>OY751313.1:63977953-64525791 GCA_963564615.1 Rhorus exstirpatorius | reverse complement strand
ACATCTCGGCGTCTCTCGTCGGAACATCTCGGCGTCTCTCGTCGGAGGGCTCTTCGCGGGTATATAGCAGCAGCAGCAGCAGCAGCTCGAGGGGTCGTTAATACGACTCTGTGCAGATATTTCGCGCAGCCGCAATAAACTTTTTTTTTTCTTCATCATCTCCAAGGGCTGGCAAGATATAATACGAAAATAATTCACTTATTATTAATGACCCGGAAGCTTCACACGGCAGCTGGCTGTATTAATAATTTTTGTCGTGAGTTTGAACTTTTGCTTATTCGCTCTTGCATTTTCAGAGTTCCCAAATCTTCCCAAAAAGTCAAAGGACATTTTTTCAAATTTTTAATATGAAAACGGCTACAATAGTCCTTGAATAAAAAAATAACTGAAAAAAATGGCCTGCTGATTTATGGTAACAAATTTCAACACAGTTTAACTCCGAGCTTAGTTGCTAAATAGTTTAAAGTATATGCTGTATAACGATGAATAAGAAAAATGGAGGACGAAAAATTTGGTCAATGCGCGAGCGCGAGACGCACGAAAGATTGGCAGAAAAGGATAAAGTCCGTTTCCAGGGCAACCGGACCCTAAAACACGACATCCTTTGGACCCTCCTCTCTCTCTCTCTCTCTCTCTCTCTCTCTCTCTCTCTCTCTCTCTCTCTCTCTCTCTCTCTCTCTCTCTCTCTCTCTCTCTCTCTCTCTCTCTCTCTCTCTCTCTCTCTCTCTCTCTCTCTCTCTCTCTCTCTCTCTCTCTCTCTCTCTCTCTCTCTCTCTCTCCTCTCTCTCTCTCTCTCTCTCTCTCTCTCTCTCTCTCTCTCTCTCTCTCTCTCTCTCTCTCTCTCTCTCTCTCTCTCTCTTTATCGCACGATGTGCACTCAGAAGAAGAGCTTTTCACGATGTCTCCTGAAGTTGCTGGAAGACACTTGAACTGGACGCAAAAAACTATGCATAAAATACCCTGAAGTTTATGGAAGAGTGAGAGAAGTAGCCCGCAGAGAGAGTGAAAGGGGGTGAGACGGAAGAAAAACAATTAGAGCCATTAAGAAAACGTATAGGCAAGTTTAGTCGTATGCGCTGATGACAATTGCAATGTAAAACCATCCCGATTATCATTCTAGTACAGAATCCACGAATTACAATTATGAAGAGGAAGTTACAAATAATCATAAACCAATAAATATTATCATTATGTTCGAAGAATTCAAAGCATCAGTTTTTGCAATGAATCCATAAAGACCTGTACAACGTTTGGAGGGATTTTGTTTCTATACTCGCGCAGTTTTCACGATCCGACCATTGTACATATATATGCACCAGCGAAACGTTTTTGTACTTTTGGAGAATCTCCTTATGATGCGACGTGGATTTGAATCGGTACGGTGCAGCCTCATCAGCTATACCCAAAGATCGCAGCAGGATTGGGATTTCAGTTCATTGCATCATGAATTTTCGAGGCCACAGACCTAAATTTTACCGCGATTTTTCATACATACACGAATGGATACACCTAATATTTCTGAAAGAAGGCGAAGGTCCGATCCGTTTGCTGCGTCTATATACATATTATATACACGCATGAGCCACACAGCCGGTTGTATAAGGGATCGAGCGTCGACGGCACGTCAGCCTTTCACAATGCCCGATCGTTATGCGTATTCAAAGTGGCTTTACCTGGCGGGGTGCAACGGACGCTCCCATTGTTGGTCCACAACGCTCTCTTCCAGGAAATCCTCTGCGGCGATTGTGCAAGCGAGAACTTTTGCCAGTAACACTTGGCACCTTGGCGCTTGTAACCTCACGCAACAGTGTAACCAAGAAGCAGCATCATACACGTTAACTAGCTTTGAATCCACAGGTTCTCGAATGATCGAATGATTGCTGGCGGTAGTGGTAATTAAAATTTAAGATAGTGCAAAAGAAGGCACTTCGTTCTTTGTTTCGTATTTTTCAAGAATCTGTTCTTCCGACGACCGATGGCAATCATTCGCCCATATCAATACTCCTTATCATCCACAAATGTGTTTCACTCAGATGCAGGGAGGCTTTAGAATCAATCCCGATGAAAATATATCTTTTATTGGCCTGCACACAGCTTGTTCCAGCAGCAGATTCCCTTGTCTTTGGGACCAATGTGGATGCATAGGTTGCATGAAAAAAAAAAATGTACGCGGAATTATTTCATACACAGACGCTACGCATATTCCTATTTTATCGCTGGAATACAGAAGTTTTTGATCTCAACATTTCGTTTTCGCAAGAGGCAACGATCGTTATATTTCTTTTTTTTTTTTCCTATCACATTCTGTGGCTTTCTCATCTTCCGAGTCTTTTAATGCTCGTCAGGATATGATAGAGAACAGATAAAACATATACGCGTGACAATACCGATGACCGATGACATTACCCACCATCAACGCAAACCACATCGCAACCCTCTTTTCTCATATATATATATAATATCTACATGTATATAACCAGCATATGACGTCTGCGGCGCAACTTTTGTTTATATCACGAGTCCGTCTCCATCGATCAAAGGGACTAAGCATTCTTTTTGTGGCTCAAGTCAAGACAGAATTTCACCCAGCATCTTCGCACGTGTACACATACGAATGTCTTCATCACCTTTCAGGCAGGAAAAGCTCCGTATAACCGAGCATGTATAAGTTCGAGGAAAGTCAAAACAAGGGAGAAAGTATAAGATATCCCATGGCATATATATAGTTGATAATTTCTTCGACCTTATATGGTCTTGATAACCTCGGGATAAATTTTCGTATATATACCATTCTTAAAGTATATTTCTACCCTGTAACTACACTGAAAACATTTCGCCTTGAGCGCGCGAGTAAAAGAAAAGATAAAGAGCGAGAGAGAAGGGTATAAAGAACTGGATCTTGAGAGTACGGGAAACAAGTTTTAATGGCTTCAAGAAGAAGTTCTGTGTGCTGCAGAGATCCGCGAGAGCGAGCTAAAAGTGGTCGGTTGGCTGTGTGAGATGGCTGGACTCAAACTTTTGGCTACTACGGGCCTCCATGTTCTTTGCTCTCTCTCTCTCTCTCTCTCCATCACACACACTCTATCTTCGTCTTTTCTTTTCTCTTTCACCCCACAACCGCTCACTCATCCACCCCCGTTTGAGAGCAACATCCCTCCGGCAACGGCGTATACAGTAAAATCGCGGTCTTTATTCGTAACAGCCATGGCAAGGGTGCGTTTTGGGGTTGAAGCGACCAGTTCTTGTATCCATGTTCGCATCAACTGAGAGCAGAGAGCTGCTGTTGATGTTACTTTCTTTTCGGATTTGCCCGTCTATGCTGCTGGTCTCCCGCACGTTCATGTTGCAAGAACGATTTATTGATCAGCCAAAGTCCGAAGCTTGTGCTGGCCAATGGCATTACACGGGCTGGTCATCGAGTTGTTGCATGACGAGGAGGACGACGACGACGACGACGACGAGGCTACGAGCTTAGTGGAGTTTTCTCAACGCCCCGCTTCAGCACATACATAACCCCCTCGACGCAACTAAAGAACACACGAGACCAAAGGGGGCTGGGCCGTTGAGGTTAGAGGGGTGCCGTGGCTATGTATATGTGTGCGCGACCCCAACGTCCGAGCAGGGTGAACGAAGGGATACGAGAAGAGATGCGTAGCTTATCTCATTCACAGAAATTATGGTGGAACGATGAAGGGTGACCAGGGGGCATTGAGTTTGGTAGTAGTGCGGTGTATATCTATGTATGCCCTTGCGACCCTATACTCTGTCGGCCATTTTGCCTCGTGTCTTCTATCTTGCACTTCTTTTTCTGCCATTTAGAATCCTTGGTTGGCCATCCGTATATTATTTCTGATCATATACCCATCAGAGTATTCAGCGAGAAAAGCTATAAAATAAGCTGCTGATGGGATAATTGCATTACCTAATTTCGCGGGGGCGTCTCGTGTAAAATTATCAATGGTATGGAAATCTAGAAAAGTCGATTAAAAAATTTTTTTATCACGATCACGAGTCTTCCTTTCATTCACTAATGTTCTAGAGTGGGGTCACTGATCGAGAACGCACAGCGACGAAATACATCGGTGAACCAAAATTTCATCTATAAATCCTCTCTCTACCTTTTGTCCTCAAAATTTTAATAAGTGCTGACGTTGTCATTATCTTTTCGCCTTCTTTTCTCGCGAAATAATGGAATAAAAAAGATAGAAGCATGGTCCAAGGGAGACGAAAATTCTGTTCGTGTCATCCAGAGAATAAAGCACCTGGCAAACCCGATATGCTGATAGATATTTTCTTTCGCCGCATCTTTCGCTCGTTCTCTCTCTCTCTCTCTCTCTCTCTCTCTCTCTCTCTCTCGCCATATACGAACCTCGACCATTCCGCATTTCTTTTTTCCATCCGCCCCCCCCCCCCCCATCCTATCGCACCGTTCCTGCCCTTTCTGAGGGACTGTGCTTTTAAGCCAAAAACCGCCAGCGTATCCAGAAATTAATTATTCAGAGGCGAGAGAGTACAGCGCAGACACATCCAACCTTTTCAAATGGAGGACCCCCTCGAATTCCACCCTCTTCTTCGCTCTACCGAAGTCGCGAATCAGCACTTGCTTTCAGCCCTTCCACCTTCTTTACTCTTGTATGTACTCTCGAAATTTTTCGTTGTCGTCGTCGTCGTCTTACCTCATCTCGACGATCTTTTCATATACCTCGGCCTATACATATATTTATATATAGTATAACATCGCGAACTCGCGATATAATTACGCTCTCGGTGCCTTCATCAAGTATTTATTCTTTCATTACTCTCCTCGCCACACTTACACGAGCATAAAGAGTATCGTTGTATCATGTATATAGAGGATGAATTAACGTAGCAGCATTACTATGGTATGTTGTATCGCGTTCGTGTAGGAATAAAGAAGACGCCAGTTAAAGCGATGTCATCAAGCTTCCGTGAGCTTACTGGTGGCAGATTTTCTGCGCACTTGTCACCCTCTCGAACCTGATTGGGTTGAAAACTTTTCCCGTGTGTCCCATGGGATGGAGAAGACGAGGGACCACGGTGTTTGACAAATCGCATTTTTTTTTTAAGTGTGCCAAATGAGTAGCTGGTACGGAGCAAACTGGGTCTCATTAATCTTCGTGTTTTTTTTTTTCCCCTCTCTTAGTACCAAGTATAATGTAACGTATGCCTGTCTTATAGAAATATTCGGCTACACTTGCATTGCCCGGAATACGCGAAATGGATGAAAATTAATTGAATGGAAAAAAATTGAAAGGAAAAAGGGTTTAGCGATAGGGTCTTTCGTGGAGTTAAGCCACGAATCGTTGCTGAGTTTTCAACCACGCCCAGGACTCGAGGAGCCTATAGATTACATATTTTTGGAACGTCCAATGAAGAGCTGGGATCCTCTGGGGGATGTGAGCTGCTGGGCAGTAGAAGCAGAATTCGGTACATAGAGAGAAGAAGGGTTGATCAAAAGCACACCCTTTCACTTCAATGCAGAAGGGTGCCTAGTGAATATGGTTTTTGTTGCGATGGAAGGGTTGCCCCGGTCTTTCGATGAATGTACAGGGATTGGAGTAACTCTTGATAAAAAATGGTGGTCGAACTACAACGTGCAACAAACTCTGATGTTTCATTTGCCAGCGAGAAAAAAACGCCTTATGATAATTGGTAAACTGTGAAAAAGTGAGTAAATAATTCAAATTATACTGACGTTAAAAAAATTATAAGTTCTTCAATTGTCAATGAAAGTTCATAGTTGCTTCATGCATCGCGAATATTGCATCCTAGTTTGATACATGAATAGAAATAAATTCTTTCCCCTCGATGAGTTAACTATAGTATTTTGGCAATAAAAAAAAAATGAGGGAAAGAAAAACGTGAGTCTGGTCAGAAACGACACGCGTCTCGCGCGAGCCAAAAATGGACGCCATGGCGAAAGCAATCGAAAAACTTCTGCAAAGGCATCTGCTCTCAGGGATTCTGCAACGATATGAATAAAAAAAAAAAGGATTCCTACTCACCGGCCAGGAATATCCGTAAATTCCATTGAGATGCGTGTATAGTTTGTTCCAATAGCTCACCCCTGTCAAGTTTTTTTTTTTCCTCTCTCACGCTCTTTTCGGTTGAACCTTTACGTTGAGCGCGTGTCCAGTAGTCGACCGTTACCGGTCATTCTTATAACGGTCCCTCCGAACGTTATACTTTTTAACCGGAAGAATTTGGGATTGTATTTTTTTTCGTAACTCTGCGCGTGAGCTCTGCTCTTCGTATACGGCCCCGTGCCCTAATAACGATAATGGACGAGGGTCGGATCAACAGGGATTGGGAAGAAGGTATAAATTTGTCATTCGCCCGTTAATTTTTTTTGTCATATACCTACGTGCTATTCACTGCGGATCCTAGAATTTTGAAAATTTTCGTTTTTTTTTCTGACTATCGATGGTCAGTTCAATGGACCAGAGTTCGAAAAGAATTTTTTATAAATTTTTCAAAGACACGGCTAAGGAGAAATGATGCAATTTCTATGCGATTGATTAATGAACTATTGATTTCTGTTTGCTGAATTTTCGAGGTGATCCCACATTTCAGTGAATGACGCTGGCATTCTTTGCCAGTGTTTTCTCTCTCCTATCTTTTTTGGATACTTCCTTCTCTCAAAAACAAAAACAAAAAAACAACAAACATAATTAAAAGATCCGACACACGTTGCAGACGATAAATCATTGCTCGGTTAAAAAGGGAGGCATAAATCAAAATAATTAAATGCGCGCGCGTATCTACGCTAAGCCATTCTTTCTGCATGCGTGAAGGCGCTCTGGCTGACGGCGATGCATCAGGCACGGTATATTATGTGCATGATATTTATGATGTCCTCGTGACGTTTGGTCGTCCGCCCTATTAGAAGAAAAGCGGGTAAAACCAACGATCATATGCCCTGAATCCATGTATATGTTTTTTTGGAATTACAGAGACCAGACCTGACAATGCCCTTGGGTGGGCGCTCCGAACGATCGTATGTTATACTTTAAGCCGAAAGAAAAAGCGTCAAGCTCTTGGTTTTTCATAGTTTTTGACGCGCTTCAAATCCATTACCGGCGTCCGGTTCGAGAACTACCGCAGAGAGAACTTTTCCTATTCCTATAACCGTGCCGCGCCCTTTGAAAAACGAGAACCACACTTCCCCATACAGATATTGCAATCAATTAATTTACCACAATTTTCATACTCGATTTCCACGACCGAAAAAGAAGTAGTGTGTTATGCGCTTAACATGCATACAAAGATAGCTGGAAATCTGGTAAATCCCACCGCACGTATACAAACGATTGTCTATACATACTAATATAATCTTGTACCCAAATACCAGAGATCGGTACAGTGACTGTTAATAGCGCAAAAAAACTTTCTTACGTCCATTCCATTGCCATTTGCATATTAAACAAAATGATCCTTTATCGATCGTTTAAATACCCAGATCTATCATATAGAGACCCAACAACAAGGTATAGTACTCCGAATGAGAAAAACTTATACTTTTTTAAGAGCCACGGGCGGTGCATGATACCCAACCGCACACACGAAATCAACTTCT
The DNA here is from genome assembly GCA_963564615.1 of Rhorus exstirpatorius. Classification (NCBI taxonomy): domain Eukaryota; kingdom Metazoa; phylum Arthropoda; class Insecta; order Hymenoptera; family Ichneumonidae; genus Rhorus; species Rhorus exstirpatorius. The sequence continues at coordinate 64,518,194 of OY751313.1, read as the reverse complement.
ATACGAGTGAACATGGGTAAACGATATTCATTCTCGTCATAGTCGGAGAGAATAAGAAAAAAATTGCGTGGGCGACAGTGATATAGTTTTCTTCTTGTATTACATCCTCGAAGGACATACAGATGTTTACGTCGCGCTTATTCGACGTGGGCGCGAGCGAGTACGCTAAAGAAATAAGAGCGTGCATGGCGTCTAGGTCACGATAAACAGCCAGCGGGGAAGGACCGAAGCCAAGAGCGTCCTAATATATGTACAACCCATCAGCTTCTCACACTATCTATATCTCGTTGCCCATTCTATCGTGTGAGCACTGCTGCTTTCAACCCCCGACTCACAGCCACTCGCTCGTTTTCCGTAGATAGAGGGGCAAATGATAACAGTGATTGGCTGCACAGACAAAAACAACACAGCCAGTTATAGACATCCCCCTGTGTCTCTTTCAATTCAACGAACGACTCACTCGGAGAAAACTGCCGATAACTGTGCGATCGCCAATCACCGTATACCTTCTGTTCCAACATCGCTGATAGTCTGTGGCATATATAGTGCCGATATACGAGCGCGGGTCTCTCACACCCACGATCTGACTCATATATCCTCACCCCATATTTCTCATCTCCCTTCTCAACCTTCTTCGCTAACACTCTCCTGACTCCCGTCGAAGATCATCGTTCCACGTATATGCCCACACCTAACAAACAGCTAGGTGTGTATTACATAAGGTATCCAATGGTGATGGAGAGCGATTGGCCACCGAAGCCAAGCCAAGTAAAAGTAGTCGTGCGCTCTTTACATCAAAGATGGGATGAAAAGACTGCCGATCACTGGTGTCAGTTATCAATTAATGTACTATTTGGTGCGTATGAGACACAGAATCTTCGGGGAAACTAATGTACCTACATATAAACCAGGCCAGTGTGCGTTATATATTGGATCAGTGTGAGCCACTCGTGTATACAGCGGATGGCAAAACTCTCTCGAAGCAGCAACAGGCGGGCACGTGTCTCTTCTTCACGGGACCTGGCACCATCGCCGTCTCTCCCACATGTGACCTACTTGGCACATGTACAAGCTCCAGTATCTTTCGGCCGATTACTCAGCGAGAAAAACAAGCACGAATAATAATAACAAGGAAATAAAAAAAATAAATAGTCAAATTCATGATTCTCCAGAATCCAGATAAATTTGATGTTAATAAATTTCCATAAATCGAGGTTCTATCGCCCATATGTTTTTCTTTGGCACAAAGACATATCCATACGTTTCGACAATTCGTCGATCAAGAGATCAGTTCTGATGCGATCGATATGAATATAAACGAACCGCACGCGACAAAGTATTGCTCACTCCCTTTTGACTCTCGTTGAATTTTTTTTTTTTTTTTCTTTCATCGAGTTACATTGTTGCGACATTCTGGAATATTGCGAGAACGAAGAAGAGAAACGATGAGAGAATAGACCGGTCGTTTTTCGAGCAAGAAAAAGGGGAAGAAAAACGAAGAGAGAGAGAGAGTCGGAGAGAGAGGGAGACACCCCATGGATTCGTTTTATTATTATAGTCATTGGTGGACAGGAAGATTGCGAGAAGAGCCCCCCTCGATCTGACCGAAACGCGACGAGATCGACCGCGCGTGGGCCAGGTGCGCGTCCCCTCGAAGTTTTTCTTTTTTTTTCGGTTGGATCACCAAAAGCCCGCGTACCCTCTCACGAAAACACGTTGACCATCGTGGTAAACTCAAAAAGGTCCTTTTGGAAAGGACGAGATCCTTGTTGCATAAGAAAAAAATTCTTCCGATTTTCAATGGGCCTCGAAAACGCCCGATTCTTTTACTTTGGGCAAATAAGTTATCGAGGCATATATCAGAGAGTGAGAAAGTGAGAGAGAGAGAGAGAGAAAGAGAGAGAGAGAGAGAGAAAGCTTTTCATTGTATATACACGCGTGACCAAGCATCATCTCTCGAACAAAATAATCAAAGTCTCCTGAAAGTTGAAGCCCTTCAAATCGAAGTCTCCTGAAAGTTGAAGCCTTTCGATATACCTCATCCCTCAAGGAGGTTGCGGTGGAAAATATTACGAACCCCCCCTCCCAACTATACCCCACCAAACTATACTGCGGTTTAACCGTATTCGATTAAACAAATATAATATTTTTTACATCAACACGATGACAATTCCCTCAAATGTAGAGAAAAATGTAGAGGTCACTAGTTAAATCTTCTTTATGACAGAAACGGCCATACTTATACAATCGTTTTTGGTTTGCGGAAAAAATTTTATTTTTATCGTGTTACACACCCATTGGACAGGACAGTACAACTGGAACGTAAATATAAGTATAATGAAGGGTTATTACAGCTCGCGAGAGATTTATAAGGTTTCCGATGAGTGGTGAGTGTGCATCCGCCAACACATGCACACACACACAATCCAGGTATATTTGTCTTGAACATCCGAAAGTCACTGACACGAGAATACACATAAGTACCCAAAGGTGTACGTTAAAATTTCATGGTCATTAATACATCAAAGATGATGAACGTATGCAATTAAAAAGGTTCCATGCAGTTACACGGTTAGAAAAAAAATGTTAAATTCAACATTATTTGCATGTCCCAGAAGGTCCACTATAAAATTTATGTTAATTTAACATAAATAATTAATGTTGAGTGTTGACTATGTTAATATGTTAAAAAATTAACATTAAAACGACATTTCGTTTTCGTCAGATAAACACATGTTATGGTTATTTCAACATTATAATAACGTCTTAAAAACAATCAGATACGTTAACAGGAGTGCAATTTAATGTCGATTCTACACATTGATTCCGTTGAAGCTACCGATTCGTTATGTCAAGATCTACATTATTTGGGAGTTGTTTCAACAGTGAAATTTTATATAAAACACATTTTTTCGTGTTAAATTGACTAAAGAGGAATCGTCAGAGTATATTTAATGCGATCATAATGTCAGAACAACACATTAAAAACGTCCCGTTATATAAAACACAGTTTTTGTGTTAAATTGACTAAAGAGGAATCATCAGAGTATATTTAACGCGATCATAATGTCAAAACAACGCATTACAAACGTCCCTCACAACTAAATTTATTAGTTGTTTTTCAACTACAATTTTGTGTTGTGTATTAACTCATGCATTGTGTCGTATCGATTGAATAACACAAAATTAACTATTTCGTTGTGTTGAAAATTTTTGACTGTACTTTTGTGTAGAAAATACGAACATTTATGTTGATTACAGCATTGACATTTTTTAACGAGTTGACATAAACATGAAATGTTGAAACCACTTTAAAAAAGTGTTAGTTTTGACACAAATAATTTAACATGTGAAAATTTTAACATTTACACAAATTATTTCCAACAGTGTATAATCACAAAAAACACGGTAGAACGTCGATTCTATATTACACTATTGAGTGTTTTGGCTCTTAAATATTTCCAAGAAACTGTTGCAGATTGAACATCAAACAAGATGTTTAAAATAACTAGCGAGTTAAATTAATAATCGATGAATTAATTAAAAATAAGTATTGTTCGATATTTTCCGAAATGTAAATCGGATAAATATCGAGATGACCAAAGTATGCAACATACACACGCGTGCTTTGAAAGGAAAATTTATGTTCACATTTCGTAAAAGATTCTTCATATATTTGCGCAGTCTCATTCAATATTGCGCGGAGAACCGAACAACCTTTACCGAACAAAGGTTCCCGAACATTTGGTTAAAATTCATTGATCGTTTTTACCCTGCCCTCGCGGAATCGTTGGTGTTCCAAAGCCGGATCAAGCCCTCTGTGCTCAGCTCGTGAATGTCGTTTAACATTTAGGGATTGAATTCGGGCAAAATGCTGATGGCGTCAACGACGACGACATATGTGAGACCAGGATATCCCTCCCTCGCTTCGAATCCCACTCTCGGACGGGCTTGAGATATACATTGAGTTTATATATATATATATATGTATCGATATACTATAGCGTCAACCCCCATCTAGCATGAACCCCTATTTCACGCGGGATCTCGCATTATGCAGAAAAGTTCATTGTTGCACCTGAATAGACGGTTGAAGGGAGTCGCAGAGGCAGAGCGAGAAAACGCAAAGGGGTCTTCCTGGAGAACGGCCAAGCTCTCTATTCCTGATGGTCACTCGGTTTTACATAACTTCCCCCCCCCCCCCCCCCCCCCCGTACTCTTGCCCCGAAAGAACCCTGCCGTTATACTTTTTCCATTTATGACTCGTCCATGAAATATTTAATTTCGTTTTCCCATAAAATTCAAAATACGTGGACGCATACAATGCAATTTGCATTTAAACAATGAAGTGAAACGTAAGAAGAAAAACTATATGTGAGTAAACAAACTTTGTTTCGAGTAATCATGATGAAAAGTATATGGCAATTGCATTTTGTCTTTTGCTTGAAGAGAAGTTTAGTAGAACTGCAATTTACATGTCGTGAATTGAAGCCTCCCACATAGAAAAGGATCCACAATTTATTTAAAGCATCGACTCTACTGGCTTTCGTCTCTTTATTCGCACAGTTAAAAATTTACAAATGAATTATCTGTATAATTAATGCAATGGCATATTAACTTTTGCTTGCAACAATTATTCGCTGTAAGAATTTTTTTTATCCCATCACAGAATCGTCATCATTACTACAAGGACCAGCATAGCAGATCAACAGAAAACATTGATTTAGCTATAGGAGTGATATCTTGCGTAAAATAAACATCCATCGATTCTTGAAGAGTCCTCCCTTCATTGTCCGTCCCTCATTGTTGATTTCTCAAATTATCGAGCCCGCTCCACGTGTTCTTGGAAAACATATATAATCACTATCGTCGACTCTTAAGGCTCGCATGATACACAGAAAGAAGGAAATAACAAAGATCGAAAGAGGACATGAGAATGGTAGGATGTGTGTGCATGTGTGAAAGAGAGAGAGCAGCCAATGGCATGCATTGTTAAAGGAACATCATGATTTGGCTCTAGGCAAGAAGAAGGGCACGAGCGATAGAACATATACGGAGAGCTCTGCGTCCAGAGATAGTCTTTGTTTGTCCTGATGTGACTCTGAATCTACGAAGGACATTCGTCTCTCGAATCTCTCCGTAACCGACAGGATCATCAGGGGATCTTCGCGTGTGTTTTTCCGGCGTTTGGCAAAGCAATGAGGAAGTACGGATCATTCCATAAATTTTTTTCCCTCCACTTGTCGAAAGCAAATAGAATAGAAATAGATGGAATGATCGACACGCGAAGGGGGAAGACGGATTGCAAGGTGGAAAAGTTACGACTGGCAAGGTGGTAAAGTGGGAAAATGATATACAGTATGGTTGCTTATCTTCGAAGTAAAGAACAGCGTTTATTTTCCAAGACGATTGAGTACAAAAACCGCCAATTATTGGTTATTGGCTCATAAAAATGCCTGCTCGGTTGAATATATATTCAGGATAGCGGATAAAGGGATAAACATATTCGCAAAGCATAGATGCTCCCATTTAAAACTCCATTATTATGCCAATAATAATGGCAAATCACTGGTTGCTATGATAAATAATTCTAACCTCGCGCCCTAGTAGCCATTATATTATACATCTTATGCCAGGAACTCGTCCATTTCAATCTTGGCATTTACGCGGGTTTTCCAGGATCTCAACAAGAAGCTTCCAAAACCAGAAGCTCTCTAGCTTATTCTCTCGTCAAGCTAATGTGAGAAGCGTGTAATGTGTTTACCCATCTTTCTGGTAGCATCGTGCCCAGCCACCACGCGACGTAATAAAAATATGACAACCGCAGAATGATGGAATATCCTCGAGTTCGTCGAAACGCAGAGATAACGTTATTTATCTATCGCACGTGTGGTTTTATATGTATACATATTTCAATATACATTACATATATATACTCCTTGGCTTATGGTATACGTGTGTGTGTATATATACCCAGCGGGGAAATGAAGAAAATGAATGAAAGCTTGGAAATGTTTCGTTCGTGTGAGACTTATCGTTAGAGAAATGATCTTTGTGGAATTCGGAACATGGTGCAATTATGGCATCCTAGAAACTTTTTTGCCAGAATTTTTTCAGACTGCGTACAGACGAAAACACTTCAAATAAATTGAAAAAAAAATAAATAAAGTACCTACACGAGGCTGCATCGAAGATCTGGAAAAATAAAAATATTATAAAAATGACAAGAAAGTTGTCGCACTAGTACTTTCTTCGTCAATGCTAATACTCGGGCGCACATTGATGCGAAAAGAGACGGTGAATAGAGGTATTATTGCTTTTTCATATTCCCTGAACTGCCGACAAGAGGACACCTGAGATATCCTCTTATTTTTCGATGCGTCCTATACTTGCATAAAAAAAGAAACATTCTCGCTCTCGTTGAGAGATCATTTCGTTTCTTATTTCACAAGAATTAGCTTCAAAACACGATCGATCTTGCTTCCGAGTGTTAAAACGTTTGGCAATGCAGTAAAATGAAGAGTATAGGAAATGAGAAGATTAAAAGAGCTGTGGAGAATACGAGAAAAAAGATTTATACCGTTCTCATTCGCTCGTGAATGTCGTACACGCGCGAGCTACTGGACAGACCTTTTGACACGAAAGAATTATTCTTCCAACTGCCGGTTGGTCAACTCCGCCCCTCGGTAATGCCATAATAGAGAGAGACTTGCTTCGAAATTTTACCCTTTGATGGAGAACGCCGTTCAGCAAGACGATCGATCTCGACCGATGATGAATCAGAGCATGTGAAAGCGGTTACAATATTGTTGGCGCTTCACCTGTGTGGTTCGTGGACGTTTCGGTATTGAATGACATTGGTGGCGAGAAGTGTGCCAATGACTGAACATTCTTGGTTCACTCGAAGAGCTTTTCCTAGAGGCGCCATTTTTCATTAATATCTTGGAGATGACGTGCGTTAGGAATATGAGACGGAAATCCAGAAGCCTGGTGAGTGAATCTTGACTAACATTAAACGTTCATCTCGTATATATCCCAAACATGAAAGGAGAAAGAAGAGAAAAAGCAGTGATCGGTACGTACAGACTTGCATGGAGAAAACGGCGGAACATGCCGGACCGGAAGAGAGCCCAGAACGGCTATGACAATGGCATCTCACTGGGCGACACTTTCCAAGGGAAACGGAGAAAGGAGATTTTAACCGTGGGCCGTGCACACGCGATCTTTTGTTCAACGAGGAGTGGTATCCGGAGAGGCGTTAACAGGATTCCGGGGAAATGCGTTGCATATGAGCGGAAAAGGCCAGAAATGGACTTGCACTATTTTCGTCGCTTCTTTGCTAAAACGGAGCATGACGGACTCTTTTGAACCGACAAAGGGGGGGGGGGGAATGATGTGTGATGATTGTGTCGACTCGACATCTCCAATTTCGACGACGTATCTGCCTAATGTCCGCAACCCAGCGAAGAAACGACGGGGTTTTAATTTTCTTACGACAGCACACGGGGTATAGATGCACTCGAGTTTTGCGGGAATGGAAAGACTTTGGATCCCAGACGCGGCGCCGGTATTTCTCAGGCTCGTTTCTAAAATGCAATTATTGTATTTTGTGAATCAAATACTATTTTTTTTTTTATCCATCAACGATGTAAGGCCGAAAGAAAAACGAGATTGTAAGATCTTCTGGTTGATCTCCTACACTGTAAAAAATCAGGGGTGTCAATTTGGTGCAGTGTTAGTGGTTAAAATCTGTGGTGTTATCGGCAGCACCGTTCTGATATCATGGTTGACCTCGTACACTGTATATCGGTGTTAAGCGATTTTTCATCAAAATTTAACACTAAACCCAGTGTTTCACCACATCGCGCACAATTTTGTCATGAAAGTACACCGTTTATCTTCTGATACGACACCACTCTAATGTCGTGATTAGTTAAATCCGGTGTAAATATATGCTTCGAAGGCGCAGTTGAACTCACCGACTGAGTGCTATTTCAATTAAAATTATAATTCATTTCGGCAAACAACTTTGGAGATATACAGACTTAAAGAATGAACCCGGAATATTTATTAACGGCATGTTAACGCCGTTCTGAGCGAATATCTCCCGAGTGGCGGTGTTAGCTAGAAACGAATTTGCGTTGCACTTCTTCGGTGGTAATTTTTCACACATGACGGTGTTGCGCATATACTGAAATATACGACTTAATGTGTGAAATTTAATCGCCCAAAATAATCATACATAAATTCGTTTGGAGTCATAGGATACACCGAATGGTGTATGAGAACTCGTATACTAACATCATTTAAATACAAGAAACTCATAAGGAATCAATAGCGTAGTGGTAGAGTGTCGGTCGTTAGGTAGGTCGTTAGGCAGGTCTCAGGTAAAATCTCAGGTAGGCTCAAAATTAATTTCGACGGAAAAACGTCCGCGCTTCGAAGCCGGAAACACTCGTGAAAAAAAATAATTTCCAAATTTTTAATTTTTTTTTTAAATGGTTATTTAAGGGTCGAAAGTGCTGAATTCGTCGATCGGAGGATAGTGGGTTCAAATCCCGGTCAACGACTTATTTTTTTTTTTTTTAATTTACAGGATTTTCAAAATTAATGGGACAACTGTTTTAAATTCATTCATCGATCATTCCTAATTGCTAATTTATAAATAATAAACAATATTTATTATGCCAATTTGACCCGCGTTTTTCATTTGGCTCCATTGACACGATAAATTCGTACAAAAATAACGCACTTAAAGTGTGTTATCATAACGCACTGTAAAGTGTTATAATCCACTGTATAATCCGTCCTGGTGTCAAATCGGATGCACCGCAGTCTGGTGTCAACTATCAATACTTAACACCGGACAATCAACACCAACAGGTCACACAGAGCGGGGTGGACCACTATAGAATTCGTGAGCGGTGTTGAATTAGTGTTGAATTTAACACCACATTTTTTACAGTGTATGTATCAAGAGCTGCTGTAGCATTTCGAAGCAATAAAATTACCTATATACAGTTTGTCTTAATTTGTAGAATCAAGGGCCAAAATTATTGCTTTAAGACAATGAAACAATCGGATCGCATCGATCGCTCCCATCTCATGAATGTCTAGCTTTCCCAGCATGTAAGAGCACATGTCGATGCATCACAATACTGTTCCAGATCGAAAAGCTTTCCCTTGAACCCTTCTTCTTCAAAAATATCTCATTATGCGAGAGTTACACGAGCATTTTACATAATTTTCCCACAGTCCATTATACACGTCGCCTATATGCGTATATTTCCCGGTTGAATATACAAAATCGCAACACTTGCCCAACCTGCCCGAAACATAAACGAGAGCAATAGCAGTTACGCCGTAGTCCCCATGTTATTTGTGCGTTTCCTGAGCCTCGGAGAACCCTCCGCGCATATTTGGGATTTATAAAGAACACGGGAGTAAGGAAGGAAGAGAGAAGAAACGAGAGTTAAGAGAATAAAAGAGGGACAACGCTAACATCCAGGGACGAGGGGAAACCCTCGTCGTATGCAGGAACAGGCCTTTATACATGTATATAGCTGAGGCAACGCTAAGAGTCCTTCAAAGGTTTGGCTAGTGAAATCGTAGGGCTTTGTATGGAAATAAGAATGCCCACGTCACCCACACATGAGTCGAGGGCCTTCGCGATATAAATTCGAATGCGAACTTCAAAAGAGTGCCTTGGAAGAAAAAAAAAAAAAAAAGAAGAGAATAAAAGTGACCGCGAGTGCGAGGAAAGTATAGAGATGAGAGAAGAAGCGAAGTATAGAGAGATGGAGAGAAGGGTGAAGGGACGAGGGTTGAATCGGTGCATACGAGGGACTCGGTGCGAGAAAACTCCGTCCGGAAAAGCTGCGAAAATATTTTTTCGGGCGGAAGGAACCCGAGCGTGTATTACCCAGCACCGGTGAGCGATATAAAGACTCTCGTATTCCCGCCTTTGTTGAAATCCATTCGATCGAAATATTCGTTCGTACATGAAGGGGAAAAAAATTACAATTTGCGTCCCAATTTGACCGCATTTTGAAAAAAGTATATTTGTCTTTTGGTTACCGGCTACTTGAGACATCATTAATCGCTCAACCCATTGGCGGACCTTTCGCACGACTCTTTAAAAATCATTTACTACTAGGTGATATATTTGTTATTTTATTTAACGTTAGGTGCAAGAAAAAAAATTACTATATACCAAGAGTATAAGTATAAAGGAAATATATTTTTTTCTGAACGCCTTATCTCTGACGTCCGAATCGATGATGGCTGATGACAATACCCAGGGGCTTTGATCGATACCGAATTTGAACGATAGGAATTCTCGATGCTCAGCATAGTATTCTCAATTTTTAGTATATAGTATCTCATAATTATACTAAATTTTCAAGTATTCATATCAAATGTAATATTTAATTTTTTTACGTAAAATTTTAGAGGTTTTTTTTCTTATTTATTTAAACGCAAAAAATTGAGACATTTTCACTCCGATTTTGGTATTTTCACAATGAAATAAAAATGGGCCCGTGCTATATTCGTATCGTGACGATCTGTAGCCATCTTTGAGTAATAAAGAATGATCGACCGCGCTAAAACAGTGAAGCGGAGAACGAAGAAGCCCTCCCTTCCCAGGGCTCAGGGCCAATCTCATTAACCCTTCAATGCTCAGAATTCAGGCGAATGGGTCGTGCATGCTTCAACCCCTTCGATGTTGTCATGGTAACCCTTTTCTCTCGCTCCCTCTCGCATCTCTTTCACATTTTCCACTCCGACCCATTTTTTTTTCCTCTGCACCCTCTCGTTCGCTCAACCATATACGCGTATACAATTCAACCTGTTATTCGACATTCCTCCACAAGGTGCACCATCGAATACGGTCTCGTGGCGAAGAAAAAAAAAAAAAGGTAAAACGGAATTTTCTCGTGTAATGGAAATTTTTCCCAACGGAAGTAGAAACTGTTGGAATCAAACGAAATTTCGTAGCCTGGCAGTTGCGTAATTTGCAGCTTATATCCAAATACGTTTTATTTCTCATTTCAGTCAATGGAACATTACGCGTTTGTCGAACCAATTTTCATTCGTAAAATTAAACTTGATGCGTGTCAGTGAAATTATTTTTCCTTGTCAGTATCCTTATCCATTTTTTTTTAATCCACGATATATAAGCGAATCGTGAATTTTTCAAAACGTAACAAAAATTTCCCGATTAAAAAAAAAATTTCCTTCGGGTGAAATTAAAATTAATTGCCGTAGGGTGCATACTATATCGGCCCCCATCGAGAAAATCCAAGGGCTGCAAAGTAATTATATCGCTCTCGGGTTTCGCGCACTGCCTTTGAAAGCTGTAGCGTGCCATTTTTCTTCTTTTTTTTTTTTAATTCAGCCTCGTCAGAGCCCTTAAACTAAATTTATGCAAAATCGTCCGTTATGCACGTCGAAATATCCGTCGGTACGCCGTCGAAATCGCAGAGGAAACAGTTTTATTGGTCTTATCGTCCCTCGTGCCCGCACGAGAACTCTATATATATAGGGAGCAGCCACGGTATTAAAAAAAAAAGACTTCATCCCTAGATGCTGAAATAATCCGAGTACATCATGCGTGAAGCAGTCTGGGTTTTGAGAAATATGGCGACAAAAGAAAAAAAATATCACCCAATGTCATTGATAATATATTCAGTACGATAAATGGCGTCTCACTTTAGTCTTAAGAGTCATCGAGCACACGTGACCAACTCAGAATCGAGAGTAGCGCCTCTCGCGGAAAAATTTGAAAAACATGCATGTCGAAGTTAGCGCCGCTTGCGGCAGATATGTCAACCAATGCATTCAGCAAAAAGTTACGGATGTCGATAGGGTAGAATGTAAAATGTTACAGTGGCGGCGCATGTTTCATAAAGGGCCCCGATTGCCTCCATTGACCCTCAAAGCTTATTTATCTCAGGGCTCACTTTACGCTTACGCCATCACTGCTGCTTCTCCGCTCTTACCGACAACCGTGACTAGCGAACCTGGCGTTAGTAGCCGGAACTGTGAAATGCTTAACATGTACTGTCATATAGGCGTAAGCACGGCTTTGACGTCTCCGTGTGTATTTTTCGGATTATCGCTTTGTTTTCGAACGAAACAAGCTAGATTATTTTTTAAGAAGTGCAATAAAGTGGCAAGCAGCTCCGTCTGGTCCGGTGAAGAGTGGCAGATGTGCATGAAATTCATAATAAAATGTATTTATCAATTGGCGAAAAAAGAGTGGGGGCAAACGACAGCTGCCTCGAGTTTTCGATAATTTATTGTGCTTCAAAAAAAAAATTTTCACGGAGCGGAGGACCAGACGGGATTTCTTACTAGTCGAAGAAATTTATTTTTTATATTCAATTGTGCGATACTATTATATTTTCGGCGAAATCCGAAAAATACGTTTCTCTACAAATCTTAGTTCGCTTATTGTCCACTTGGCGCTTCGTATGCCCTCGCTCGATGACTCTTAAATCCAACAACCTCTCGGGTCTTTTTCTCTCAAGTTTGGAGTAAAACTTTTTTGCAAAAAAAAAAAACAGTGTATTATCCTAACAATGAAAATAACATTTCAATGTGCGAACATGGGGCTCGTCGACAGACATTTGTAAACGTCTAGACAGCAATATTCCGATGCATTTTGATAAATGGGGAAAACATATGGTTGGCGTTTGGTGAAGTAAACCGAACAATGTAAGGTCTCGAGGACTCTTCATGCTACACACCGGTTCCCATTTAAATAAACAAATATACGACAATATAATGATCATAATAATGAAGGAGTATTGAATTCATAAGATCGAAGGAGGGACAAATCCTCTGGCCTGTCACAACAGAGAAGCCTCTCTGTGAGAACTATCTCGTGAGAGGAGTATAGCGATCAACGGTTTAACCCAACCACACACGTTACGGATCACTTCTCTCTCGTTGAGGACTGCTCCTCGAAAAGAGTGAACAAGAAAGCCCAGCGTTTTGGAAATATTTAAGTGGATCTCCCGATGTTTTGAGAGATAACGCGAACGACAACCGAGACTAAAATGACAGCCATGTGTAGATTACAATCGATACACGAAGGCCGAGGGGGGAAAAAAAAGGGGTTCGTCCTCTTTACCTGTTGGTCCGGATCTTTGAATTTTTCATCAATATTGAAAAAAGGACTGACGGTTCTTAAATTCCTGCTACATCTCATCATCATCGACCCTTTTTACACATCCTTTCCTTTTTTTCTTGCCCCTCTACCTATGGCATCCCCTTTAAAACTGGACTCGAACCCTTCAACGTATATACAGGTGCAATATTCACATGCTTGTTGAGTTGATTTCCAAACGATTTTAACGTATCAATTGAACCCAATTATCGTTTGCTCTTATTTTCTCAAAATAAATTCCTGATGGTTATAACCGTTTACTGCTGCAAAAGCTTACGAAGAAACCCATGCGTGATTTAGCCCGTTTTGACGGATGGCACGCAAAAACTAAACGATCCACGAAAAAATCTGCGTATACATGGATACTCCGCGAAAACGGCGAATAAATCAACGGGGACGCTCAAGAATGTGTACGCTAGCTGATAAAAGCGGCACCGCGGGCCAATTAAAATCAGCCCTCCGCGACGAAAAGTGGTTCTAGTTGGTATGCTATGCGCGACAGCGGAGAGCCGGGGAAGCATCTAAAAAAAAAAAAAAAAAAAAAAAAAACAGTAGTCTTAAGCCTCCCTCGCGGAATGGCACTTTTGCGTGGGTCGTCGTTGGGGCGCGCGTACTCGCGAGAAAAAAAAATGCGTAACGGTACGATGAACGGAGAGAGATGAGGAAAGAGGAATGGAAAAATGAGATGAATGTGCTGTACATCCCATTTTGCTGGCGAACAGAAGGGAGCACCCGGCACGATTTTGCAAGTAAAATTATGTGGGTAACGCCTTTTTGTTTGCTAGAAACCGATACGTATGTATATATGTATGTATGTACTACGTCCGCGTGAAAGTCCAAGGGTGACTTCTACGGGCATCGCGAAGGCTTGCACGCGGTCGTGAGCTATAGCGAAGAGGGCCACGGGGCTCTCGCGGGTTCCGTGCGCCCTACGCGAGCTAGCAGGGATGATGAATATAAAGGCAGGCCCAAGCAGCGCAGTTATAGGGTGAATTCAACCCTCTCGCGTTCTACTCCGAGAGAACGCTGCCGACGTTCTCTCTTCTTATCTCACTCTAATATACCGTCGAGAAAAAGAGCCAGAGTCCAGATCAATACTTTTTTTTATGCGAGAACAGTGAGAGTCAGAGTGAGATAGGGTTGATAACATATATATATATATAAAGATAAAACTTTTTTTTTTCCACGTCCCCTTTTTTCCCATTTTCTTTCCTTCTCTCCTCGGCTACTCTCCACGTGCCCACTCCGTAATCACGAATATCATTAAACTCTCGGCTTCTCCCCGCTAGTCAACGAGGCTGTATAGGGGTGGAATGGAAAGATTTTCTTCGCTTCGCAATCTCTCTCCCGCGTACTCCTTTCTTCTCGTTCTCGTTCCGTACCAGAGTCTTCTGGCTCGCACTTAACTCTGTACGTCTGACAAGACCCTCGTTACTGAGCTGGGTTGCGTCTCACGCAGTTTCTTTTTCCTCAATTTTTTTTTTTTTTAACTTTCTCTCTATAAGGCAATAGGCGTGCAATTATGCGTAAAGATGCTTTTTAAATCGGAAGGAAGCTTGAGGAAAATATGCAAAAGGATGTGATTACCGGCGTGTGGTGTATGGATGAGAGTTGAGGAAAATCTGTGGTGGTATGAGAAAATTTCAATTCTCTCTTATTACGGAGCATCGTTAGTGAGGAATAAATTGAAATTAACCTTTTTTAATTAACAGAGATTTAACAATTTTTATTCAAATTTAGATTAACGATTGTGTCAGTTAATTGTTTGTTAGCAAATTTCGAGAATAATTATTCGGTGAATGAGTCTATTTTGGAGTCTAGAATTTTTCGACTTGGCCCCCTGCTCTCTTGGTATATCGAAAAAAGGACTGTTCGTGTCCCCTTTTTGGGTGTATTACAGAGGTCCCAAATCCCAAAACGGTAAAATCGTCCCGAGCGGCTAGCGCGTGACCAATTTACAAAACCAAAACTGGAGCAGAAATTCCGTTCTTATACGTGTCTTCTTCCTTTTACTGTAAATTTGCGTTGTTACGTATGATTTACAAGAGGGTACACGGGGGTCGATTGAGTTAAAGAGAGATGGTTGTTGACTGAGACCGAAGTCTGTGAAAATATATACTCCGCGTGGACAATAAGTATAGCAACTATATATGCAGGTATATTGGTCTATGTATAATATAGAATGTGCTAGACCATCTTCCTGGATTAGCCATACGTCAGGTACACTCCAGGTAGAGGGGACCTCGTCATAAATCTGCTAGTTAGGTAAAACTGGAGCAAAATTTTTCAATGGCTTATTTACAGCAGAGCTTCAATTTTCAGAAACTTGTACCCATATTAAAAGTATGAGGTTGACGCTCAGGCAACGACGACGAGCTGCAACGCGGACTGCGATAAAAATTTCGCGGACCCCGGACAACCATCCTCTTCGTCCTTTCTCTCTCTCTCTCTCTCTCTCTCTCTCTTCCTCTCTTTCTAGTATAGTCGGATTTGTCACTCTTTACTTCCATTTTCCCTTTTACTCTACACCCTCTTCTCCAAACTATGTACACCCCCTGCCTTATTTTCTTTTACTTCTTCTTCTACATTTTTTTCCTCCCCTTTTGCCCCACGATCGGGCTAAAACTTTGGGACCGAGTTCGCGCCCTGGCTCTCCTTATTTCTGTCCTTTACCACTTCTCTCGGTCTCGCGTTTTCCATTTGAATATCTTTCTCATTCTCTCTCTCTATCTCTCTCTATTTTCGCTTTTCGTATCGGTGAAAGTTACGTAAAAGATTTCACGAGATTACGTCGCGGCTGATTTATTCTTGGGGTTTATTACTTCAGCAAAAAAAAATCCCCTCTCTTTGCGAATCCCGACGAACCCAAAATAAATCCGATATCCATGGGAAACCTTCTCGCGCACACGCTTCACCCATTTCAAAAGTCTTACGATGCCTCGATTACAAGTTCTATCACTGTTCGAGGATACACCGGAAAGGTATTTAGAGATAGTTTCTAAAAATGACATTACACGAAGGCGTACAAAGAGAAAAACAAACTTTTTAGTGTGAAAGCGAGTGACAGGGTGCACAGCTTCGTCTTGAGAAGAGGCGTTTAAGGCGGTCCATCAGTGACAAAACTAGTCAAAAATCGTGACGTGAAAAAAAATCATAAAACCTATCATAATATTTTCTAAATACTCTGTCTAAATAAAATTTATGAATTTCGATGACGTTTCCCGTGATATTTTATTCATAATTTATTATAAATAATATAAAAAAAGTCTCAACTGACAAAAGTATTTAACGCTGTCAGAGTGATCAAGTCAAAAACGATAGCTGATATTCATATGTTTCCTCGCGTGCAGAATGACAGACATATATATTGTATCCGAGATTTGCACACACGATGACTTTCGCGATTAAATTTCTCGGGAAAATCCCTGGCAAGACCCAATTTTTTAAATACCATTGGAAAGTTCACGATTTCATCTTTCAATACGCAAAATTTCAATAAGAACTCTCGTCTTTATCAAAAGGTATCATGTCACTTCCGGTGAAAATGGAATCAACTGCCATAAGACCCATGCTAAAATAGGTAATTTTAAATTACTCGTTCGCAATAATTTGCCTGGCAACATACCCTAAAATTTTGAGAGAGCGTTCATTGCATCTTAGATAACACTCTCCCGAAGTTTCATTCGTATCGCGGGTTTTTTAATTCACTGATGAGCCACCTTAAACAACCGTTCGATTACAAGAATACTAATATAAATGGCATTTTCGCGAGAAGATGCAGATTCCGAGGAAACGAAAATTATTAGCAGATGTATCAAGTTATCTGAAGTTTGCTGATTAATTTACTTTTCTCCTAAATCTCAACCTCATTGATGATAATAACTTTCATTGATTACAACTGTCGTTATACCGACCTAGCTCCCTTTGCATATAAATATTAGCCACAGAAGCAGAGAGGGTTTCACCTTAAATTCAGTTGTGAGAAATTCCACTGTTATTCACGGACTCGCGAGAAAGTATCTTAGCAGGGTTGCCTCGATCTACCCCTCACACTTCGATCATCGGTTATTGTCAAGATCATCTGCGGATGTATCGAAAACTCGCAACAAGAAATTGGCGGTATATCTGAAATCTCGCGGAGACCTCTCTCAGCTTCGTGGCATGCGAGCATCTGGTCAGCATTTGCGCATATTCATGTACCCACTCTTATTTTATCTTCTTCTTTTTCTAACTCTACCTCTCTCTCTCTCTCTCTTTCTCTTTCTCTTTTTCTCCCTCGTAGTTTTCCCCAAAAACGAAAAAAAAAATGAGAATAGGCCGTCGACAGGATCATATGTACTTCGTTTCTCGTTTGAATTTCAGCCGAACGCACATCCGACAGATTTCACGTGACGAGACCAAAACAGACACACAGGGGGTTCTACATATGTATACAATATAAACTCAAAAATATTCACGAAGGAATAGTCACGCGTTTTCCCTTACCTTTTTCTCGCAGACTTGTATTAATTTTTCATATCATCATTCGGATGACGCGCGATCTCAATGTGAGTTAAATTTTATAGTCAAAATGTGTACAGTCCCGGGAATATCGGAAATTTTCATGACGCAGCCTTTCTTCGATACGTCCGTGGGGGAAAAATAAATAAATCAGTTGCATAGAGAAAATTAATGATTGATGACACAGACCTCCAGATCTTCCTTGGACGTTGAAATTACTGAACTAACGTCGATAATTATAAGCATCAAAGCTTGTGATAAGACTCGGTTGGCTGATGATATTACAATTCAGTATGTAAATTCGGAAGCACTTTTTTAAGTCCCTAATAAATATAAATGACTCTTTTTTTTTTTTTTCATAATATATATTATCTTTTTATCCTCTCATTTGCTCCTTATGTAGAATTCCTCATATATACCCATTATAACTTATCCATTCATCTCATACGTCAGTCCCCATTTTATAAGAAAGAAAAAAATTTGTAATAACAGTAACGCAAATTCTTTTTTTTTTTTTCTCTTTCCTCGAATGGATTGAATAAGAAGATCCGTTAAGCGGGTTGTTCTGTCTTTTCCCCGAGATGGGGGTGGAATATGTTCTGGGCAAGGGGGTTTCGCCTTCTGCATATACATTCGCTAGAGTCGGCCAGCGAACCGTATACACGCATATAATATATATATAGCGCTCTTTTAACGTTGGGCACAGCTACTCGTCTCGACAAACGGTTAGTGAAAGATGTGGCAACCCAGAAAGAAAAAAAAAAATATTTTTTTTTTTCCCTCCGGCTGGTCTGGCCGCGGGTGAGGAGAGAGAGAGAAAATTGAAGGGAAAAAAAAATGAGGGTCCGACAGGTAGTGTAGATTGTCTAAGTGTGGTGAACGAAGAGCTGGGTATATCATACGCGTCTTCTGTCGTGTGCATGCACGCGAAAGTACGCGGATGTATATATAAAGAGCGGAAAGATTTCTTGTCTCTCATCATTCTAGTTTATTAGAAATCATCGTTGCAGAAAATCTGCGAGATTATATATATACGCAACGTGTGTGTGTTCTGTTCAACGTTCTCTCCGCTTGTTTCGTTCACGATAAATATTTCTACCGCTTTTTTCCGCATATTTTTCAGTTTTTTTTCTCAGTCACAGAGAATACTTGATGGATGCAATATGAATGCATTTTTTCATTTTTTATCATCAACATAGATTTGGGAAATTAATTAATTTTATTTTAAACAAATAGTACGTTCAACATTATTTCGATGTACTTGACTTCAAAAAAAAATATAAGTACTTTGAACTTTAAAGATCTTTTTCATGCAAAGAAAAATAGTAAAAAATTTTATGCATATTATTATGAGTAGAATTATTATTGTTCTCGTCGTTGTTTCTGTTGACTTTGGCATTATTCTCGTTACTTTATTCTCATTATTAATACTAGGGGAGACCGGGGCAAAATGGTATAGCGGGGCAAAACGGTACCGGGGCAAAACGGCACTGGGGCATAATGGGATCGGGGCATAATGGGATAGCAAAAAATGAAGTTTCTTGGGTGCTTGATTTGGGGCAAAATGGGATAGGGGCAAAATGGGACAGAGAGGAGTGGAATATCAAATTGGGGCAAAATGGGACAGAGAGGAGTGGAATATCAAATTGGGGCAAAATGGAATCGGGGCAAAATGGGACACACAAAAATGAAGTGTCGCAGCCCACTGAATTTGGGGCAAAATGGGATGACAGGAAAATTCATGCTTCGGCTCTATGGAAGAGCTGTTGAAACATAATCTAGTCTAAATGGTGCTTGTGGTTCGTTTCAGTCCACATATACGCAGATAATACGGACTGACCGATATATTTGTCGACACATATCCGTCGATTTCATGGGGAGCGGCAGTCCTAGTTTCATAAAACAATTTACGTAAAAATTGACAAGAGTTAGATTTTCATCAATGGTTTGAAAATCAGTATCAGTAACGTGCAGTTGGCAGAAAATAAATTAAAAAAAAAACAAAGAAAGATAAAAACAAAAAAAAACCAAAAAATTGCACGCGTCAGATTATAAAAATTACTTGATTATTTAAATAATTAATAACGACAAAGAAATTGTACCAATCGAATAAGAAGGCTCAAATATGTCAAGTTTGGTACAGTTCTGACCGCAGAATCAAAAGTAATTGTTTAACAAACTTTAATAACAAATGAAAAATTAGTATTTTTTTGAATGTTGAAGTACTTAAATTTATTGGATTCAACGAATCCTGACGAGCCAAGCACGAACTGTTGTTGTAAAGTCAAAAATAATAATAATTGTTTAAGCGATTGAGCTAACAAATAAAAATTGTCGTCTTCTTTAATGTTAAATTACTACGATTAATCAAATTTCAACGAAATCAAACGAGTCGACCTTGAAACATTGCCTTAACCGCATGTCCAATCATTATATTTGGTCAAACAATGAATATCAAAAAATCAATTGAAGTTTTAGACTGCATTAATAGTCATTAATGCATTAATAGACTACACCAAACTTGCGAAGATTCTAACCGAATGATAAAAAATTATTATTTAAACAATTTAATTAACAATTAAATTGTTCGAATCGAATTGTTACGCTCGATTAACAATTTCCAAGAAATTTCAGAAAATGCCGATCGTACAATGAAGAATAAATATTTGAACAATTCAATTAACAAATGAAAACCGCTGCAGTCTTTAATATTAATAAATTATTACGCGTAATCGAATCTCAACGATATAAAATGAGTCGATATCAAAATACGTCTTTAAAAATATGCTAACTAATGCAATTTAGTTAAACGATAAATATCAACAAACTTATCGTATCACCTGGATTGTTAAGCTCAATTAACATATCCATTGTTTTATTCAATGCATCGGCCCATTTTGTCCCATTTTGCCCCAATCTCGTGAAATTAGTGGTCTCCGATTTTTCCTGTCCCATTTTGCCCCGATCCCGTTTTGCCCCAACCGCCTCTTTCTGAGGAGCCTGATTTTCTCCGGCCCATTTTGCCCCAGTCCCGTTTTGCCCCAATGACGTATTTTCCAGCAGTGTTGATTTTCACTATTCCATTTTGCCCCAAACCCGTTTTGCCCCGGTCCCATTTTGCCCCGGTCCCATTATGCCCCGCTATACTATTTTGCCCCGGTCTCCCCTATTCGCTGGGAATCCTAAAATATTTGTACTCCGAAAGTCGTTTTACCATTCACAACGAGAATACCGCGACGAGTTCTATTTTGTCAAAATTCAAGTCCTTCTAGGCGATTTTTCGCGTGAGCATCATCTCCGGTGGGATGATCGAAGAAGAGGGTAGAGAGAGAGAGAGAGCAGACGAGGCGAGTGTGCCTGATGAACGAGAGAGAACGAGACGAAACGAGAGAATATACACGTTAGTAGAAAATCGGTATACGAGATAATGAGTGACCACAACATCGGATGATTATAAAGGGCCAGGAGAAAAATGCACGAATGAGCATGACGTGGATTCGTTAGATCTCCGCTTATTTTTTCCCAGAGTGGCTTTCGACAGACGTTAATCCTTAGATTGGCGCTTTCGGAAAGGCAAATTTTTCTACCTGACTAGCCGACTCAGCAATATGACTGACTGACCGACTTACCGGTGGTCAGCTATATATATACACTTATACATCTTTCGATATTTTTCGATAGTGTAGGTCGTGTATGCGTGTATCATATTTTCTCTCTGCCGTTCACTCCTTTGGCCCGCAACAGGTCCTCGACGAGAGTCACGCAGACGTTTTGATGGAAAATCACTTATTATCCTTCCGCGGCAAGGGTTTTTCGGCGCTACCGAACAGACCATTCTCTGGGTTCGGCCACACGGCTTCAGCTTTTCTCGACTCTGCTCGTCTTTCATTCTATTTTCAAGGGACCAACCGCGTGGATTTGTAATTGCCAGGTTGGCGCAGAGGAACCTGTGCCTCCTTCTATTCGACAAAATATACATCACTTATTGGCTTCGGCTTTTAGGCCTTTTTTTTTTCTAAAGTCTCTCACTCCTTTTCACTGCATCGGGAAGATTTTTCAAGCCTAGCCTATCCTTCATCCTTTTCCGGTAGTTTTTCTTCCTGCGAGCAGGCAAGGTTTTATTTTTTTTAGCCAAAGGGGCAAAAATATTGCACTCATCGAGGACAATTGGCTCTGATATTATATCTAATTAAGTTTGCGGTGGAGTTTGGTTTTAATTACCATCTAAAAATTATTACGTATGCGTGAAAAAAAGAGCTCAAAGTATTCATAAATTGATACCGCAATGATTTTTCCAACGCGACCACCTTTGCAAGGAAAGGGATGAACCGTATTGTTCGTTCAAAAAATGAAGATATATAAATTCTTCTTTAAAAATCCTCCGCGCATATTTAGTCAGTCGCATAAATACCGAATATTGTATAATATATTCGCAATCGGATGGGCGAGTTTTGTGTTTAATTTTTTTCGTGCAAGACACGTATGATATCGACATAAATTCCCCGCCCTCGAAGAGGATCCTCTTGCCACGCGAATCGAGGATTCTCATTGAGGATCAGCCGTGACCGCGATTATCCATGCGTGTTTCTAGCTCAATAAAAAAACATACGCGGAGTCCTGCTGATCAAAAAGATTCAGGGACGCAAGGATCCGGCCACGAGCCACAATGATCAGGGGGGGGTGAAAGAGGCACGGAAGCGTCAAAGGTAAAGTAAAGATGAGGAAGAATGAAGGAAGGAAAGAAAGAAAGAAAAGCAAAACGTGTCTAGACGCACGCGCACTTTTTTTTATTTATTTATTCCTTCTGGCGAGAGGGTCACGCGCGTCGATCATTTCGACCTGCCACCGACACCCCCACACAAGACACACTTTCCTCCGTCTTTTTTTCTTGCCTTGCGTCGGAAAACCGCCGAATCTTTCGATTAACGATTCGGCGTCGAGTCAGCAGCTGCCCATGTGCAGCTATATAAGATCGCGTCACATTGTATATATTTATATATATATATATATGTATATATGCATCGGTCGTATTATCCTAGCCTATACGCGTATTGATACGTATGCATTGTCAGGGATGAGAGGCAAAAGACGGTCTATATGACCCTCTCGAATTTTCACGGATCACGTGAAAACGCGTGCAGAAAAGAGATGGGGTCAGGATGATCCAGGAAAAAGATCGATTCGAGGACTTTTTCGAGTCGTTCCACTTCGATTTTCCATCGAGGCGGAAATGGAAATAATAAAAATGATCGATAGAAGAAAAAGTATGTTAACCGTGAGGCACACACACACGCGCACACACGACTCGTAGGAGCTCCTCCGTCGTGTGCTCTCGAGCGAAGGGAAGAGGTTCAAAGTCAAGAAGAATTTGTTTCATTCGGGATTATAATATCGCTGTGAAGTTTCTTCGAAATTATTTCGTTGATGGAATTCCACAAACTAATACACGGAGAAAAATGCTCTGTCCAAAATACCGTAATCAAGGTTACATTTACCGAACTCGCTAGTTCCTATATGGATAGTGTGCCTGTACGGTAATTCTCATTACATTTGTCTGGTAAATTGGGAACTTAGAAGTCTGATTCGCGGAGCCAGTCCCAAGTGTCAGAATTACTAAAAGTAAGGTAGATTTGCTCCATTTACGTATAGTCTGCAGTTACTAGTCAGTGCGGTAACTACGACTGGAAGTCGACGCTTGGCTCGATTTTGCTCGCATATCGAGCCAATAATAAATATAGTTTATTATTTATAAATTAGCAATTAGGAATGATCGATGAATGAATTTAAAACTGTTATTCCATTATTATTAAAAAACCCTGTAAATTTTGCAAAAAAAAAAAAAAAACGTCATTGACCGGGATTCGAACCCGCTATCTTCCAATCGACGAATTCAGCACATTCGATCCTCAAATAATTATTTTTAAAAAAAATTAAAGATTTGGAGATTTTTTTTTTTTACGAGTGTTTCCGGCTTGGTAGTCCGGACGTTTTTCCGTCGAAAATAATTTTGAACCTACCTGAGATTTCACCTGAGACCTACCTAACGACCTACCTAACGACTGACACGCTACCACTACGCTATTGATTCCTTAGGACTTTTTTGTGTTTAAATGGTATTAGCCAACGCGTATTATAACGAGCACGAACTAGGGACCGTTACTGGCGCGGTGTGCGAGTTATACCATCCCGTTGGTACTCGTACTGACAAGCTGGTACGAATCACTATGCACTTCCGTAATTTTCCCGCCAAAACGTATTACAAGCTCGAACTAGTAACCGTCACTACAGCGACATACGAACAATACCGATCTCTACAGTACTCTTACAATCGGCGCTGGTACTAATCATAATGCACTTCAGTCGTTTTACCGCCAACATGTATCACAAGCACGAACTAGTAGCAATAACTAGAGTTGCGTATGAATTATATACCGACTGTACAGTACTCTGACCAACGGCACTGGTATATGATTTGCAGCGCTGCATGGTAGAGCGTACCGAACTGATTCGTAAAATGTGCGCTCATCTCTGACCAGTCTACTTAACCATACTCATGTATACTGTATCAATGGCTCAGTAAAATAAGCTGTAATCACATCAGTACGCATTACCTAAAATTTTTCAGGTTCTCTGGACTATGGTCATTTGTTATTGTAACCGAAACTATAGCAATCATTACCGTATAAAATTTACCAGAGCGAGTACGGTAATCTGAACAGGGGGATTTTTCTCCGTGTACCGGTTAATGAAAAATCCCTTCTTCTCAGTTTTTGCAATGATCATCTGCTGCATAATGTTCGCATCCGCAAAGTGGGAAAGGGAAAGAAGAGTGACTAGGCGCAAATTCAATATTATTTTTCCAATTTTCGAAAAATCCCCGAAAGCGTGCGCGCCAAGATCCCGCCTCTCGTAACTCACGTGAACGCCTAATAATCGCGCTTCGAGTGTAGAAAACAACATCAATCTCGCGGTGAGGATTATTAGACGGACATCCGTGTCGACGGGATGAGAGCCGAGAGTGAAAGAGGGGGCGAATATGAGAAAAGGAAAATGAGGCTTTGCGCGCGTGTATGGATCATTCCATCGCGAAAGTGATGCGTTGTGTATATAGTGGTTCGTCCAGATCTTCGCTCGATTTCTGGGTCTCCGGTTTCACTGCGGGGTGTCCGCACTATTTTTCTGCATCTCGCTCGCCTTAACGATCGACGTTTTGCCATCGGCGCGTTAAAACATTCGTCGGTAAAATCCTAGAAAAGCTACCGGGCGCGATCATCAGAAGCATCGCGCTTAAAGGAATAAGAGATTCCTGATCGCGGGGTGGTCTCTACAATCGCACCGCTTGTGTTTTCACCGTGAACCTTTTTTTTTTTTTTCCTATTCGAAAAATCATTGACCATCAGCGCGCGGTTCGTAATGATCTTTCCCCACAGACGAGCTGGCGAATATTCACAATACCAATGCGCTGCCAGTGTTTTTTTTTTTTTTTTTCACATCATTTTGAATTTTTTTCCCATCTTAGTCACGTGGCGAGAGCTAATAATCCTCGACCATTGTCTATGGCATATGGAACCACGGAGAATCGGTATATTTCAACATTTCGTTTTCGGACTTTAGCACACTGCGGGTGTATATGGACGCAGTCAGCGAAAAAGTTATTGTCCCGCGAGAGAGATACAAAAAGAACATTAGACGGGGTCAAAAAGACGATGATGATTGGGCGCGAGTGGCAAGAAAGATAAATGGAAGATTGGCAATTGCAGGTGGTCAGAGCGAAATTTTTAGTATTTTCAAAAAATTAGCCGGTGCTCGTGACTCTCGTAATGGCAGATGTCTTTGAACAATACAGCTTTGTGTGGTCGATAGAAGTGAAATGTTATATAGGAGAGGACAAAACGAATTACGTATCAGAGAGATGTATATATAGCGAATCGAATGATGACATCAGATGGCTGGTGAATTTTTTTACAATAAGATTCTCAATGGTCATCGTGTTAATGGACACTGGTCGATCTACTGCGCCCATCAGTATAATTACTCAGATTCGAAAAATATTCACTATACTGAATAGAAAAAATATTCGATACTCAATAGGAGGCAAGATCATATAGTTGATTGGAAATTTCGTACAAAAATTTGCCTTACCTTAGGAAGAAGCAACTGTGCTAAAGGTGTCAGTTCCTCTTCGAATCTGGTTACAGCCCTATCCCGTATAACTTCCACACGCATGACGTTGATCGTTCCCGAATTCCTCGTGTTTCTTTTACTCCTGAATCTACACTGTAAAAAATGTGGTGTTAAATTCAACACTAATTCAACACCGCTCACGAATTCTATAGTGGTCCACCCCGCTCTGTGTGACCTGTTGGTGTTGATTGTCCGGTGTTAAGTATTGATAGTTGACACCAGACTGCGGTTCATCCGATTTGACACCAGGACGGATTCTACAGTGGATTCTAACACTTTACAGTGTGTTATAATAACACACTTCAAGTTCGTTATTTTTGTACGCATTTATCGTGTCAATGAAGCCAAATGAAAAACGCGGGTCAAATTGGCATAATAAATATTTTTTATTATTTATAAATTAGCAATTAGGAATGATCGATGAATGAATTTAAAACAGTTGTTCCATTATTTTTGAAAATCCTGTAAATTAAAAAAAAAAAAATAAGTCGTTGACCGGGATTTGAACCCACTATCCTCCAATCGACGAATTCAGCACTTTCGACCCTTAAATAACCATTAAAAAAAAAAATTAAAAATTTGGAAATTATTTTTTTTCACGAGTGTTTCCGGCTTCGAAGCGCGGACGTTTTTCCGTCGAAATTAATTTTGAGCCTACCTGAGATTTTACCTGAGACCTACCTAACGACCTACCTAACGACCGACACTCTACCACTACGCTATTGATTCCTTATGAGTTTCTTGTATTTAAATGATATTAGTATACGAGTTCTCATACACCATTCGGTGTATCCTATGACTCCAAACGAATTTATGTATGATTATTTTGGGCGATTAAATTTCACACATTAAGTCGTATATTTTAGTATATGCGCAGCACCGTCATGTGTGAAAAATTACCACCGAACAAGTGCAACGCAAATTCGTTTCTAGCTAACACCGCCACTCGGGAGATATTCGCTCAGAACGGCGTTAACATGCCGTTAATAAATATTCCGGGTTCATTCTTTAAGTCTGTATATCTCCAAAGTTGTTTGCCGAAATGAATTATAATTTTAATTGAAATAGCACTCAGTCGGTGAGTTCAACTGCGCCTTCGAAGCATATATTTACACCGGATTTAACTAATCACGACATTAGAGTGGTGTCGTATCAGAAGATAAACGGTGTACTTTCATGACAAAATTGTGCACGATGTGGTGAAACACTGGGTTTAGTGTTAATTTTTGATGAAAAATCGCTTAACACCGATATACAGTGTACGAGGTCAACCATGATATCAGAACGGTGCTGCCGATAACACCACAGATTTTAACCACTAACACCGCACCAAATTGACACCCCTGATTTTTTACAGTGTATAAAATCAAAGCTCATTGATGCAACGATTTCTCAGAAGTCGATGCTACAGCTCACCCGGGACAGGTGAGTTATCCTTCTATCGACCACGAAGCCAACACACCGGTATACGTATACCGCGAGTAAGGAATAATAAGAGAAAGAGGGAGAGAGAGGTGTATAAAGGAAAGATCGTATATAAAGAGATGAGCCGGGTGTGTTGCGCAAAGCCTTTTCCAGAAACGCACAAAAGTTTCAATATATCAAGTGCTGCTAGTTCTTCCTTCGTCCTCGAGGTCCTGCGCAACCCAACGAACGAAAGGAGGGTAAAGAAGTAGGAAAAGAGAGAGAAAGAGAGAGGAAAAGAAACTAAAGAGTCGCGCGGGATCTGTGTGCTGTGCACGCTACGGGGGTGGCCGAACAATGACAACCCTCCTATCCGGACGCATGCATCAATACACGATACGTTACTCGATTTTTTTTTCCCCCGCCCTCTTGGTTCCACGAATACCACATATTTTTTGCCGATACAAATGACGGGCAGGGACAACACACATTCATATACGCCAAGAAGGGAAACTTTCGACCTATATATATATATATGTCGCATTCCACGTCAACTCAGCCACCCCGTTTTTTTTATTGTCTCGAAAAAATTATTCAGTATGGGCATTTCAAAGGACAATATATCCATGACATTTTACCAAAATTTCATCCCCCCACTATTGTTGGTTTTCGAGATAATGATTAATGAAGTCTCAATTTTGTAAAAATCATAACTTCGTAACTACTGATCGGATTTAAACGATTAAAAAAAGAATCTTTTTTATTTTTTTTGCCCTTTTCGAAAAAAAAAATATGTCATCATCGGATAAAAGCTCATTAGACAGTTTTCGGGGTAAATTAACAAAAAACAATTTTTTCCTCGTCACTGATGCCTTGTTCCATTTTGAAAAAATTTTTCGGAGTTGTGTATCGCTTCCTTCTATCAGAAAAAAAAATACTGAGTAGAATTCCGATTGGCCCTTTCGTGGAAAAAAAAAAAAATCAAAAAATTTCCCCGAAAACTGTCTAATGAACTTTTCTCCAATGACGGCATATTTTTTTTCAAAAAGGGCACAAAAAATAAAAAAGATTCGTTTTTTAGTCGTTAAAATCCGATCAGCCGTTACGAAGTTATGATTTTCACAAAATTGAGAATTTATTAATCATTATCTCGAGAACCAACAATAGTGGGGGGACGAAATTTTGGTAAAATTTCATGTATATATTGTACTTTGAAATGCCCATACTGAATAATTTTTTCGAGACCAAAAAAAAAACGGGGTGGCTGAGTTGACGTGGCTGCGTTGACGTGTCGTATTCCACGTTAACTCATCAGCCACCCCGTTTTTTTTTGTCTCGAAAAAATTATTCAGTATAGGCATTTCAAAGTACAATATATCCATGACATTTTACCAAAATTTCATCCCCCCACTATTGTTGGTTCTCGATATAATGATTAATAAATTCTCAATTTTGTAAAAATCATAACTTCGTAACGGCCGATCGGATTTTCACGATTAAAAAACGAATCTTTTTTATTTTTTTTGCCCTTTTTGAAAAAAAATATGCCGTCATTGGAGAAAAGTTCATTAGACGGTTTTCGGGAAAATTTTTCGATTTTTTTTTTTCCACGAAAGGGCCAATCGGAATTCTACTCAGTATTTTTTTTTCTGATAGAGAGAGGCAATACACAACTCCGCAGGATTTTTTCAAAATGGAACAAGGCATCAGTGAAGAGGGAAAAATTGTTTTTTGTTAATTTACTCCGAAAAATGTCTAATGAGCTTTTATCCGATGATGACATATTTTTTTTCGAAAAGAGCAAAAAAAATAAAAAAGATTCTTTTTTTAATCGTTTAAATCCGATCAGTAGTTACGAAGTTATGATTTTTACAAAATTGAGACTTCATTAATCATTATCTCGAGAACCAACAATAGTTGGGGGATGAAATTTTGGCAAAATGTCATGGATATATTGTCCTTTGAAATGCCCATACTGAATAATTTTTTCGAGCCAATAAAAAAAACGGGGTGGCTGAGTTGACGTGGAATGTCCCATATATGTGCGTGTAGGCAGGTAAATATATGTGTATGTATATTTACCTGCCTCAAGGATGACGACGCTGGACTTAAAACTAACCCAGGGCACTGCGTCCTCGATTTTATTTCCAGAGTACTCAATTCCTGGATAAAACGATACCGCACAATCTAAAAGATACCCCAAGAAAATGACTTCTTCTAACTATGTACCTGATTGACTTGCTCATATTCATGATGTCAGGAGTCAAAAATGGCTGAAAAAGTGGTATCTGGAGATAATTTAATCCGAGAATATGATTGATGTACCTTAAGAAAAGTAAATTACCCTACGTTTAAGGAGGTCCAAGTGCTGCGTGCGCGCGGCAAGGGGAATGTAAGGCACGAACGTGTGTGACGTGTATGGGGCATGTTGCGTTTGACATTTTAGCTCGATTCATAACAAGAAATCGCGTTTTTCATCCACATTATTATTTTTTGCTAATTAACGGTGTTGTTCAAGGTTGTGAATTTTTGCCGGTGGCATCCTGAGGATATTCCCGACAATATGCAAAAATTAGTTTGCCATGTAAAACAGGTTATCTGCGCTCATTGACTTGGAAATTCCGTCTAATTTCACGATCTGCCATAAGAAGCTAAATGGGCCAAATTTAAACTTTTTTTTTTCTCGAAAACGGTGCAGCCAGGACCTACGGATACTTTGGGGTTAAACTTTTTGTGAACATATCTATCTATTAAAAAAAAAAATCAGTATCTGTCATCAGATATCGATGTCGCACTCGACCCTCCTTAAAATTACAAGTTAATGGTTGTTTTTTTGTTTTCAAAAGTCTTATTTTACTTTGAATTTTGCAATGTTATATGCTCGCTCCATATTTTCTGATTAATACTCGACACTTCGACAGATAAGCGTCAATAAACTGACACAAATCTGGAGAACCAATTTTCCTTGAGTTTTCTCGGTCTTCGCATGATTGAACAAAAATTCTTAAAAAAAAAAAGAAGTAAAGGGACAACCAACCGGTGAGCCTTCGAGTCACAAGTTTCTCATTCACCTTCTCAAAATCCCGGACTTTGCGCGTTTCGTTGAGGAGGAGCAGAGGGTGGTTAGGTAAAAAAAAAAGTCGCAACCCCCGCATTCCAAGGTCGGCTCATAAAACTCTTACGATCGAATAGAATGATATAGGGCGTTTTTTTTTTTTTGTACGAAACGCAAGAGGAATAGAGAAAGAGTAAGAGCCGTCTCGCAGAGAGTGCTGTCAACCTCGTTATAATCGAAGATTAATCACCGCACGATGGTGCGGGTGCGCGTTCGGCAAAGTGGCACAGGAGAGCCAGCGTCAGAAGCCAAAAAGAGAGCGCGAAGAACGTGAAAAAAGAAAAAGAGGAGCAAGCTGAAAAGGAAGCTCTGCTGTCGGCAGGTTAGGCAGGTCCCCAGAAATCTCACTTTCTCTCTCTCTCGCTCACCCTCCATTCTCCATATCCCTTTGTCGCGCGTGACAATTACTCAGAGATTAGAGGTAGAATTTGCGACGGAGTGTCTCTCTTGCTCCCTTTTTTTTGTTCGCGGGGAAACCTTATAGCGAGAGATGCTCTGGTTTCTTGCATGAAGCCCAATGGTATCTCTCTCTCGTCTCTCGTACTTGATCTTTGCGTTTATGAGCCTCGAGGACCAAGTCAACACAGGCAGCTCGTGTCGTGTCTCTATTCAGAGAGCAGACCCAATGAAATATCGTTTTCTTAGCTCGAATGAGTGTCATGCAAGGATTATACAAACATTCGTCACCTATGCGTCTTTCTTTTATTCTTCTCGCGTTAGAATTTTCGATAAGAGACGAAGCTCCCCGAAAATTGACGCTATATATGCCAAAAAAATTAAGGACACGTGTCTCGTGTCTTGATCCCGAATCTTCCGAAATATTTTCCGGAGTTTCCAACGCACACGAAGTGTGTTTGCAATATTCCTCGCATCGCAAGATTTCTAGATAGACCTTATAGACACGTGTGTTTTTTTTTTTTTTCTGCTATTGGAGAAAAAGAAATAGGAGCAAAGAATCGCCGAAAAATTGCATGCACCAGGTTGGCGCAACATGTTGAAGGACCTCCTGCTGATACGCGAGCTCGAAGAGAGGAAGTCAGTTGGCGATGAGAGTCATGTCGAAACGAAAAAGAAACTGAAGAGGCGGACATTGGTCATAATGACGAAGACCATACGCTTCCCGCGGGTCTTCGAGAGAACAGCGAGAGGGACAACCATGGCAGATATACAGGCCCAAATTTTCGTCACATCCGCATGCTGAGAAAAAGGATGTAGACCCACTTGTTCGGGTTGCAGAGATGACCGATGTCATGAGGGAGTTATATAACAGTATCCCTGCAACATCCTGTTGTTCTTTCGAAAAGATGTTAACTACGACTCTTGGCCTACTCTCGTATTAGGTCTTCATTAATTAGTGTAATTAACTAATGACGAGGAACAATAAATACAATCTTACTGCTGATCAGTAAGATGACCGATCGATACCTCAGAATTTCAATCCTTATCAACGCTACTCTCTAACAAAAAGATCACAACTAATGCATTGATAATGCTTTAAAATAGTTGGATAATGGATAAATATATACTCAGACTGTACTCGATAGGGAAAAAATGTTACCAATGAGGTAGAAGAAAAAAAGTCACGAGTTAGCCTTGCACTGAAAAAAAAGTTAATGTAACGGCAACAAAATTCGTTTGTTGCCTGCGTTTTGTTACGACCAATATATAATTTTGTTCGTAGGACAAACATTTTTTTGCGACCAATGAATAAAAATAATTCTTTTCGTTGGCAACATCGTCCTAATTTTGTTAATCACATTTCATTGATACAACCAAAACTGTTTGTTGTTGGAACAAAACATACTTTATTTTGTAATGCAAACAAAATTATTGGATTGGGCGAACGATACAATAAGAAGACCTCGACCCATCTGTATATTTGGTTGAGACAATAAAAAAAATAAAAGTCGACAACAAAAATGTTTTGTTGTCGTAACAAAAACTTCATGAACACCGCAACCCGTGCCCGTCAGACACACTATCGGCTTCTAACCAAACAGTATAGTTGTCGGAATAAAACGTTTTGTTGGCGCAACCAAACGTTACGTTCGCCCAACAAATTTGTCACGCCGGCAATACTGTTAGCATCTTTGGTTACTTTGGTATCGCGTGGTGTGCAACAATCGTTCTACGACCGCGTGAATGCTTCGAGTGTGCATGTATATGGTGATAATATATTTTTTCGAGCCAACAGTGATATTAAAAAAATCTAAAAAATTAACAAATCTTCATGAGAAAGCGTCTAACAATCATTCAGATGGGCTCATTTGTTATTTTTCAATCTAACAAAGCATCTGCGCGAAAAATCTGCTCGAAGGTTTTTGAGGTTATGTTGATCCTTAGCCTCGCCTAAAACATTCTGTCATGAAATTCTGAAATTTTTTCACGGAAAAAGCTTCCTCTGTGCTCTGTGAGAAAGCATTTTGGAAGTTAATTAGAGAACTACATTTTTTAAATATTTATTAACAATATTATAGCGGAGAGCATTGATTATCCCCATGCACTATACGATTATTGTTGCAACAAAAATGATTTGCCCTGTATGCAAATTATGTTTGTTGCTGCAACAAAATTGCTTTGTTCTACATACATAAAATATAGCGTTTCGAACAGCAATGTTTTGTTGAGCCAACAAAATATACATGTCCGTTCAACAAAATTGTTTGGTTAAGGTAACTAAATCATTCCATAGCGCAATCAAACGTTTGCTTGCGGCAACAAAATGTGTTTAACAAAACGATACCCATGTCGCCAACAAAACGTATTGTAGATCACATGTTAACAAACGAATTTTGTTGCGCCAACAAAACTTTGGTTGTCACAATCAAACTTTTTTTTGAGTGTGGACACGGAGAGCTTAACACATTTATGGGAGTCAGCGCGGAGTGCAAAGATGAAAATTTTATCGGGGAATGTTAACTCTATCGCGTGTAAAGTCCCAATTAAGGGGGTCAATGGGTCTGTAAAAATATAATAAAGTCGTACACATAATTCTCGGTATGATCCTTCGTGACTATATGCGGAGTTGATATAGTACATGTTGTACATTTCCACATGTCGTTATACTTAATGTCACTCGGGTCTTATTTTTTTCGTCACTCGTGTCACACCGTTCTCGACACGAAGTTATAATGTCACAAAAATTTTTTTTCCACCCTTCTCCCGAGACGTCGGGTCAAAATGAGCCTTTACTACTGCTGGGTCGCGTTAAATCGACAAGTGTTTTACAAAAACGTAACTAACGGCGACTACCCATTGTATTTCTATTCGCAACGGATTCTAATTAAAACAACCGATGGTTTATTTGTTTTTGTACCATTTGATTCTCGAAATAGTTATAAACGGTATGATGTTATTTCGAATAAAATATTCGAAAATTGCCTGGCATACGAAAACCACGTTGGCTTTAAAGTAAATGAATAATTTTTGCCAGACCAATTCTGTAACATGTCCCAACAACTCGGGCGTGTCACTAAAGGGTTCTTTTTCTCATATATCGGACAAAATAATATTTATTTACCCATAATTCTTTTTTTCCAAGTCAATAATTCATTGTTTATTTTGCGGCTGGTATTATATTGTTATTAACGAAAAATACATCTGGGTCTGATGAACGACTATATCGGATTACATGGTCTCATTGAGGAAAATGAAATAAGAGAAAAAATGGCTCGGCCTATCCGTTGAATCGATCCATAAAGGGATCGATCATCATGACCAGCCGGTAAATGATCGCCTGCCCTTGGATATATTGATGAGATGTATATATATATATATTATACCCATCATTGGCTTTCCCTTTCTGCAGTGGCACGCGCTTGTTACAGAACTCCATCGATTAAGGCCCCGATAACCCGGAAACACGAACGAAAACTCGACTACGATCGATTCTCGCTGACCCATTCGTGGACAACAGTTGCGCAAGTGTTGCCTCTCCGCGTCCGTCTGTCGATTCTCGCCCCCGATTGTCCCTGGCAGATGTTTCGATCCCGTACATATCCTCTGTCGCTTGCGCCCTCAACCCGTCACAAGCCCGACGAGAATCCATGAGAATCAGGAAAGTGATGGTTTATGATACGTACTTGAAATTGAACCTTCATTTTGGGCAATACGAGACAGATAGCTAAATTCCTCATATGCCTTTATAATGTTCAATCTTTGTGTGCGGAAAATTTGAAAACTTTCGAGATATCGACAACTGGAAAAGTTAAAGAATATGTAGAAAAAACAGAGTGGAAGCTTGGTCGGGATTGGGCTTCGGTGATGTCACATGTCAAGCAGTATTGGTCACGATCAATACTGCGATGGGTGACCGCTCAGTCATGCACTGGCTTGCATGTTAACTGCTGAGAGTAACGCTGTTTTCCTGAGTTCTCCGAGTTGTCTTGAGTTCCCTGAGTACTGAAACACAGTAACATACAGCCAGCTGTATCGGCCAGATTTTTCGTAGTTTCCCTGTGCCCACGTGCAAATGCAATGCATTAATATATTAGGAAAGAGTGGGTGCGAACGACAGATGGAATACGACATTATTGAAACAATGTGGAGTATGCAAATATCAAAATTTCATCTGCCTACGATGCAGTACATTTTTTTTTTTTTTGAAAATTTCTACTTTCGTGATGTACCATTCAGATTTTTGAATCAATCGTATTATCCGAACGATCTTTGAGAATTCCTGAAAAACCACTTTACCTGGAAAAATTTCGTTGCCGAATTTTCTTGTTTCGACGACCCGAATGAACCGAACTCTTTCCTCATTAGTCCAGAATTTCAAGCAGCGCGACTCTGGGCTTTTGGCTTGAATTCTTCCACAGAAGGATGGAGAAAGAAAATGAGCTGGTCAGTCGGGAGTCGAGAAAAAAAAGGGCTGGGGAACAATAGAATTGATAATTGGTCCTTAGGAGCTCGACTCGCTGCGGGTGGCAGAGTCCCATAAAAGGATTCAGCGATCTCGAGTTGATATTTTGGCTGTGTACGGTCGTACACATCCCCGCGAGAGTTTTATCTCTCGAACGGTCAAGGGACTGAGATCTCTCGGCTTCTGGCTAAGATCTCGACTTCTCAACCGTTTTCCTAACCTCCCAGTTCGACGTTTCACCTTTTTTTTTTTTTACAAATCTCTCTTGCGCGCCGAAAACTCGCCGGGACAAGAGGAGGGGAAAAAAAGCAAAAAAAAAAGAAGAGCGTCCGCTTGGAATTTTCGGACTTTTTTGTCACTGTGAGTCAGTTGAGTATATGTCGCATGCATCAGTGTGTCCGACAAGGTTAGCAGATCGATGCGAACTTGAGAATTTTACATCAGGGTGTGGAACGAACGAATGAATGGTCATTCTCGATGGTATTCCCCCCCCCCCCCCCCGTCAAAGACCCCTTATGGTCACTGATTTATCGTTAAACGGTCAAGGCAGGGCAAAAAAAAAAGAGAAAACCTGGAAAAACTATAACTACCCGTTCCGTTGGTCCATTTTGCCGTTGGAATGAAAGCGCAACCCTTACCTATAACTTAACGGTGAGAAAAAAAAAAAAGAAGAGAAAAGCTCACCACGCGGTTACATGCGCGGTATGAAAGAAGAGACAGAGAAAATGTGCGCGTGGGACGATCACCGCAAGCAATAACGAGAACCATTCAGAAAATACCATTGTCCCCATGTACTAAGACCAGCATATTTTCTCTCGCTGGTCCCATGTATTTCATTTTGGGGCCCACTCGATGTCCGGAGCTCCAGTTTCTCAAAAGATGAGACCCACCTACCTCGTCACGTGTGGGAGATTTTTTCGTTCTCTCTCTCTCTCTCTCTCTCTCTTGACTTTTCGAATTTTTGTCTGTTATGTGCGAAAGTAGAAGTTGAGCTTCCTCAATGAAATGAACATCCAAGAAAGGACACAAATAAAACTAGGATCAAATACTAGACGATAATTATTATCGAACTGTTAAAAATTCTTTAAAATATTGTAGCAATGTTGCTTTTAACGCTTTTTATTTGAATGAGGATCATCCCTAGTTAGGAGTAGGCTCAAATTTTGATGAGTGGGTTTGGTGGACAATAAACTATAACTTTCTTGTCTTTTTTGTTTATAAGTTAACTGATTTATCAATAGTAAGTTTCATTTTGGGGCCCACTCGATGTCCGGAGCTCCAGTTTCTCAAAAGATGAGACCCACCTACCTCGTCACGTGTGGGAGATTTTTTCGTTCTCTCTCTCTCTCTCTCTCTCTCTCTCTCTCTCTCTCTCTCTCTCTCTCTCTCTCTCTCTCTTGACTTTTCGAATTTTTGTCTGTTATGTGCGAAAGTAGAAGAGCTTCCTCAATGAAATGAACATCCAAGAAAGGACACAAATAAAACTAGGATCAAATACTAGACGATAATTATTATCCAACTGTTGAAAATTCTTTAAAATATTGTAGCAATGTTGCTTTTAACGCTTTTTATTTGAATGAGGATCATCCCTAGTTGGGAGTAGGCTCAAATTTTGATGAGTGGGTTTGGTGGACAATAAACTATAACTTTCTTGTCTTTTTTGTTTATAAAGTTAACTGATTTATCAATAGTAAGTTTCATTTTGGGGCCCACTCGATGTCCGGAGCTCCAGTTTCTCAAAAGATGAGACCCACCTACCTCGTCACGTGTGGGAGATTTTTTCGTTCTCTCTCTCTCTCTCTCTCTCTCTCTCTCTCTCTCTCTCTCTCTTTCTCTCTCTCTCTCTTGACTTTTCGAATTTTTGTCTGTTATGTGCGAAAGTAGAAGTTGAGCTTCCTCAATGAAATGAACATCCAAGAAAGGACACAAATAAAACTAGGATCAAATACTAGACGATAATTATTATCGAACTGTTAAAAATTCTTTAAAATATTGTAGCAATGTTGCTTTTAACGCTTTTTATTTGAATGAGGATCATCCCTAGTTAGGAGTAGGCTCAAATTTTGATGAGTGGGTTTGGTGGACAATAAACTATAACTTTCTTGTCTTTTTTGTTTATAAGTTAACTGATTTATCAATAGTAAGTTTCATTTTGGGGCCCACTCGATGTCCGGAGCTCCAGTTTCTCAAAAGATGAGACCCACCTACCTCGTCACGTGTGGGAGATTTTTTCGTTCTCTCTCTCTCTCTCTCTCTCTCTCTCTCTCTCTCTCTTTCTCTCTCTCTCTCTTGACTTTTCGAATTTTTGTCTGTTATGTGCGAAAGTAGAAGAGCTTCCTCAATGAAATGAACATCCAAGAAAGGACACAAATAAAACTAGGATCAAATACTAGACGATAATTATTATCCAACTGTTGAAAATTCTTTAAAATATTGTAGCAATGTTGCTTTTAACGCTTTTTATTTGAATGAGGATCATCCCTAGTTGGGAGTAGGCTCAAATTTTGATGAGTGGGTTTGGTGGACAATAAACTATAACTTTCTTGTCTTTTTTGTTTATAAGTTAATTGATTTATCAATAGTAAGTTATTGTAGCTCGGAATATTTCGCACCTTCGTTTTATCACTGAAAGATAAGATTAAATTTCTTTAAAATATTATAGCAATGTTGCCATTAACGCTTTTTATTTGAATGATAATCCCTATGATTAGGAGTAGGCTCAAACTTTGATGAGTGGAGTTGGGGGACAATAAATTATAATTTTCATTTCTTTTTTGTTTATAAGTTAATTGATTGATCACTGGTAAGTTATTGTAGCTCCGATACTTCACACCTTCGTTTTTCTACATTTTATACGTTTTTTCATTGAATTTTCGAATTTTTATTGAATATTAAAAAAATTATGTCACACCACTATGATGATAAAAAGGTGATAAACAGCTAGAACCCACCACCTTTCCCATAGCTTCATTTTCAAATTTCTATGCCGAACATATTATATACTTCGGCCCAGGAAGAGTTTTTACTCGACAGACCACTCGATTGGACTTTCTCCGGGGCACTTTTTCTTTTCGTTTTTTTTTTTCGTTTTTTTTTTCGAAGGAAGCAATTTATCAATATATCTGCACTGGCCGAGTGCATTCGGCTCGGCCACAGCTGGATGCAACGTCGAGTAACGTCGCGTCGTCGCTTCTTGAAGATGCAGGAAGTCGACGATGCGGATGGAAAAAACGTTTTTGGGTCGGTGCGAGTATCCTCGCGTCTTCGTATATATATACCCATATACGAGTGGAAGCATGTGACACAAATGTGCCGAATACCCCAAGGAGAGCACGCACTCCTTCGCTTTTTTTTTCTTCTTCTTTTCTCTTCTCGTAATTTGAGATGAGCTGCGACGTGAAAAGAGGAAAAGAAAAAATAGCGTAAATCCGTAAATTACGAGACACGCAACCTGCTGGCTTGACAAATAATTTTCCGGAGAGTTGAGGGAAAAAAAAAACGTGTGCCAGAAAAAAAAAATGTTACATTAGACATTTTTTGTATGCAACGTTAAGCCAGAGGAGGAAAATTGCTCGTACAGAGCTTTACTGGTTTGATGAAAAAAAAAAAAGATCGAAAAAAATTGAAGCAACGTACTTTCTCTTTATTTCTCATTACGATTGTTTGAATTTTTTTTTTTTTCATTTAAAAAAAGCTTCTCCGGTAAGTGAGAGTACAAGGATACCATAATAAGTATTCAAGGAGATAAAATGAAAATAAATTTCCGAGATGAAATAAAGAGCCGAGCTTTTACAAAAAATTTACGAAAACATTACGCGCGTAAGTATGCTAAAAAAAAATGTTATAATCATCAGTGAAAATTTATTGAGAAATTCGACTTATTATTGATGAAAATGATCAAAGTTATTACCATTATGAAAGATATTGAATTTTTTATCAATTATTATAAATAATTAAGCTCCCAATCATCGAGTGAATACACGATACACACGTTTGATAGCCATGTCGTGTACGACCTTTTATACAATAACGATGAGAGACTCGTACGAGAGGAAATATCATGGAGTATAAAAGAGCATGGATATGGTGGAAGAAGGTTTTCTATATAAATTTCACCCTTATCACAAAGCTCTCTCTCTCTCTCTCTCTCTCTCTCTCTCTCTCTCTCTCTCTCTCTCTCTCTCTCTCTCTCTCTCTCTCTCTCTCTCTCTCTCTCTCTCTCTCTCTCTCTCTCTCTCTCTCTCTCTCCCTCTCAAGCACGAGTTAGTACGTACGAGTTTCCCCGTATACTTTACGAGAGATGACAACTCGACCGGCGTACTAACAACGACGATATCGCCGAGTACTGTATACCAGACGTATTAGAGTGAAAAGAAATTCTACGATACGGCGACATCTCCGATTCACCAGTCGTAAGAACGGATAATACCGCAGTCCGAGAGACTCCGCGACATGTGTGACTATCTATCTTACCTGCACGACCGTATAACACCAATAAAGATACTTTCACGCTCTTTGCAGCTCGAATGAAAGGAAAAAAAAATTACACACCTCATTTCCGTAGTTATATATATATTATGTCTGTAAGAAGGAGATATCATCATCGAATACATTTAGTACACACCTTTCTGTCGACTCTTTTCTTTATTGCCATAAGTGAGAATTCAGTCTGCGGAGGGTGATTTGTTTTTTTTTTGCATTTTCCAAAAATGATACCACGAAGGAAAAAAATACTCGATAAAGAATAACGATGCTTCATGACTGTTATTTGATTTTCTCGATTTTTCGTTTGTTTTTTTTTCAATTTTTGTGAGATATATTCCGACAATAAATTGTTTACAAAAATAGATCGATATTTAAAAAAATATTTTCCAAGCAAATATGGAATATTTATATGATTGTACTGATATATTTTTATTATTTTGTATTTTTTTAACCTTAGGTATATTCAGTGGCACGACATTTTCATTTGATTCGAAAAAACTTTTTTTTTTCAATTCGACAAGCTAATTATTCCGAATAACTGCAATAATTGGGCTTAAAAGTTAAGAGTCATCGAGCGAGGGCATACGAAGCGCCAAGTGGACAATAAGCGAACTAAGATTTGTAGAGAAACGTATTTTTCGGATTTCGCCGAAAATATAATAGTATCGCACAATTGAATATAAAAAATAAATTTCTTCGACTAGTAAGAAATCCCGTCTGGTCCTCCGCTCCGTGAAAATTTTTTTTTTTGAAGCACAATAAATTATCGAAAACTCGAGGCGGCTGTCGTTTGCCCCCACTCTTTTTTCGCCAATTGATAAATACATTTTATTATGAATTTCATGCACATCTGCCACTCTTCACCGGACCAGACGAAGCTGCTTGCCACTTCATTGCACTTCTTAAAAAATAATCTAACTTGTTTCGTTGAAAAAGAAAGCGATAATCCGAAAAATACACACGGAGACGTCAAAGCCGTGCTTACGGCTATATGACAGTACATATGCTAAGTATTTCAAAGTTCCGGCTACTAACGCTAGGTTCGCTAGTCACGGTTGTCGGTAAGAGCGGAGAAGCAGCAGTGATGACGTAAGCGTAAAGTGAGCCCTGAGATAAAATAAGCTTTGAGGGTCAATGGGGGCAATCGGGGCCCTTCATGAAACATGCGCCGCCACTGTAACATTTACATTCTACCCTATCGACATCCGTAACTTTTTGCTGAATGCATTGGTTGACATATCTGCCGCAAGCGGCGCTAACTTCGACATGCATGTTTTTCAAATTTTTCCGCGAGAGGCGCTACTCTCGATTCTGAGTTGGTCACGTGTGCTCGATGACTCTTAATCTGCAATCTCTATACATCCCCCTCTCTCTCTCTCTCTCTCTCTAAGTTTTTTGGGCAAAGAAACAATCGTGTTTAGAATCAATCTGGTTTTAAATACTCATAATATTGTTACAACAATGATTATAACAATTCCATATTTGCTACAATAATTTCAACATCGAAGATACCAAAATGTATTTATCATTCAATAAACATTGGCAAACAAGTTAATCCCAGTTCAAACCAACGGAGACCCAAGTTCTCGCTTTTTCGCACCTTAATGAAACATCTGTGTGCATGGTGTAGTGGGCTCGGCAAATTTTACGCGACTGGCAACAGAATAAATCGCGAAAGAATGAAGCAACCGAGAGAGAGAGAGAGAGAGCTCGCACAGCATCTCTCGACGTGCGGTCGGATTAAGGGTGTATTGGCGAGAAAGGAGAGATTCTGCTTTCGCGCTCGTAATACGGGACTGTGAAATCCTGATCGCGTTTCACGACCTACCACCTTCGAATGTTCGTTCGCATATATCCTTCTCCACTATCGAATCAATGAAAAGAGAGAAGCTGACGAGAGAGAGAGAGAGAGAGAGAGAAACTCGTCGCATTCATCAAAGAAAGTTTTCCTTCGCCATTACCACTATGCGACAAGGCCGATGTCGAAAACCTCTTGAGCTTTTTTTCCCTCGCGTCTGTTCAAAAAAAATATACATCTATATATATATATATATATCGCGCTCGAGTCCCAACGGATCAAAGGGTTCGTTTCGATCGTGGAGCTTCCCCAAATGCGATTACGCGTCGCAAAGGATCTTCACGAACCGCGTTTACTCTCTCTCTATCCCGATTTACACAGAAATATATATATATATATATACGTAAGATGTGTGTTACTAGCAGAATGGAGCAAGAGGAAGAATTACTCTGGAAACTTTAACTCCTGTATAACGTGAGATTTCACCGCTAAAAGGGTTCAAAAAAAAAAAATCTCAACGAAATAATACATAACAGCGACTGTCCACAGGTATATACCTACGCACTTTTGAAAAGGACCGAAGCCACACCACTATAGGTGCATACGCGTATATAATAGAGCTCGTTATTTTTATTTATCATACAAAATAAATTTTTCAATATTCTCTCCATTTTGTGCATCCCCTTTCGTATGAAATTCAAAATTTCAAACTGATAGATGTAACACATATTCACATTGATTGTTTCAAGAATTTAATGATGTCTGATTCTTAATTGTTGAATGACTCAAAGAATCGAGTACATCGAAAATTGTTTAATTCAACAAGGGTGCTCATTTTATAAAATACACTTTCGATAAATTAGCTGCCACAGCAAATTGATCGCGATCGAACGGTGCGCGCTTTCGAAAAATTCGAAAATCGTCTATTATTCGAAAGGAAAAAAAAAAAACCTGCCACGGCTATAGTCTAATCTCACCCTTAATAAATGGTACGGGAATTCATGTAACGGGGCGTAAACGGTGAAAAATACGGGAAAAAAAAAAACTTTTCAACCCGATTCTCACATTTTCGAGATCAGCTGCAGCCCATAAATATCCTTTCAGCCCTTTCACGCGCGCCACAAGAACGATCCTTTCGCGCTATATTTCCTCTCTTTTTCCTCTGGTCCTGCTGACCGCGTGAGCTTTTCCCGCTGGCGCACGAATGGTTCTCACTAAAATATTGCGTTTTGGCTCGGACAGCACAGAGTCAGAAATCGGTTAAACTCTTTTACCGAGAGGTATATATACAATTATGTTATATATACGCAGTTGAAATGACGAAGAGGATGCTGAAATAGTTACCGCTCTTTAGGATTCTGCGTGGTCTGAATGCCGAGAAAACTCTAACGCATATATGTATATATATATATATATGCATGATCGTGAGCCCCCGGGGATATGTAAGTTATGGCGCCCGGTGCTCTTTTCCTAAACTTTTGCCCCCGAGATCTCTTTTCCTGTACATTGTACTTTCGTTTGTATAAACGAATACATTGGGCTCATCATCCTTTGCTCCTCATTTTTCGCTATTTTGGCAAACATTTTTTCCCCGAAATATTTATGCATCGAAGTGAATTTAAATTTTCTCAATATGGCAGACGCACCAGTTTCGGCTACCGTATACCGTTTGTATATAGCCACTCCGCATTTCCCTAAAATTTTTTTAAGTTTCCGCACCACTACTGATTGCTATATTGAATATCTGCTAATTTATTTCAACGAAATATGACGAAATGTGTCAATACTGAGCGGTTTGTGTAGTTTTTTTTTTTTTTTGTCAAAAGTGTTAAGGGATCATGAGGTAAGATGACTAATAGGCTTTCTCATATATCTTAAGTTATTCCGCCCCATCAAAAATTCATATCTTTTCAGTTAAAGCTCATTTTTCGGGTTAGAATCACAAAAAACTAACATATCAGCTGGAATGCCTGAAAAATACGTGGTGTCCGGAAGTGGTACACATTCAAAATGCGATCGTTCTATTTGTGGCAAGCTTTATGACCACAAATCTGAATACCTGAAACATACGCGGTGCCCGAAAGTTCATTCAAAATGCGATTGTTCTATTTGTGGCCAGCTTATGGCCACAAATACCCCACTTCATCACTTATATCACTTCAGTAATATGTTTATGACGCAAATAACTATTTTCAACTCGAATCTGCCGTCACTGATTGTCTAATGCTCCGCTTTTGTAGCGCATCCGTATCCCAGTTCAAAACTTGGTGACCACAACTGGTACTTCAGATGAACAAAATTAGAGTGCAAATTGTCGCCACGAATGGTGAAAATGACAACTACAAGATAATTTCTTACTTTCTTATTTATCATGATCAGAAAAGGTTTCAAACGATAACAATTCGATTCTGTGTATACCTTTTAGGTTATATCGATCACTGTTTCAGTTCTGAATTTGCAACAATTGTGAACACTGTTCGTAAATGAATGTTCGAAAATGCTTAAAGTGGCCACGGTTGGTACGTCTACTCTGCTCGAAAAAAGCATCTTTCAAAACAAAAAATGTCAAAATTAATATATTCGTAATTGACAAATAGTTTTCAACCATTTAGTCGACCAAATAAATCAT
The DNA here is from genome assembly GCA_963564615.1 of Rhorus exstirpatorius. Lineage (NCBI taxonomy): Eukaryota > Metazoa > Arthropoda > Insecta > Hymenoptera > Ichneumonidae > Rhorus > Rhorus exstirpatorius. Next base: position 64,474,044 of record OY751313.1, on the reverse strand, counting down.
CACGAAAAAAAAAAAAAACACTGGAAGTTTGCATGATTGAGCTTGGTGGAAATAAAAATTGCCAAAAATAAATAATTTCCACATATTGTTTCATCATTTGCTCTTGCTCATCAAAGCTCCCTTCGCACGCAAGGACGAAAATATATTTCGAGAGATGCTTTATCATGAAGGAAGCTTTTGTAAAGTCAGAAAAATTATGAGGAAGCAAAACTGGCAATTGTCGAGTTTACAGAATTATTTATTATTTTTCGAACTCGTCGGTCATTCATGGCGACAAAACTCAATCTCTTCGTGAGATTCTCGTAAGTTTTCGAAAAATATAATTTTTTTTCTCGATATTTTGAGACTCGAATCTATACAATATCCCAATGAAATTCGTATTTATATAACATTTATATAGTAATTCCACGTGATAATGTATGTATACAGCATACTTGGATCTCTTCAAAGAGTCATTATCTTTATCTCACTTTTTTTTTTTTCTTCGATCTTGCGATCTCGCGTCGGCACGCGTTTGTCACGTTTTCGAACAGGTATTAGGACACGCGAGCCTTGACGGGCCTGGCCAACCCTCGAGACCCCGAATTCTGATGGATTTGTTCACCGAGAGTATTACGTGAGGATATGCTAGAGAGTATATATATATATGTCTGTTGGCAATAACAAAATGCCAAACGAAGTATGATGGAACACAGTATACCAAGTTTAAATGAGCGTTTTCGACAGGCACTGCTAATTTCGTCTCCATTATTCGATCAACATTTACCCATATACATAATATATCCGTTGAAATGCGACAGAATTTCCATCACTGCGAATATAGCCTATCAATAATTTTTTTTTTTAATTTCTATCTTATATAAAACGGCTCCGTAGATAATTACCATTTTTTTTTTCGAGCATTATCATTTATTTTTACAAAGTAATTAATAGCTTGTTCTCGCCGAGAATCAATGAAATATAAAATCTATGAGAGTTTTCTATTCGGCTTTATTTTTATGACCAAAAATTTTTTATCATTTTCATAGCAGAGTACTTGAAATATTCCAAAATTTTGAGAAAGATTACGAGAAGGCAATGTAGTACGCGTTCCAGTACGCACCTTTTGTCCGGAGATTTGTGAAAATTTTACTAAATCCCACAATCCGTAATTAATCGATTTAATTAGATCTTTATGTATAACATTTTTTATTCATATACGTCATCGAATGCAACATCAATTAACTTGTAATAATTTTTTTTCATTGATTTAAAAATGTTTACTCGTATTTATTTTACAATACAAGCATCGCATATCGTTCAATCCTCCATTTGAACCTTGATCCTAGAAAAAAAAAAAATCCTTTGTAAGAAGACCTTATACAGAAGCGAGTACTGAGCGATGGCGATAAGATCTCGCAAGTTCTCAAAAATTTAGGTCTCTTTTATTCAATATCTCTCGCGTATGCTGATCCATCAAAACCGATTTTAAACTTATATCTACATTAAAGAATCTGCTTCGTTGGTAGAAAGAGACGGGGGGGAAGGATTATTATAGTGAAAATACACTCGAGTCTCTCGATCACACACGATCGAACGTTCATGCATGGACTCTGACGAGATTCAAAGTGTCTTAATCCACTGTATAAAACGATTTTGTACTGCGAGGGTGTCCGAAAGAATTGTCCGAACGGATTAAGAACATCGCACAAGAGGCTTAACGTGCGTAAAATGACGATTTTTTTTTTAATCTTCAAATCAGCTTTAGTTTTTTATACGTACGAGAAAAAAAAAAACGTCAAATCATACAGCAAATCACGACAAGATTCTTTTTTAATCCAACTTTAAAATCAAATTAAATTTTTTATTTTCTCAAATGGCCAAAAAAAAAATTGTATCGAAAATCCCAAACGTGAGGACAATACTACCAAATAAATGAGCACTAATTTTCATTTGAACAGTTTTATTTTATTTCTATTTTTCAATGCTCTTTCGACAATTTTTTTTTCATCCGAATCAGAATCTTTGTTGCAATGATCGTTGAAGCTTTTCCAACAATTTCTCGGTTGGGATTTTCGATACGAGTTTTTTTTTTTCGCTAAATTGAAACGAATCGTGCGAGGATTTGATATTAAGCGCGAGAATAAACATTATCGAGGCTGTGTGGTATCTTTTACCATAGGGGCACACAATTGCCAGTCTGTTGGAGACTCGATCAGATGGCAGCATCGCGCGACCATGAGAGACTTTTTCCTCAAAGCGATATGGAACTTACCGATCGAGTCGCCGCACAGAATTTCACGAAGATCGTCGATATTTGGAGGAAATTTTAAAAAATTATTAGCCCCGAAATTACACCTGGACAGGATTTACCGTTCGTTGCTTCCGTGCGAAATGGCAAAATCTCGGAGACAAATTATAGATTATTTGTTTATCTTACCGTCCGCTGGCATTTGCGTCACCTTAAAGGGAATACTTACCTTCAGAAAACAACTTTTCATCAATTAATAAACTAAGAATCACTCCATCAGAAATTTTTTGGTCCAAAAATTTGAAATCATCAAAAATTTAACGCTCCTTTTTTTCTTAACTGTTTTTTTCGAACGTGCGCGTAAATTTTCAAGGTTCTTATATCGATTGATGCAGGAGCTAATCTATAAAAAGAAAAAGCAAATCGTTTTTCATTTACATAAGGTCTAATGAATCTGAGTAATTCTCTCTTATACAAACATGCCTGAGTATGCTATACATATATATTTAGCATGTATTATAAGTTAAAATTTAAATTTTAGCAATATGTTGCATGCGGTTACTGGGCAGCAACGACTTCATTTATTGATTTATTCGGAAACAAAACTGATGATATTCAATTAGAGTCGACTCCTCCCGGGAAAAAATGTTTTCATATTATATGATCAGATAAAATTCTACAACGTTATATCTCAAATTTGACCCGATGAAATTACATGGAATTATAAAAGTTTATAAAATTTTATAAAATAATACGAAAATTTGAAATAACGTAACTTTGATACAATTTTGTATGATTTATAAGATTTGGATGTAATATTATAAAATAAATATAAATATAAATTGCATAAAAATTTATCTGAATACATAAAAAACATTATCTCTCGGGCTGCGTATTGCTCCATGTCACAGTCAAACTGGGTATACGCATTGGACAAAACGTAAACAGACCTTTTAACTTTTCGACCTTTACGGTCGAAATCACGTTATTATACTTCCGGTATAGAAGAAAAATGTTAGTCACATATCCTACATAAAAATGTAGAAAAATTTCATAATTTCTGTCGTGGGCAAATATGGAGCATTTCTCGAAAAAAAAAATCTAAAAAATAGATTAGCTCCTGCATCGATCAACATAGAATCTTGAAAATTTACGTGCGCGTTCAAAAAACAATTTAGAAAAAACAAGCGTTAGATTTTTGATTAATTCAAATTTTTTGACCAAAAAATATTTTTATCTCTGAAAATGGTTCTTACAGTTCATCATCGATCTAAAGTGGATCTGTTTTCAAGTGTAAAACAGTACGTACGTGAATTTTTTCAGATTTTTTAGCGCGGATAGGGGAAAAGTTTTTTCGTTGCAATTGTGCAACATTTTTTTGTTGCCTCGTTTATCCTTGAATCTATCAAAATCTCAAGTAAATACTGAATTTTTGCTTCAACTTACCTTTACTTTCGCCACTTGTTCTCTCAATGATTGAAGAAGTCCAGGAAATATGCAAGTTTAGGGATTTTTACATTTAATATAGCTCATCTTTATTCGAATTAACAGAATGATTGTGTAATTAAAAAAAAAAAGCAACTCCGCGTAATAGTTGCCGAAAAATGGTAAAGTTTACAGCTTACGATGTTTAAAAAAAAAAATTCTCAAAGTTACGTCGAATAAGATGAATGTCCCAGTTAGTGAACGTTTAACGGAGGATCCACGTTCTTTTTACATTTTTCAATCATATCTGAGTACGATATTCAAAAACATTGGTTTCATATCAACAATTTTCCTTCATCCTGAATGTAATAACATTGAATTTTTTTGTAAAAACTTTGAAAAATCAGGATAAATAATAAAAAATAGTTATTATACTTTTATTTCACATTTACTCAGTTCCATTTACATTTATTTCATGAATAAATGATAAAAATTCAATACATTGCGCAGAATTTCTAAGAGAATTGAAGAAAACTGAAAACTGTTTGAGTTATGGACTATCAATCAACGACCAGGACACGTCCTGAATTCGTTGTCCCAGCTAATGACGGAATAAATGGAAGTGCCGATTTTCAAAGCTAATTTCATAATAATGTCAAACCTCGGGCACTGACTACTCGGGGCACTGACTGACCCCGAGCACTGCGGAATCCACAGTGGCGCTACAATATAGAACCCCCATGAACAAAAAAATTTATAATTTCAAGGAGTGGAGGGTACCGATATACGTATGATACGGGCCTGGTGCTTTATTCTCATTGGTTAGTAAGAAGGTTAGGTCTTTCGGTCAGTGCCCGAGGTCCGACTATATATCGAAAATAGCAACTACTCTGAACTTTTTCTAGCCGGAAAATTGAAAACTGAACCTTTATTTGCGGGTATCGAATCAACGATCCGAAAAAATATACGCAAACTATCATTAAATATGTACCAAATCGTTTAACAACTGGGACGCGTTCACTATCCGGGCCGTTTGCCTTACGCGAAAAAAAAAAACGAAGCTCGCGATCGTTCAATTCAGGATAGAGGACGAATACTTCATGAGTTTCCTAATAATTATTTCATTTTTATTAAACGTAGAGTCTCAAATTTATCATTTTTTTTTCATTAAAAATATTGTTCATCTCCTCGATGTTTTTTTTTTGAGTTCATAGCTGTGGGGTTTTTGCCGATGAGTCGCGAGACAATTTTATAATACTCCAATGTTTAATATACACGAAGTAAAGTTGAAGCCATTGAATTTAAAAAAAAAATGATTAATTAGTAAAAAAAAATGTAAATAATGATTCAAGCCTAATTCATCATAATCAATTATTAATTAATTAATTAATAATCAAAATATGAGTTTATTCATTCGTCTTATTTATTTATTTATATAAATATATATATATATATATATATATATATATATATATTAGGCTGGTTCAAAATAAATCGATAATTTTTTTTTTGCTTTACACAATCTTAAACTATACTTGGACATCAAAAAATAATCCTCGCGAAAGGAGGGGCCGGTCCTTCAAGATTTAGAGGTGTCTCATCGGACTTTTGTCATTTTTATTTTGTTAATATGTGAATAATTAATTTGCATGGATGAAACAAATGTTTTTTTTAGTCCTAAAATGATGAATATATTCCAAACTTATGTATAAATACTGAATATACTAGAAAAAACGATCTTGATGATCGCAGCAACATTTATCGGTCGATACATACGTCGATAAATGCAAAAAAAACAAAAAAAAATACCAAAATCGATATTAATAATCTCCTACTTTCCTTTTAAAGTACTTCCTACTTTGTACTTTCTCTTACAATTAAGTAGGAGATTATTAACTACTGATAAATAACGTTTTTAAGAAAATTTTTATAAAAATCGTAATTAATTGTTTTTTCATTTGCCAACATGTTTTTATTTTGTTCAATTAATCATAAAGTCCTGTTTGCTAATAATAATTTGTACGCGATTGACAAAATAGGCTGATAGTTGAATAATCATTAATGTTATTGAGAAAAACGATGCGGGGTTAGAAAAACAGGCGTGCAGAGGTACCCGCGCGCCGATACGACGTGCCGCGCTAGATAAATTAATTTATCTCTACCGGTAAACATAATTTCTCCATTAATAAAAAATACGTTTTTTATAGAAAATTTGACGTAGAATACGATGGTTGTATTAAGAAATCGTTAAAATTTGGGGGCCATGGTTAAAAATTGATTTAAACATTTCAATTGTTTATAAAAAATATGAAATTTAAAAAAAATTTTTTTGAAAATATGTTTTTTTTCAAAATTCACTCTTTTATCTTAAAAATGAAAAAAAAAAGTTTTCTCTGGCTTAAAAATAACCGGAATTATGAATTTTTGAAAATGAGTCTCCAAGGCTAAAGTCACGAAAATCTCAAACTTTCAACCCCCTCTATAAAAAAAAAAAAAAAAAAAAAAAAAAAAAAAAATTCCTCGAACACGTATCTTTTTTTTTCGACGTAGAACCCGTAAAAAAAGTTTCAGCCAAATAAAAAATGTGTCGGTCAGAATGGTGTTCGGTTTGTAAAAGAATTAGTCATTAACGAAATAAAAAACGACAAAAGTCCGATGAGATACCTCTAAATTTTGAAGGACCGGCCCCTCCTTTCGCGAGGATTATTTTTTTATGTCCAAGTATAGTTTAAGGAGGTACGACTAGTATGAAGAATCCAACTGACGGACTTGAATTTTTTATATGTTTTTGCCGAATACTTTATGCGACTATTGCCAAAATTTGAGCTATATTGACCGTTTAGTTTATTCGTAATAAAATTGCAAAGTCGAGCAGTTTGAGTTACTAAAGCACGTCGTCTTATGGAGACGGTTAACCGGAAGTGCTGTGATCACGGTTTTGCTGCTCACGTATCCAACTACACCCGTTGAAAAACTGAAACTTGATAGATTAGATATAATAGATATTGTAAAAAATTGAAAAATTACTCTTCACCGTGTAGTTCTGGCACTCCATCATAAAAAAGTTTCAATTACCGGTTGTAAATGGTCAGAACGATCAAATAGCACCCACAGACTTAGCAACGTCGCGAGTAACAGCTGATGGGTTTCGGCGAACATAACCTAGCTTTGTTTTGATATTAGCAACGAGGATAGAGTCATCTTCGTTGGTCACGTATACCAACTTATAGCATCGCCAATGCGACGTTGCCAAGTGTTTACTTCAAATTCCATCATGCTATTTATGGAGTTTTATTATTTATCACGTATCAATTATATGTATAATTATCATTCTACCGATCATATTAATTCCACTGAGGTAATTCAAGTCTATTTTAATAGGTTTTCGGCTGATTTTTTAAAATGTTTTTTAGTCCGTTTTTGTGGTAGACATGTCATTATTATTATGATGGAGACTACTATCGAGTCGTTGACAATCTAATTTTTCAGTTTTTATTAGTTCATGCGCAATAAATTAATCATTTACCACAAAATTTTTCACATTATAATCGATAATATGAATAATCAACGCAAATAAACATAAATCAGAACAACTGTGGGTAAAATAAATTTAGAATTTTTTTTGACTCCAAAGAACTAGTCGTACCTCCTTAAGATTGTGTAAATTAAAAAAAAAATTATCGATTTATTTTGAAACAGTCTAATATATATTACATAATATGTGTGTGTGTGTGTGTGTGTGTGTGTATTTCAGACATATAAAAACATGGGAAATAATAAAATCGTACAATCACACATGGACACGCATGCACAAAAAATAAACAAAGCAACGTTATTTTAAAAACCTGTTCATAAATAAAAGACAAAAAATTATCATCTCGAAGATTAATGTCACGCAATTATCTCGTCATATATAGAAAGTCTTAAAATACAAATCACGGATTTTAACGAAATTTTGTCCGGGGGCAGCGGAGATTCTCTTGGACAAAAAAAAAATAAATAATAATTCAATAATTCGTCTCGCGCGTTAACGGTCATCGTAGAATAGCCAAATATAGGGCGTAAAAAAAAATCGGCTCACCACATCATATTGGCAGCATTCTTATTGTTTCTCGCGAGTGGATTAAGACAGAGACCGGTAAGCACATCGGCGGCCTCGCTGCCAACGTCCTTGGCATAAAGCGTCGATCTCCTGACGCTTCTTCGACCGAACGATCGTTTGCCAAAATTCTCAAAAGTTCCGTTGCCCCGGCCATCCTTACCGCCGATTTTCCCCGCAGTCCTTCTCCGGCTGCTGTAGCGCTGCCTGTACGGCATCGCGCTTGCACGATCGGCTTTGAACGACGCACGCTTCGTAATTCTCTTTCTCCCGACACTTCCGCTCGTATCGTCGTTTCCAACGTCAACCGGAAGTTCCCTCGTTCCCTCGATCGTTTCGCGTGCTTCCCGCCCCTCGCCGTTCGAGCGATCGTCAATCATTTCCCCGGCGGGCCGTCGGGGAGCTCGCCCCTTCGAATGCATTCGTAGCCGCCGCGACACTTCCGGCCTGGAATTTTCATCGAAACGACGAGCACGAGCTTCGAGCTTGCCGGGCACGCGAAGCGTACCGATAAAATGACTTTTCTGCCATGCCCCTATGACCGGAAGTCCGCAAGCATTGCGCATACCGATCAACGGTACGCCGATCGTTCGATGACGATCGGCAATTATGCCAATCCGACGATTCGCTCTCAGCGATTGCGCCCTCATTGCCGATCTCATCGACGTATCCGCGTTTCCCTCGTAAACCGATATTTTCTTGACGACATTGCCGCGCTCGAGATCGATCGTTTGCTGTTTGCCCGTATTAGGCTCATCGTCGATCGAACTTTTTGCGGTTTTACAATAATTTCTAGACCTCAGCTCGTCGAGATAACGATAATTCGACGAAGCATCGATACTTTCGTTTCTCGATCTGTCCCTGCTGGATTTTGAGCTACGGCGTCGTCGTCGTCGTCGCGAAGCTTCGCGAGACTCCGACGAGTCGTTAAATCGGTATGAATTTTTCATTATGGACTCCGATGGTATTTCGGGAGAAAATTGATCCTTCGATTTTTCGTCGCGTCGCCGTTTAATTGATTCGCGCGATTTTCTCTCGCAAGTCTCGGAAACGTATGCCTCGAATCGCCGCTGCGACGGCAATAATAACGATCTACGAAATGTTCCCATTTCTCGATAATCCCTGATCGGTATAACTCTCACGCTACCCAACAATGACCTATCCCTAATCGTTTTTACATTATTTTCACGCTTCGCTAATGAATCGCAATCGATCGTGTTCTCAACGAACCTTCCCGAGCGCCCTTTTATCCCGCGATCGCACGAATTTTTTCGTTCCAACGATCGATCGGGAACAAAAGTTTCGCGCCTTGTGCCCGAGCGCGATTGATCCGTGCCAATGTCGATCGGGCGCTCCTCGTAAAATTCATCATTTTGCAAAGCTCCGTCGTAACGATTCGTCGTATTTTGCCATTCTTCTATTATACTCTTACCGTTTGAGCGCAGATGCGATTCCAATTTTCGTGCACCACAGGACTCTCGAACCTTGTCGCGCATCGTCGCACCACCATAGCCGCTGCGATCCGCCATTTTTTCACTCGTCGAATGTTTCACGCTGCCCTCGTCGTGCCACCTTCATGACTTACCGCCGAACGTCGTACCGGTCATGCGCATTCGATTCTCAATTCCCAATCCTCCTGCTGATGACACGAATTTACGATAGCCCGGAACGTTGAAAAATATTTATAGAATTTTTTGGATCGTTTTTTTTTTTTTTTTTTCACAGCTCAGGTTGGATGGTTTGTTTATTTATTTTTTTTTTTTATTTCATGGGGATAATTGTTCGAGAGTATAGCGGAGAGCAACGCCGGAGAGTATGCACCAGAGTGGTCCTTGCTTTGGTCATTTTCGAATTTCGATTGCATATCCTCTCGTAGAAGGGTTCCAAATAATTTAAAAACAAATATCCCCAAAATTTGAAATTTTTATCTGAATATTAACACATGCCCCGGAGCTCCGGAAGTTTCCCTATTTTTGATTAACATTACGTTTTTACTGAACTTGATTCAAAAATCTGCCACACCGACAATAAGTACGAGAAAAATTTAATTCCGGTTGGAATCTCTTCAGGAATCCCGGATATTATTTTATCGAATTTTGAGAAATTCAAAATTCAAAATGGCGGACCCAAAATGGCGGCTTTAAAATTTCGAAAATGCTCAAATCCACTCAAGGGTCAGCTTGAAAAGATTCTGGGGGTCGCTGATGTTAAATTTTGTGTCGAAAATATGAAATTCAAAATGGTGGACCCAAAATGGCAGCTGTAAAAAATCACTTTGATTGAAACCCATAGTTTAACACGAGATATTTTCTATGATCAAGAAAAAATGAATTACTTATCAAGAATCACAGAACCCAGCCTTGATACGCATTCCATCTGAAAAATTGTCACTCACAATTGTTTTTTGAAATTATTATTATTTCTTTTTTTTCAGAGACAATTAAAATCGTTTGTTAAAGACAAAGCTTCATTCGCCAGCGATGAATTTGAGTACAACATTCATCATTGAGTGAATGAATCGGATCAATCATTTTATTTAATTCAAAATATACTATGACAAACAACAATGAATAATTTGAAATCAGGAGGTAAAAAACATTTACAGCCGTAATTTTGGGTCCGCCATTTTGAATTTCATATTTTCGACACAAAATTTGACATCAGCGACCCCCAAAACCTTTTCAAGCTGACCCTTGAGTGGATTTGAGCATTTTCGAAATTTTAAAGCCGCCATTTTGGGTCCGCCATTTTGAATTTTAAATTTCTCAAAATTCGATAAAATAATATCGGGATTCCTGAAGAGATTCCAACCGGAATTAGATTTTTCTCGTACGTATTGTTGGTGTGGCAGATTTTTGAATCAAGTTCAGTAAAAACGTAATGTTAATCAAATAGGGAAACTTCCGGAGCTCTGGGGCATGTGTTAATATTCAGATAAAAATTTAAAATTTTGGGGATATTTTTTTTTAATTATTTGGAACCCTTCTACGAGATGAGGATGCAATCGAAATTCGAAAATGACCAAAATAAGGACCACCCTAGTATGCACAGTGAGAAAGTCAGGCTAAGGACGTATTTTTTATAGCTAGGGCAGTTTATAGCTGAGGCAACTATTTTTTAACTTCCTGTTTCTCTTTTTTCAGAGAAAAGTAGGAAGTTATCGTATACAGTCACTCCGAAAATGAAAAAGTTAAGTTTTCAATAGGGACCGTGCACGCTGACGCACTCTCGCGAAAATGAGAACGCGTACTCGTGTACATGCATACTTGTTGCGACATCTACAGTCCAGAACGAGCACTTTGTTGGGGAAAAATGTATGTATGTACACGACACACATTGTCACTTCGGTGAGAGTGCATTAGTGTGCATGGTCCCTATTGAAAGCTTAACTTTTCATTTTCGTAGTGATTATACGATAACTTCCTGTTATAACAAAAGTCTGACATATCAAATAAATTACTATTGATAAGAAAAGTCTGAAATATCAAATAAAAATGATGATATTTTGAGTATGGATGAACGGATTCGAATGAAAGTAGGGACCGTGCACGCAAACTACACTCTCACCAAAGTGAAAATGTGTGTCGTGTACATGCATACATTTTCCCCCAATAAAGTGTTCGTTCTGGACTGCAGATGTCGCAACTAGTATATGCATGTACGCGAGTACATATTCTCACTTTCGTGACAGCGTATTAGCGTTGCACGGTCCCTATTGGTACCAAAAGGTTTTTTAAATCGCTGATCACAAATATAAAGTCCGATTTGCAAAGTTTAAATTTGGCGTATTAAATATGCGGAAAAAAAAAACTAAAAATATTTCGATTTTGATGAAAATCGGTACTTGAAGGTTTTTTGGGTTGCTGATCGTGAATCTAAAGTCAAATTATTTTTTGTTTTTTTTTTTTTTCTAAACGGGTTGGGTTTATGGGTATTCAGGAAGCTCCCACGGAAATAATTATGTGCGAAATTTTTTTTTTCATATGAGAAATGTAATGAAATTTAATTTAATTTATATTAAATTATATTAATGAGGCAAAAAATGATATATATATTTTTTAAATTATACTATAAAACATACTTTTAATAAATACGTCTTTTCAATATATACGAGTCAGCGATTATTATTATTTTTTTTTTTACGCTCGAGAAGAACATGCGCCAATAGTTGTATCGCTTTTATGACTCATTTTCCAATATTTCTGTTTTATACACGAAAATTTATCGCAAGAAACAATTTCAGTCCCCGTGTACGGCGGCACTTCATTTTTTTCCTTTTTTTTTTTTGCATTAAAGCATATTTTTTTATTCTAAAATTTTACAAAAATTTACTCCGAATGGCAACGTACCGAATTCCTGATCCATTTCACCGAAAGGGCTCAGCGTCTGCGTGGACGTGAACGCCGAGGCTTGAGATTTATTTTTCGTCGAGATTTTCGAGCAAGCTAAGAATGTACTGAGAAGCGCCGATATCTCGATCATAACGATCGCGAGACCAACGGCGAGGAGAATAAGAGCTTGCTCCTGCGTCCATTTTTCAATCATTTCCAGGCAACCCTGTGGCACAATTATGAAAATTTAATGATAAAAAAAAAAAATTACGAGATACACATCGATCCATGCGTGAATTAATTATTTGTCGTACTGAGCAATTATTGAAAAAAAGAAAAATAAATGCACATGCGAATCTCAAATCACGTCGATCTGGTCTGAATACGAAGGCATCGAAGCTAGTCGTTAATAATGATCTCTCTCTCTCTCTCTCTTTCATTCTCTCTTTCTCACTCATTCTCTGACTCTCCACAGACATCGAGCTAAAAAAAAAAGCAATGCAGCTCTTTGGACAGACATAATCAACTTTTTTCTTTTTGTTTTTTTTTTTTTTTTTAACGCCCGCATGCTGATAATTGTTAAATCTCACTTATACAGGAAGCAGGTGCTTCATCGAGGTCACACATTGTGAATATAAATCAATGCCCGTTGATCCAGAATCTTAAAATTGACTTAAAACGATGAAAAAAAAAAAATTGTCCAGCTTCGCCATACCTGACTCGAGGAGTACTTCTGTTTCGTAAAAAAAAAAAAAAAAATGTTGCAAAAAATGGTAAAAATCAACGTAACGATCAATCCCACTGCTCGTGTCTCGATGTTTTACTTTGTTAAATAAAAATTCAATTCTGCAAATTACGAGTGGGGGGGAGGGGAAACTTTATCGATGCCCTCGGTACAGATCCGGACGACAATTGCTTCGAAAAATTTCATGAATTTGACCACGCACATTACGAGAATATCAAATATATTAAAATACATAATTGTATTTTTTAATATTGAATAATATTAATAATAATATTAATATTATTATTATATTAATATTAATATTAATAATATAAATGATAAATAATAAAAATAAATAATATAGGGGAGGATAAAATTTCGCAATTATGCATAAAACGAATATTCACGGAGAAAAATGCTCTGTCCAAAATACCGTAATCGAGGTTACATTTACCGAACTCGCTAGTTCCTATATGGATAGTGTGCCTGTACGGTAATTCTCATTACATTTGTCTGGTAAATTGGGAACTTAGAAGTCTGATTCGCGGAGCCAGTCCCAAGTGTCAGAATTACTAAAAGTAAGGTAGATTTGCTCCATTTACGTATAGTCTGCAGTTACTAGTCAGTGCGGTAACTGCGACTGGAAGTCGACGCTTGGCTCGAGTTTGCTCGCATTTCGAGCCAATAATAAATATAGTTTATTATTTATAAATTAGCAAGTAGGGATGATCGATGAACGAATTTAAAACTGTTATTCCATTATTATTAAAAACCCTGTAAATTTTGCAAAAAAAAAAACGTCATTGACCGGGATTCGAACCCGCTATCTTCCAATCGACGAATTCAGCACATTCGATCCTCAAATAATTATTTAAAAAAAAAATTAAAGATTTGGAGATTTTTTTTTTTTACGAGTGTTTCCGGCTTGGTAGTCCGGACGTTTTTCCGTCGAAAATAATTTTGAACCTACCTGAGATTTCACCTGAGACCTACCTAACGACCTACCTAACGACTGACACGCTACCACTACGCTATTGATTCCTTAGGACTTTTTTGTGTTTAAATGGTATTAGCCAACGCGTATTGTAACGAGCACGAACTAGGGACCGTTACTAGCGCCGTGTGCGAGTTATACCATCCCATTGGTACTCGTACTGACAAGCTGGTACGAATCACTATGCACTTCCGTAATTTTCTCGCCAAAACGTATTACAAGCTCGAACTAGTAACCGTCACTACAGCGGCATACGAACTATACCGATCTCTACAGTACTCTTACAATCGGCAATCGGCGCTGGTACTATAATCATAATGCACCTCAGTCGTTTTACCGCCAACATGTATCACAAGCACGAACTAGTAGCAATCACTAGAGTGGCGTATGAATTATACCGACTGTACAGTACTCTGACCGACGACACTGGTATATATGATTCGTAGCGCTGCATGGTAGAGCGTATACCGAACTGATTCGTAAAATATGCGCTCATCTCTGACCAGTCTACTTAACCATACTCATGTATACTGTATCAGTGACTCAGTAAAATACGCTGTAATCACATCAGTACGCATTACCTAAGATTTTTCAGGTTCTCTGGACTATGGTCATTTGTTATTGTAACCGAAACTATAGCATCCATTACCGGATATAAATTTACCAGAGAAGTACGGTAATCTGAACAGGGGGATTTTTCTCCGTGTTAAAAAAAAAAACGAAAGAAAAAAGAGGGAAAAAAAACAAAAAAAGTGCATTACAACGTTATGTCGAGCTCGTTGATGCTCGGCAGGATTGAGGGTCTGACAAATGGCAAGATCACGCGGCTCTGGATTGAGAAATGCGTCGTAATCGTGGGTGTTGTTGAGGGTGCAACAGGTGATCGGTACGACGAGATCGCGTCTGCCGACTTCCTGCAAACGCCACCACGAAGTCCCGTAATTGTTACTTCCGTTTATACCGCAGCAGGAGAACTGCAATAAATTGCCGCATTGATCGTATAGTAAACACGAGAGAGTGTATCGTAGATTTCGTATTATAGGGATAATAATTGAAGTAATGAAAATAATAATAGCATTCGTATAGTGAAATTGCAGTTCATATACACAGCTCGTTCGAGTAGGGCGCGAATCGTCGAGGCATGACGCGCGTTATCGTGCTCGTGCGCCTCGTTTCGTTTGAAAAGGGGAAAAAAGGCAAAAAAAGGGGGAGGGGGGGAACAGCAGAAGGGCTTATAGCATATAGGGGCTTGGCTCCGGATACCGAGAGAACAATATTTCACGTACCATGGTTTGCGCAAGATCGAGAGCAGCGGTGAATTGTTCACGTCCGGGCACCGCGTAGCTTCTCTGTAGGGCACGAATTAGACGGGCGGGCCTTACATCGACCCCCAACAGGTGAGGCCAAAATACGGCGAGTACGCACACGGTGCACTCGCCAAGCAGCAACAGGACTAACGCGATAAGATACTTAAAAAAAAAACAACAACAACAGCCACAAAAGTACGCTTTTATGATTTATTATCTCACAATTGTAAATAACAAATCGTAAAATAAATAAAATCGAAGTTTGATCAAAACAATTGAAAAAGAAACAAACAAAAATCATAATTTATGAATAAATTTTGATTAAAGTTACGATAATTGTTAATGATCAATAAAGCTTGGTTTTATGTGGGATGGGAAAATTACGACGTTACGCACGATATAGTAATCGAAAAAGGATGATAAAAGAATTTTAATTTCACTATGAAATCCGACTAAATTACGAGTGTGAAGATCATGTGAAATTTAGTAATAGTATATTACACTACAAGGGCCGAAAGTTGGAAATTCCTGCACTGCGCGTGATGATGCCCGAGGCGAAGCCGAGGGCATCATATCGCGCAGTTCAGGGCTTTCAATCTTCTGCCCGTGTGGTGTATACTATTTTTCTTCATGCCCGGTCGAAAGTACGCTGGCTAATTGAATTTTTATACCGATTTATACGTTTTAACAAGTGTTGATGCCTGCCCGACATTGCAGGCACGAGCGAAGCGAGTGCTGCTGGTCGGGGGCAGGCATCAAACACGGAAGAGAGTTAGGTTAGGTTTGTATAGCAAGATGGTTACTGGCGCCAATATTCAAGCTAAGAATGCTTTATTAACAAAGTTATGAAACATGAATATAGTATTCTATTCTCAAAATTCTTGTTATAGGTACAACACATTTATATTATCTGTTGATTATAAAATAGTTATAGCAAAAATTTATCATATTATTCATCACAATGAGTTTTTTTGTTTTGTTTTAATCACAAATACTTGAACACAGTCATATTATTTATTATAAAATAGTTTCAACTGCCTCCAACTGTCACTCACTAATTACTCCAAAGGTTATTTGTCAATTGCTATGAAAAATTTGACAGATAACCCTTGGATCGAGGGGATCCCTGCGTTTTGAAACCGGGCCTAACTTTCCTCCCGTATCGCTTGACTTTCCTCCCGTATTGCTTTATTTTCGTCCCGCGGCACAGATGGCGCGCGCTACGTTTCCGCAGGGACGAAAAGATCTATTTTCCTCCCGCAAATCGGAGACGAAAATGCGTACTTTCGACCGAGGTATGAAGAAAAAAAATTATCCCCAAAATTTCCGTTCAAATCGATTTATTATATTCAATGTCGACACAGAGCTCTTTCCTTCTAGGGAAAACAAAATTCAAAAAGTTTTCTCATTCTAGGTGAATTATCGTGTGAATTCACGTGGTCCATGCATAGCTGGGCATAATTCGTAATAAATAAATAAATATATGAGAGAAAAAAAATTGAAATCTCTTTACTAAAGCAAAAAAAGTAAAATAATTGAAAAACAAGGAAAAAAAAAATCATAATTTATGAATAAATTTTGATGAAAGTTACGATAATTGTTTATGATAAATAAGCTGATTTTATGTGGGAAGGAAAAATGACGATGTGCACGCGATAGTAATGGAAAAAGGGTGATGGTAGAAGAATTTTAGTTTCAGTACGAAAATCGAGTCAATTGCTAGTATGAATTTCACGATTGTGTGAAATTTAGGAAAAAAATTATCACCTGTAATGCCACAAGAGCTTCAAAATTATCGGCTATTTCCCGATAGGTTCGTTTGTTTGCATAGGGAACCTTGAGGGAAATACTCAATTAATTCTGAAGCTCGAGTGATATTTGGGGGATTATTTTTCCATTCATATTTCGGCCAATAAAATTGCACTATGAGACAAAATCCACAGTTAAAAAATTTAAAATTTAAAAGTCACAGAATTATAATTTAATTCACATTCAAAAAAATCCCCAAATCTACTCATTTTTTATCAAAACAATGGAATGGAATGACACAGTGAAATGAGATTGTGTGACGCGTACATGCATGAAAAAAGTGACCCTGTAACGCCTCGAAACTCCGCTAGGGGGAGCGCTGACAGGCGTACATGTAGTACACGGGTTTCACGCGCACTAATAACATGCATGTATGTTATTCGAGAGTCCTATGGTGGGTTAACTGGATTGGAAAATCTTTTGTTTTTTCATATATATATAGGCAGCATGAAAAATTACCAGTGAAATTATCAAAAATTATCAGTTGAATACCTTGCAGGCTATATAACAAAATAACGTTGAACGGTGCAATTCTATTGGCTGAAATTTGGATGGTAAAAATAATGACGTGAATTCACGTGTTTCGTGCATAGCTGGGGCATCATTCGTAAAAAAAATTTTTTTAAATAAAAAAATAATTGAAAAAAAAAATTAGAACCTCTTTGCTAAAGCAAAAAAAAGGTAAAATAATTGACAAACAAACAAAAAATCATAATTTATGACTAAATTTTGACGAAAGTTACGATAATTTTTAATGATTAATAAGTTGTTTTATGTGTGAAGGAAAAATTACGACTTACGCAAAGGAATTTTAGCTTCACTGTGAAAATCGGGTCAATAATTATACGAGTATGAATTTCACGATTATGTGAAATTTAGGGAAAAAATTATCCACTTAACTTTCTTTCAAATCGATAATTATATTTATTATCGATATAAAGCTCTTTTCTTGTGACAAAAAAAAAATTGCAAAGTTTTCTCACTGCAAGTGAATTATCATGTGAATTCATGTGTTGCATGCATAGCTGTGCACCATTCGTAAATAAATAAATAAATAAATAATTGAAAAAAAAAATTTTTGAATCTCTTTAGCGAAGCAAAAAAGGTGTCATTCATAAGAATTTTTCGTATAACTCTTTCTTTACGAGAATTCAGATTAATTCTGGTGTAATTTATTTTTTATAAAGTTTTATTCTGAGCCTTTTTTTTAATATTCGAGTATCTATATCGCATAGTCGATAGTAAATTTCGATCGAATGCACGAAAATAAATTAAAATAAATTTAAAAAAACAAGCTGAACGAACGAGATATGTCAGGTAATTAATGCTTAATTTTATTTTAATTTTAAATATGCAACAAAGCCCTCGGCTATATAGCGAGTGATTTATAGATGCATTTCCGGGCGACAGCGCGTGACCGCGAACAGCCCCACGACTGCGATCTCCTTTTGTTTTTCATTCTTTTTTTTTTTCATTTATTTTTCTTTTCCATCTTTGCGCTTATCGCTACGCTGAACAATCTCAGAATCCGCTGTGATCAACGAGTATACATGTAAATCTGCTCACGAGCATGATATGCAAATTGGGCGCCAATTATTACATTGAATTGTTTTATAACGGTGTCGATTTATCGGAATATCTGTATTTTCAGACATTATAAATTGACGGAAAAAAATTGAATTAATCAATACGAAACTCGTGAATTTCATTAATTGAATAATTACGAGCGTAGTGAAGTGTGTTGGTTAAATTTAAAAAAAAATTAATGGCAACAACCGTTAGGAGCGAAATGATCTCAATCGTTGCAGTAAAAATTATAAGAAAAAGTAGAATTAAGCGAAAATAATAATAATGAAGTTCATTAATCAAAATGATTGAATATATCGTTTGAGGAAAATACGAGTTTAATGAAATTAAAAAAACAATCGGCTGCTCCGATGAATAAGGTTCATCATGGCTTGCTTAATTGCTTGTAGACGAAAATCATTAATTTTTCGATAAAAAATCAATTAAAGGATCCGTTTGACAAGAAATTGGAAAAAAAATATGTACATGGATACATAAATTTCATAACGTTGAATTTTAAAAACAAAATCAACTTTACGAACGATTGTATTTATTCGTCCACTTTCCGGAAGTCAAATTCATCGTAATTGAATCTAAACATATTGGGAGATGCAGTATAGTATCGGTGATCGGGCAAAGTATTAGAATTTTTTGTTTTGTTCCTTACGGTAGCGGTTATGCAACAATTGTAGAGACAAGAGGACCAACATCCGAGAATTCCCGTTATAGCGATCGAGAATCCAATCCCGACGATCCCAAACGCGAGATAATAAAATAATGGCTGATCGGTATGGGAATCGCCGGGCCCGAGGAGCCGTGACAACAATACACGCTCGCTGTCGGCCAACAACAATACACCCAATGACATCAGAGCAAATCCTGACATCTGAAATGTTTTTTTTAATTAAAAAAAAAAAAAGTCCAACTCAACTCGAATACAAAAAAAAATCGAGAAAAACGAAAAAAAGAAGAGGAATATCTTACGAGAAAAACAATGTTCGAGCAGCACACGAAAGCCCGGGAAAAGCTCAGCCTGCGGGTCTCCATGTCGAAAAACCGAAAATTCTTATATCTTCAATATTGCGATCACTTTTTTCGTTACCCACTTTTTTTAAACTTTGATTTAAAATCAAACATCGCGGATCTATTCGTCCGTCGTTTATCCACGTAGCGTCACTTTTTAGGGATTTTTTTTTTTTGTTTTTTAAAATCGATCACATCGCGAGTGCACTTTTCCCTCGCTCTTTCGTATCGCGCGCGACGATCATCGCGATTTTTCAAATTTCTTTATTCGTCAATTTCGTGACACTCGATAATAATGTTGCCTGTTCGATTTTTCGTTTGAGCCGAGGGAATTTCGTGTTTCCCGTGTTGAATCAACGGTGTATAGTTCAGCTCTGTTCCGTATTTTTCGAACAGAGACCGCGGCGCGGTGCTTCAGGAATTCTGAAAGCGATGAACTCCCGCGAGCAGCCGGAGCAGAGGGAGCAGGGAGAGGGACGGATGCCTTCATGCGAGACTCGCGGGCGAGGAACGCACCTCACTGCGGAAACCGGAAGGAAGCGGAAGGTACGGGTGTGCAGAGGGGTTGAAAAGTTTTGATTGTCGTTGATGCATATATATGCGCGCTCGAGCGAGCACGTATCATATATCGCTTGACAAGTATAAACAATCGTTTATTGAGCTCACGTAAAAATTACGTATTCGTTAAGGGAGCACCTGCTATATATATATATATATATATATATATACGTCTCTGATATGCTCGCGCGGTTGCATTAAACGAACTCTGAATCCAGGGACAAATTTTAACCCCAAATTTTAGGGCATGAGGCCTTTATTTTAGAGGTCTCTTACGGCCTATAGTCGTGGGGTTTTGGGTTTGAAATTATACTTTCAGTAGAAAGCTTGGATCATTGCCTAAAAAATGCCTCATTGACGTTTTTCAAATAAACATATACCCAGTAAACACGTATTATTGTGGGAATATAACATGGAAGTTACAGGTAATGTCACAGTGTTATTCTTGTGATACATAGAGGTGTTATATAACGTCGAAGTAACATTGTCATGTACCATTTGTTATATGCTGGTTACATAACTGGTATATAACGTTTTTACATTACAGTACTGTAAAAAAGTTTTGTAGCCCTTACGTAACATGCTTGTAACGATGTGAGTGTACCTTTGGTGAATTTATGTAACGTTAATGGGGTGTAAAATAGTGACATTGACATTACAGTAATTTAACATGACTCTGTAACGTTTACATAACATGTTTGTAACAACATTCACCAGATAACCCATGCTAAAAGCATAGGATATCTGGTGGATAACTCTAGCCGGAACATAACCAGAGGTGAAGAAACCGGCCCTTAGAGATGTTCCAGAAACAAATAAACGTTTCTTCTGGTGTTGATACAGTTGCGTTCTTGCAACATGGTACAAAACAATGTTTTTGTTACTCTTTCTTCGATTGTTCAGGTATATTAGTCATGTTTGAATCCCATTTACCAGACAGCGTATTTACGAATTACGAAGATTTTTTGGGGTTAGGAATGGATTAGCTGCTTCAATTTCTTAATTTTACCGCTAGAGGCGCTGCTGCACTGCATGTTGTGACGTCACTATCACGTGATATATACGTTTGAAATGCTACTCGATTTTCAAGCTAGTATAATTAATTAAATAATGATGAGTATAAGCTGAATTAAACACTTGTGATTTTTTTTTGGATTTTATTCTCAGGTGGTTTTGACTCGGCGAATTTTTTTAAATTCCCATCCTAAATGTAGGATTTCCTAACCTAAATGTAAGATTTTCAAAAATGTATAACCGCGTATGAGAGAAAAATTGTTTTTGGTCGATTACTCTCACTTTTTTTTTCTTCGCTTGTTATTTCGTTCCTAGAAAAATGGCGCAATAACACACAGTATCAGTGTGATGAAAAGCGCACCTTTTGCCCGCATTTGGTAAACATATATCCGCTCCTCTCTCTCACCTTCGACACGCCAGCACGGAGATATAGCTGGCCATCGTGCATTTATTGTAAGTGTTCACGAAGCCTATCTCCGCAACTGTTCGCATTAATTCATCCACACGGATCCACGCATTTGCCCACGTAGAAATAGGGCAAGCCCAAGTCCGGTCTTATCGCACGTGGACACGGACGTACCGTAGACTATTATTGCTCGTAAGTGTGTATGTAAATGAAAAAAAAAAGAAAACAAAAAAAAAGAACATTCAATTTTTTATCAGAGAAATTTGCAGAATCGATCATTTCAGTAATATTTTTGAAAATACAATTACCAAGTACTCTCATGCCTATAGATTTGCCATTTCTTTTTTCGTTTAATAGTTCGTTATAAAATTTTTGATAACAATTCTATTTTTTTTTTAAATTAATTATCAAACGGATAAAAATTGAAAATTATACTTGAATGAATAAATAATTGATCCGATCGATCGATATCAATTAATTAAAAGCTTGTTTATCATGGCGATCAAACTTTTCGAGTATTATTTGCCATTTTCCGAGAATAAATGTATTTAAATAAGAAATTTTTACTGATCCGATAATCACAAATATCGAATTTTCGAATCGCAAGTCAAATTGACAAAAATAGCTTTTGTATCTTTTTATTTAACATTTTCTTTTAATTATTTTTATTTTAAATTTGACTGGAAAGTTTGTGTGGATTTATAATATGTGAATGTGTGTGTTTTCTTTTTATCAGCAAAAAGAATTATAATGGAAATACGGTTATTCACCATAATTAGTTCCGTTTATTCAACAGAATAACAGAAATTAGGCTACGGTTATGCACCATAGATAGATTCCGTTTATTCAACAGAGATAGGCTACGGTTATCCTATCTATCCCTGGTAGATTGTATGACTCACTAAAAACCGTAAAAAGGACCGGTCATCGATGGTTCTTTTTGGACAAAAAATCACCGACCAATAACCTAAAAAAGAACCGTTCGTAATATTTCGCGAGCACCTAAAAAACTACGAGCAACCACCAAAAGAACCGTACTAATAACCATACTATTTTTTCGGGTTTGCAACCGACAAAATGACCATAAAACGAACCGTACTGGATAAACGAAACAAAAACACTGTATTTTGTAGTGTCAACGCGAGCCAGGATCGAGGCAGTCCAAATCACAGCAGAATGAAATTTTTATAATAAAGGGAATTTTAATAATAAAGGGAATCAACTGCCAGGGAGAGAAGGAGCATACGAAATGTTGTAATAAATTTGTTTACATAAAATAAAACCTTAATAAAACCATAAAAAGGACCGAACTGGTAAAAACCGTACTAAGAACCAAAAACCAGTAGGAACGACCGTACGAAGGACCGTCTACAGATTCATAAAAATAGACGGTTCTTTTGAAAGTTTTTCCACATTTCTTTTTTGTCCAAAAAGAACTGTCCTTTTTACGGTTATTTTTTCAGTTGCTTGTTGAGTTCGGCAATCTACTAGGAATTCACCATAGGGAGAGGGGTTCCGTCTAATCAACAGTAAAATTCTCTCATTTTTTCATCAATTCGCTCGCTTTTATATTTACGTTTGGGGTATGTGCTGAGGACGCGAAAACTAGTTTGTCGTCGCCCTCTTTGGTGAAATTTGTACATTATTTCTATCATTTGTTTCAAGATCTGAGCCGCCTCGATCGGACTCTCTCGAGTAAACGTACTCGTTTCTTTTTTAATTTAAAGATCTGAGCCGCCTCGATCAGACTCTCCCGAGTAAAACGTACTCGTTTTTTTAAATTCGAACATGGTTTGATTTCGGACCGTTTGTAGGGATGTGGAGGGACTGTAAGTTGTTACATAGGTCAAAATTGTCGAGGGAGGTTTTGCAGGGTTAGCGTAACTGTTAGAGGTTGCGCATAACAAAATTTGATTCACCGTAAAGTATTTATTTGTTTTATTTATTTATTTATTCCATCAAACGAACGAACCCCCTGCGATTGAGCTTTGGTGCCTTATACCGTAGCTTCATTGTCGAGAAATGAAAATTTTGAGATCATGCTGGATATTATACAGGCGAGGGAATATTGAAAAATACAAAAAAATACTCGCGCTATCTCGTCATGAAGATATTCGATTTAATTTTTTATATTTTCGAAAAATTGAATTCAACAAATTCCCGTTCAATTCGATTTAATAACGAAAGGTTATGCCTCGATTCGATTTAATAACGAAAGTAAATGCCTTAAATGACCATGTAGCTTTTGGTTCTCAAATTAACATTATTCGACAAGATAATTCCGATAAAAATTTCAATCCAAACGATTCGAGCTTAAGATTCGAAGATTCAGTTGTTATTTTTGTTTCAAGAGCTGTCGCAAATATACCGGCGGTCCAAAAGATCTGAAGCTTTTGATAGTCGATATTTTGCTCCGAACCTCTCCGCATGATCTATCATGGTTGTTACGCATTATTGACTCAGAAATTCCCTGACTTTTCCAGGTTTTCTACTCAGGCTTTGCAAATATTCCAGGGAAATTAGGGTCAAATAAAGAACGTCTGCATCGATTTTGCACTATACGGGACGGATCATATACATATAAATAGCAAAATGAATCGTTTTTGTGAAAAAAAACCCAAAACACTTTCAACCCACTTGAAAAAAACATCGAGGGAATTCTCAATTCGATCCTTATATTGGAAAATAAGTATTGAACTAGATAACCATTTTTTTCAAGTTCAAATATGTTAAATATTGAAATAAAAAATTGGCAAAAAAAAAACTGAAATAAAAAAAATAATTTAAGGACTGTAAAGTAAACAAATAAATACATTAAAAGCAAATAACGAATCTGTTATTTATTATAAACGGAAATTTTTGTCAGTGCTGATAAATGAAAAATAAATATAAACACTTATCTACAATATTAATTGTGTAGTTGCGTATCGACGAATCGAATGCGGAAGCGCAGCTTTAGAGCTTTGGAGTAAATTAATTTTTAGTTTTTGAAATTTTCGTTGTTTGACACTGACCTAACTTTTGTCGTATATAATAAAGAATAATATAAATATTAAAAATATACAAAAATATTTATTTTTGTACTTTTCAGTTTTTTTTTTTTTTAATTAGTTTCATTTCACGTAATTAGGAGTATGAATGAAATTTTTTTTTTCAATCATTGGGGCGCATAATGTAGAGTAAGTAAAAATAATGAGGACGTATTTGTTTACTTTTTCGTTAAAAATGACAGATGCACCCGTTATAGGCAATTTAATTTCACGGATTTTGATATT
This sequence comes from Rhorus exstirpatorius, assembly GCA_963564615.1. Taxonomy (NCBI): domain Eukaryota; kingdom Metazoa; phylum Arthropoda; class Insecta; order Hymenoptera; family Ichneumonidae; genus Rhorus; species Rhorus exstirpatorius. The sequence goes on along the minus strand of OY751313.1, from coordinate 64,449,283 downwards.
TATAGATATAGCGTAACATGTGTGACGTCACAATGTTATATTTTTCAATTTTTTTATAGTAGTAGTAGTAAGTTTTACTTGCATAGCCTTTTCGGCTTTTTACAACACTTTCATACACTATATCACTCTTACACTGGGCCCACTATTTTAGTTTTTCTCTTCATTTACGGAACTATTTTTCTCCCTCGATTTTTGCAACCTCATTGCTACTGGCCCAGTGTATTTGTGAGAACCTACAATTTAAGGTGGGTTCCGAACCACCGAGCTCGCAGAAAAAGCATCTGGAAAAATCCATTGGTGCCGGCCGCGGGATCGAACCCTGGCCGCCTGCGTGGCAGTCCAGAGTCGGACCAACTGGGCCACTGCTCGCTATTCTTCAATTTTTTATATCAACGGCAATTTTGATTCAAATAAAAAGATAAAAAATTCGTACTAAATATTTTTTCCTAAACTGCCGGATTTTGAAATAAAAAAATTTCATTTATACTCTCAATTCTGGCAAAAAAGTAAATTTCGAAAAAATTCCAGAGAATTTTCCCTGATTAGATTTTTCGATTTTGCCCTGATCAATGAATTTTCCCTGATTAATTTTCCCGAATAAAATTCCCCGACTTTTCCCTGATCATTCCAGGAGGAAAGAAATTCCCCGAGTTTTCTCAGTTTTCTCAGTTTTCCATACGCGTAACAACCATGCACCATTTTGCACGGATGCTCATTGATAAAATGGGAAAGGAAATGAAAAAAAAATTTAGTATCTGCGAGAATTAGCTTTTTTTTTTTTTTTGTATTTTTCTCATTTTTTTTTGTTTATATCGAAAACGTTTGTAATAAAGATTTCTTAAAAGTCTAATAAATTTTTTCCCGTACCACTACCGCAGCTCCCTCCCGATGGAACTATCTCGTCCTGTTCGCGCTGCGTCGAGTCACCGAATTCCGGCGGTAGATGAAGTATCTGAGAACAAAAACAAAAAAACAAAAAAAAAAAAAAAACCAAATGCACATATTTTATTTTCCACAAGCCCACGAAAATTAATCTCTCTTCGATCTCAGCCTCGATACAAATAATTGATCGTTGGAAAATAAAAAATTGACCTTGATTAAAAATTTTTTGCGCCTCATTTTGAAGGCGAGATCGAAGGATTCGGGACAGTGAGGCGCCAGTGTGTTGATAGCCGCGAGTTTCTTTATGTGCAACAATCCGTGATAATCTTTGAACGCGGGATTCGTCTCTTTCGGCGATCCCATGAACGACTCCAGGGCTATCGCCGTATCCGACAAATGCTCCAATCTTTGTATCAGCGCATCCTTTAATACGGAGAAAATCAATTAATTTTCATCGCGTATCGTAGCAGAAATTTTTTTTCTTTCGTTTTTATGATTTATTTTCTTTTTTTTTTTTCTTAAAATCCTCCCGAAGGAGTACACGGGATCAATCGATGAGGCTTACGCTATTGTCAAAATTGAGCGTTGGAACGGTGATGGTCGCTACGGCGTAAGAGCTTCGCATAATTGCTCTGAAGCAATATAAAAAGCGTAAAAGATCGTTGTGACTTGAGTCCTCGGTATCGGAGAGCCATAAACGCGAGCCGATCGAGTGTATCGCTATTCTCAGAATATTTCGTTTTTCCGGATTCGCGGATACGAGAAAATCACCGTTTCTCAATGTTTCCTGAATATTCTTCAAAAGATCGACGTACGCGCCGTTCTCAAAACCATCCGCTCGCCATTTAACATTCTCACCGTCCCACTGAGCTATCTCGGCATCGTCGATTATTTCACGATCCATCTGTTTCGTAAGATCGTAAAAGTGTCCGAAAGCCAGACTACCCGTGGGCGATGATTCCACGATTCTCATGTTCTGATAACGCCACGCTATCCGCATCCGGCTGTCCGTAGCCTTGGCATCCGGTAATGCGGTCGTCGCCGGCATAACCGGTGCCGGCATTTCCGATATCAATTGAGCCGGCCTGGAGTCGCACGACGCAACGAACAACGGATGAGACGATACGACTCCTTCGGCCATGAAATACTTTAGCATTACCCTCGCATAATTTCCATAAGTGTCCTCCTCTAAAAAATTCCATAAACGTGGACTTGAATTGTGGATTTTTTTTTGTTTTTTTCAAGGAGGTTGGTCACCTCCGTGCGCGGAAGGGGAAAATTTGTTTTATATTTAGAATTTTTTAATAACTATGTACAATGTACATGAAGCATTTCCGCTCTTTGCGAACTTTTTTCCCCAAAGATGTGATGATTATCCGGGATTCATTTTCATTAAATTCTTATCATTTTTAACGCGGCTATGAAGTATTTCATGAGATATCGTACGATTTAGCTACGGTCGCCCATATATAAGAGTATTTTGATATTGATATTGATATTTATTAAGATTAAATGGATATTGCATATTGTGGTATTAGGGTAGACCAGTTGTGGCCATTGTTTGTGGCCACTCCACATTTCCCTCGAATTTCTTGAAGCTTCGCTTCATTCAGCGTAATATTTCGATATTCAAGATGTTTCTTGAATATTAGTTTTCTGGGACGGTTTCTCAAATCTAAAGTCATTCCGACTCATCCAAAAATTTATATTTTATCAGTTGAAGCTACTTTTTCGGGTTGTAATTACAAAAAAAAACTGATGTTTCAGCTAAAATTCCCGAAAAATACGTGGTGGCCAAAAGTGGTACTTTCAAAAATGCGATTGTTCTATTTTAGGCCAGCTTATGGCCAATCCCAATTCAAAGCTTGGTGGCGACAATTGGTACTTTGGATGACCAAAACTATGGTACAATTGTGGCCACAAATGGTGAAAATGACGGTTACAAGATCATTTACTATTTTCTTATTTATCATGATCGGAAAAGGTTTTAAATTACAACAATTCGATTCTGTGTACCTTTTAGGTTACATCGATCGCTTTTTCAATTCGCAAATGAATGTTCGAAAATGCTTAAAGCGGCGACAACCGGTACGTCTACCCTGCATAAATTCGCTTTATACTTCGTTTTTAACAGGTGCCTGCCCTTGTTTAACGAGAAAAGAAAAAAATATAGCAAAATCACAATTGCACAGCTGACGCAGCATTTTCGCGCTTTGTGCACTTTCTGCACAACGGAAGTACAGAAGTTGAGTACAACTCAAACAATTAATTACAGGAAAACTATGCGGAGGAATGACTCGAAATTTTGCACAGAGTCGTTATACCTATTCGCGAGTATTCTCAATGAATTTAAACGAATTTTTATCATTATGCGTTAGGTGACCAAGCTCCTCAAGGTCGTTGCACCGATCTTCGAGGTAGGTATCTCCGAGGAATCAATGAGTTGAGAAATCTTTCAATCTTTGCGCGTGTTTTAAGGTAGTCCTAGCGCGACCGGTTGGGGGGGAATTAGCGAAAACGTAGACGCGGCGAAGCGCGCTGAACGGGGCATGCATGAAAAAAGAGAGTCGGTACCCGTGGCTACCGAAAACTCGTCCGGGGCTACCGAAAACTCGTGAAATCTTTTTCAAACATCCGTTGAGCTTATTTTTTTTTGTGAAAATCTGAATCCTCAATATTTTTAAAACAAAATATGTTCTCGTAAAAGCTGAAGAGGATTGACCGGTTCTACCTCAAAAATGTTACCATTTGGACCAAATTTTTCCAGAATGCGCATGACCCCTTCATCTAACTTCCTGTAAAACTTGGCTACGATTCGCGGTATCGTTTTTTTTTTGAGAAAAAAAAACATCGAAAAGTCGACGCGTTTCGTGGACTAATTGCATTACCGTTGCAAAGTACTTGCGACCATTTTGCGGTATGCAAGTTATATCCGCTAAGAAAATATTAGCGCCGAGCTCAATGAATAAATATATTTTAAGGGGCATTGGCCTGGATATTTTGTGAAAATTTCAAAATTTTTGACGGTACAGTTTTTGGGATATCGATAATGAGAGAGACGGCGCAACGACCTTGAGCATTTGTCCCCCTTTAAGTCGGAGCAAATGGATGGGAAATCGTGGATCGTTATAGGTGAAATGAGCGATTACACGAGGAATGTACGAATTATATTGAATTTTGTATTTTGGGGCATTCGGGATGAGTTTTTAAAAGCCGGAGGAAATCATAAATTGGTGTAAATTTGTATACGATAAATCGTGAAAATGTATTTCATGCAAAAAGTATTTTAATTTCGGAAATTCATGATAAAATGAGGGATTATGAATCATGTAAATTTTGTGAAAAATTGAACAATCGTAGCATAAATACCTATCATAATGATGGATCCTATGGGCAAACCGCCACCTGCGAAAACAAAACTTCGTCATACATGCGTACGAACGAAATAAAAAAAAAAATATTGTTTGTAAAATTTGCAAGTTCACGAAACCTATCATAAAATCCAGAGACGGGATTCCCGTTGAAATGAGAAGCTGCGCATTTTGTATTGATGGCTTTGTTCCGGGTATCGTTGGTATTTTACTTTTAGCTCTTGGAGTATTCAGTGCCATGTTCGCATGACAATTGTCGCCGGATAACCTATTATTTATCACGTGACAAACGACCACCGGAGACGAACGGATTATCACGAATTATAAAAACAGTTACTCAAATACAATAATATTGCTTCTTTATTTTTTTACATTGACGAAAACCGTGACAGGCTAGAATACAATATGATCGTAAATATGTAATGTATCGTATAACCTCAAAAAATATATATGACTTAAAATGCGCTTCTTTTAAATCGTACTTTCGATCTTATCGATAAAACAGGCTGGCGAAAAAAAAATCCCTATTATTAGCATCTAGGGTTTTTATTTCATCAATGACGGCACAACACACTTAGCAATTGGTTTTAAAAAAGAATAGAATAAATTTTAATGATAATTTATTAACAGATTGGATTAAATTAATTATAATCGTACTCTATTGGATACAACGTACATGAGAGTCAGCCCAATTGTATACCCTCTTTTGTAATACATTGTGTTATTGCGATTATTGCTTATGCCACCGACTAAAATCTTCTTTATCTTGTTTTTTTCCCGCGTTTTTTTCCGTCTGGCGCGTACGAGTCGATTTTTTTTTCAACGTACCGGGCCATATTCTCTCACACACTCACCGCATATACTCCATGGTCTCAGGTCTCAGTCATATTGTTTACAATTTTACAAACGAGGAGAGACACAGAGCGCGCGCATACTTTCTTGAACGATGAAACGTACCTTGTGTTAATTGAGTTAATCAACGGAAATAATATATTAAAAGTATATCGGTTGTGAATTACGATAAATCTGAAAGACGGAAGAAAAAAAAAGAGAAGAAAAAAAAAAAAAAAATGAGTCGTGAAGTTGGTGCACCCGTTTTGAGGAGAAGACGTCGGAGAAGCCTCCCAGAAATATGTGCGATTATACGGAAGATGAAGAGGTCGAAGAAATCGATTGACGAGACGGCCCGAGACTTGAACATACAGATCGCGACTCTTCGCAAGTGGCTCAAAGATTATTCCGAGATGGAGGTATGGTGCGATCCGGTGGTAAGGCTCAGGAAGACCAAAGGCTGCTCGCTCCTGAAACAGCGCGAGCAGAGGATAGTCAGCGATGCCGTATTCGCCTGGTATCATCAGTCGAAAGATAACGATTCGAGAATAACGAGTACGGCCATCAGGCACAAGGCAATGATCTTCAAGAATAAGATCGATTGCGACGAATTTTTTTCCGCCACGAGAGACTGGCTGACGCATTGGAGAAATCGTTACGGCGTTAAATCGTCGAGAAATCGGCCCGTCGAGACGCCGAGAGGCGAGACCGGCGCGATAGGCTACCGAGCCAAGCTCGAAGCGACGATAAAAAATGCGCGTCTTTCCCCCGATCAGGTGTTTGTTTGCTTCGAAACAACCCTGAATTACAAACTTTTGCCCTCCGCGAACGCAGAATCGTTGACGAGCCGTTTGAACGATGAAAAATTGCGATATCGCGACGTTACGAGAATAATGATGTGCTGCAACGTCAGCGGAACCCTGAAATTGCCGCTTTTGATCGTCGGAAGATACAAAAATCCTCGAGGTCTCGAAGACTCGAGCCTCAAAGAATTGCCCGTATTTTACGGCCATCAGACAAACGCGTGGATCAGCGGAAGATTGTTCTTCGAGTGGTATTCCGCGAAATTCATACCCGGCCTGAAGGAATTTTTAAAAGAAGAAAAATTGTCCGCTCGCGCTTTGCTGCTGGTGGATAACGATTATTCTCACGGCTCGGGAATTTCGTATCCGCGCGACGATATCGACGTTGCGATTCTTCAGCCGGGCTTCAAGAACGAGCTGCGCCACGCGAGTCGAATTATTTTGGAAAATTTCAAAAGAACGTACGGATTGAGCCTCGTCACGGCGATTCTGCGCGCTCGGGAGGAGAACGACGCGAGGCTCGTCGATCCCGTCGAAAATATAAATATAAAAGATGCGATTTATTGGATCGCGGATGCCTGGGATCGCGTAACGTCCGGCGACGTGAAAATTTCGTGGAAAAATTTATGGCCGTGCGCCGGAAATATCGGAAAAGATGAATTTCCATCGATTTCCGGATTTTCGAATGCCGATCTGACGATTTTCGTGCGTAAACTCGACGGTATGAGGGAATTAACGGAGAGCGACGTGGCGAAATGGCTTTTTCACGACGACGAGATCGTCGAGAGCCTAACGGACGACGAGATATTACAGATCGTTACGGAAAATAATTATCAAGGTGCCGAGACAATATCCGGACGAAAGAAAACTCGTCGAAGCGATCCCGTGACTTTGTCCGGCGGCTCGAGCTTCGTTCGCGGACGACGATCGAGCAGGCTCCGTGACTCGCGAATCGGCGAGAACGAGAATTCTCGTATCGCGAAAAATGGATTTTCAACGACGATTTCGAGGCTCGACGAGTCAAATTTATCGGAAAACGTTGAAAAAACTCGGCAGGATACGAAGAAGCGACTTGCGCTGAGAATCGAACCCGTCGATCCGTTGAAAATTCACGAAAGCCTCGGCTCGCCGTGCTGCGCGGAAATCGAATCGTCGATGGAAAATTCGAGCATGGAATCGTCGCAATTCCATGAAAATTTCGTTTCTTCCTGGAGTACGGAAAGCTACGGGACCAGCGGCTCGGCGAGAATTTCACCGAACGACGCTACGGAAATTCATGAAAATTTCGCTCCTCCCGATACGGACAACGAGCTATCCATGAGATTTTCCAACGTCGATCCATTGGAATTTCACGAAAGCCACGTCGATACGAAGAGCGAATTTTTTACGAGAATCTCAAGCCTCGCCGATTATCGCGATCTCAATGATCCTCGAAGCCCGAAAAACGAACAATCGACGATAGTTTCGAGCATCAGCCTCGTCGAATTTCATCGATCTCTCGACAAAGTCATACGATTTTGTCAAGAAAATAACGCCGGACTCGAATATTTAATGTCGCTGCAGCAGCTTCGCTTTAATTTCAACAGCTAATGTCATGAAAAATATATTCGTTTCGAATTTAATCCGAGCCCCTTTCGTAAAAGTTTTTAAAAAAAAATTTTTACAAAGTCGGATTCGATTTTGGCGGGGAAAAAAAAAGTCGTTTTCGAACTTTGCGCAAAGAACGACATTTTTCTTCCTTTTTTTCGTTGCGAAAATATATATTTTTTTATTGAGAGTAAAAAGCTGAGAAAATACTCCAAAAAAAATAAAATGGGAAATAATCGCACGTGTGCTGCCGTGAAAAGCTTCGCAACTCGAAAGTATCTACGGCGAAAGCTCGTGATGTTGAAATTTGCGTCTGGAATGCAACGAAAATAGGTTTAGAAAAAAAAAGTAATTTCCGGTATTGTCTCGGAGTCGAAATTCGTTTGAAAATTTTTTTTTTTTTTGCGACCTGGAGGTTAAAAATGCCGGAAAAGCGTTCGAAATTCAATTCAATTTAATTTATTTATCATAAAAATATAGAAAACATGCATTCACTGTGCTTTTACAATTTGCTCCTTGCTCGAGACACAGAAAAAAAAAAAAGAGAAAAAATAAGAGGATGATAAGTAAAATAAAATAAAGTAAAATTAGGTATTCGAAAAAGAAAATAACAGGTGTAAATATAGTATAAATGATATATATATATATATCATTATACTATATTTACACCTGTTATTTTCTTTTCTAATTTCTTAATCCTAATTTTACTTTATTTTATTTTACTTATCATCCTCTTATTTTTTCTCTTTTTTTTTGAAAAAAGTGTTTTTTTGAACCGCCCTAATATATATATATATATATATATATATATATGTATATGTATATATATATTAGGGCGGTTCAAAAAAACACTTTTTTCGAAAATCATATTGCTCTACGTTCATAAACACCAAAAAAGAAAATTTTTGGCAAAACCTTGGGGGTTGTGCGATCATATTTAGTACTGCCGCGCATATAGGCAAATTTGCGCAAAGTGACCCTTTTCGGTCATTTTTTTTTTTTCAACAAAGCCAAACTCTCATCGAGCTACTTATTGTATTTGATATATAAAAATACAATCTGCAAAACCCGAAAATTCTGCGACAATTTTTAGAACTGCCGCATCCCAGGTTATATTTTGAAAAAAAAACGCAAAATTCACTTTAACGGAGTAACTGTGTGTTTTTTTTCAAAATATAACCTGGATGCGGCAGTTCTAAAAATTGTCGCAGAATTTTCGGGTTTTGCAGATTGTATTTTTATATCAAATACAATAAGTAGCTTGATGAGCATTTGGCTGTGTTGGAAAAAAATGACCGAAAAGGGTCACTGCGCAAATTTGCCTGTATACGCGGCAGTACTAAATATGATCGCACAGCCCCCAAGGTTTTGCCAGAAATGTTATTTTTTGGTGTTTATGAACGCAGATAGAAGAGCAATATGATTTTCGAAAAAAGTGTTTTTTTTGAACCGCCCTAATATATATATATTAGAGTGGTTCGCCAAAAAAATTTTTTTTTTCGGTGCTGCATTCTCATAAAACTGTTGTTTGCAGTTAAAAAATAATCTCCTAAAAAGATGGGCTCAATCGGTTGAGGTTTGGAGGTCCCGCTTTTCATTTTTCGCTTTTACATTGAAATAACACGGCAAAAAAATACTTACTGTAACTCAGCATCGATTTCGCTCGAAGATATGAACGAAAATGAAAAATGTCAAGAGACCTTTTTTGTAGGCATTAATATTTGGTACAAAAAAAGATCTTTTGGCATTTCATTCAATCTTGCATATTTTCAGAATGTGACTTCAAATTGAAAAATCGAAAGTAATCGTTGCAAATTCAGAGAAAATGAATGTTTTTATGATTTTTTTTATAAAGTAAATTGTCTTGAGCTACAAACTAGTCGTGAGAGGGACTTGCTATCTAAAGTTCTCATGTCATTGTAGCTGGTCTTGCAAATTTTTAGTTATTTTGACCTAAATATGAAACAAATTATCGAATATATTATATACGAGTTGATTCGTATATATTAATTGATTAATAATTATAATATTATTATATTATAATTATTTTAATTATATTATTAATAATAATTATATAATTAATAATAATTATATATTAATTATATTATAATTATATTATATTATAATATTATAATATTATTAATTAATTAATAATTAATGAATTAATTGATTATTAGTTGATTAATTTGTTTCATATTTAGGTCAAAATAGCTAAAAATTTGCAATATTATCTGCAATGACATGAGAACTTTAGATAGCAAGTCCCGCTCACGACTAGTTTGCAACTTGAGACAATTTATTTTATAAAAAAAAATCATAAAAACATTAATTTTCTCTGAATTTGCAACGAATACTTTCGATTTTTTAATTTTTTAAAATTAAAAGTCACAATCATTCCCAAAATATGCAAGATTGAATAAAATATCAGAAGACCTTTTTTGTACCAAATATTAATGCCTACAAAAAAGATATCTTGACATTTTTCATTTTCGTTCATATTTTCGAGCGAAATCGATGCTGAGTTACAGTATTTTTTTACGTGTTATTTCAATGTAAAAGTGGGACCTCTAAACCTCAACCGATTGAGCTCATCTTTTTAGGAGATTATTTTTTAACTACAAACAACAGTTTTATGAGGATGCAGCACAGAAAAACATTTTTTTTTTTTTATGAATCACTAATATATATACCTGAATACTAACACGTGACTTCATTTCCTGGCTATATTGTCTCTTTTACTTAGGAGCTCTCGAATCTTCGGTTTTTTCTTTTGTTTTTTTTTTTTATTTTTTATGTGAAAAGGGCGAGCCTAGTTATTACTTGCTTAGCGCTTCGTTTTAATTATTCTGAAATTTATTTATTTAATTTTTTTTTTCATATATCGAGTCAGCTTCGGCGTAGATATTAACCTTAATGTCCAATATACTGGAAATGATTTTTTTATTTAAAAAAAAATCTATTTTCGTTGCATTCAAACGATGCAAATTTCACTATCGCGAAAGCCTTCGTAATTGACGTGATGTCAAAAATACGAAGTTGTCAGCTTTCACTGCGTATGGAAAAAAAAAAAATACGCGTGACCCAATTGTTACTGAAACGACAATCCTCCGGGTTTATTTTTAAAAAGTTTTCGATCGTTTTGTAATATGATTCGAGCGTATGAGCTTCGCTTTGACCCTGGGATAGCTCGATAGACGATTCGGAAGAGCTTTAAACTTGACCTTGCGACGACTGCGCGAACTTGAGCTCCGATGGCATTGATCATACGTACATATAAATTGAAGAAACACGTCTTATTCCTATCGCGTGAATAGAAATTTAATAAAAACTATACCTATTGAAGCCGCGTCATAATTTTCACGATCTTGCGCATGCGCGTCGTCAAATTCTTCCGTTTACGCGTTCAACTTTTGCGAGTGAAGGACAAAAAAAAACAATAAAGCATAAAAGTTTCGCGGCGGAGATGGGAGAGACGTTGATCGGTCGGGTCGTTAAATTTTACCGCATATATCGCTGTGATAATTCGAGAATGGCGTAACAGCGCTATATCGCATATTGAAGAATTTGTTAATTCGTTATACTGAATGTATAAATGGCGTCAAACGTTGCAGGGTCTCTTGATAAGATGTTGAAATTTGCATCGTTGGAATGCAATGAAAATAGGTTTTTTTTGTTTTTTAATTTTAAAAAAATCATTTCCAGCAATGCTGACGCTTCTCTGGCATATTTTTAGGCTTCGGGTCGCGAAAAAAGAAACCGAAAAAAGCGGTTTAAACGATTTTTGTCTTCGAGACAATACTGAAAATAATAATAATTATTTTTTAAACCTATTTTCGTTGCATTCCAACGCATGCAAATTTCAACATAATCTCTTTTGATATGATATGAATGATTCTGTCCTGTATAGTGTTTATAACTTTACCACTCGATGTACATTTTTTTTGTTAAAAAAGATCGAATGATCGTGACAGTAGAATAATAAATAAAATACGATTGTTATTATTTTGATAAATTATTTTTATTCCTCGTTTATTACCGAAAAACAGTAGATTTTACAAATCTCCGCTGTGTTGAATCTTACAGCCAATACATACTTACTCGTGAATTTATATTAGAATTGGCGAATATATACTTATACTTTTCTTTACTGAAATTCATTTGAAAATTCTACGCGGCATTTGAATTTATTTGATAATACCTCTACTACCCAATTACATTACCGTAACGTATATCGTCCGCTAATGCACCGCGAGTGCACTTTTGTGCATGCAATATGCACAAAGTCACATTTTCACGAAAATAAATGAAAACTTTTTTCCACGAAATGTTTAGTATTGTCATGGCTGATAAGTTAAAAAAAAAAAGGCACGAGGCAACTTTAATTAGCACTAGTATCATTTTTTGAGTAAAAAAAACGAACTGACGACGTGTTTTCTCGGTAATGGAGCTTGGTACAATTGCCGCTAGAGTCTGCCCGTTATGAGCGTCGCATCGACTGTACCAGAACCAAAGTTCGTTCGTATATCACACCGCATGCAGAGAAAGAGAAAACGTAGTTTAAAAAATATATATGTATCGTGTTTAGCTTTTATAGCTGTTGCGGAAAAAAAAGAAAAATAAACTTTTGCATGAGAATATACAAAGTACGGTACAACAAAAGAAGGGCGGTCGTTACTATTTGTCGGTGCTGCTGCTGCGTTCCGATGCTGAATCCGCGCACCACGAGAGTGAGAGAAAATGCATCAGTAAACGTAAAAACGTCACGCACAATAGAACATCGCGAGAATGACATTTAAAATTCATAGTTGGGTTAGTCGAGAGTCTTTGATAATATGTGATAGAAATCATTACGAGTGACGAATCATATTCACGAGAGACAAGAATTCATAAGAGCACGAAAATTGGCTCGCCAAACAAACATATAATTCTGAGTGTTTCATTGCGGTGAGTGCATCAGTCTTCCGTGTGTATGTATGTTCGCGTGATAGTAAAAACTCAAAAAGTCGCACTTGTAAATGTAAAACAGTGTTTTTTTCAACGAAGCACATACGGATAAAACACGAAACTCAACGGGCAGTAATGTGATAACGTACTATAATATACTCAGTAGCTCGAAAAGAAAAAAAAAAAAAAAAAACAAGGAACACGTCGCAAAAAAAAATCCCGTTTTGTACGTACCTATATGTACGCATATATCCGTACATGTAGCGTTTTTAATTCACTTATGGCGCGTTGATGAGCCGAGGAAAAAGAAACGATCGAAAAGCTTTTATATCGTGTGTGATATATCTAGAGTGAGGGAAAATAAAAATAAAAAAAAAACAACGACAAAGTCACCGCGTCGCGGAGACGTTGAAAGCAGAGAGCCCGAGAGCGATGGACGTCGATAACGATTTGGATCAGAATTTGCTTCATCAATTCAGTTGCCTCGGCACCACCGACAAAGATGATCTTGTCAAGCAACTGCAGAGACTACTCGCTGGTAGTCAGCTCAACGAAGCAACCGCCACTTTCTTCCTCGATATGAACAACTGGTGAGATTTGTTCTTGTTTCATTCTTGTATTTTTTTTTTTTTTTTTTTTCAATTATGTCGCGGAGAGAAACGGTTTTCAACATATCGTAAAACGTACATAACCTCAAAATTCTTTGTGCCTCGCAGTTTTTCAAGTTGCTCTCTCGCGGTTTTTATTTTCGCTCTGATTAAAATTGAGTTTTTTTTTTTTTTCTTCGTGTATCCGCGTTTTTATTGCGTTCAAATTGTGCACAGTTCCGCAAAGTACTACAGTGATTTATATACATAGTTTAATATTATTTTTGTCACTCTTCATGTATAATTCGAGTTTTTAACAATTTTTTTTATTTACATTCGCATCCAAAAGTAAAAATCAGTGCGATTCGTAGCGGATCCCGATGCAAAAAAAAATATATAAATATAAAATCAACATTGCAGTTGAAAATTAATAAAAATCAAATGAAAAATTTTGACTAAATATCCGGAAAATATGATTTATGATCATTCATTACTGATCTTTCACAATATAAAATATTTTTCCCATGCTTCATTATTTCCTTAATTGTCGACTAAAACATTTGAATTCTTCTGTGAAAAACAGATTTTTTTTTTTCTACGCCACGCAATGGAATTATTTCGTCACAAAGCATTTTTTTTAACAATTTTTATAATATTCATTGGCGTATGCATGTGCGGTAAATTAATTATGCTAATGAAACACATCCTAGAGATTGAAAAAATTGGCCAGTCGATGACCTTGAACTTCCACAAGTGTAGTTTATAGACTTTGTAAATATGTCTATGCCTATATTTATAGACGTGTATCAAAGATTTATGTTCTCGCAATTTTTTAACTTTACGGAGCTTAAACTTCGTACCCGGACTATGTAGGGACCGGGATAGTTTATATCGAATGCGTCGAGAATCGCTTAAGGGCTTCGATTTTATAAGATTTTTAATTTTTGAAAAATGTTTGTGCACCGCTCCGATAATATCGAATTTTCAACGAATTTTGGTCCATCGACCTGAACTTTTATGCACGCGTAGACCGGAGCGGCAAGTTGTTCGGTATTAAATTTTGACAATAATTTTCTTAACGAATTCGATTTTATAATATTTCAAATCTTTTAAATATGCTTATTTGATAAATAAAGTTTTTCAAGCTGTTCGAGTTTTATTTATTCTTCAAATGACAAAAAACCGTACGCTCGTTCTCCGAGTGTAGCCAATTTCTGGTTACGTAACTAAAAAGGGAGGAGAAAGCAAGATGCAACTTTGACCTTGCGAATCGCTTCTTTGTATACGGTGAAAATTTTCAAATTTTCCTGTACAGGGAAAATTTCAAAAAACCGTACGCTTATAGAAGGAACTTTTGTGATTCGTTGATAAATATCAGGAATCGATGTGCTCGAGTACTTGTGAAATATAATGTTGAAATTTCGATCGTTTGAAAGCAACAAAAATGGGTTTAAAAAAAAGGAAAATTATTTCCAGTATTGTCTCGAAGTCAAAAATCGTTTAAACCTTCTTTTTCGGTTTTTTTTTCGCGATCCGGGGCCTAAATATGCCAGAAAAGCGTCAGCAATGCTGGGAAAGATTTTTTTTTATTTAAAAAAACTTATTTTCGTTGCATTCCAACGATGCAAATTTTGACGTCATTGTGAAATCGCGAATAAAATTTTCGCTTCGATTAGAACCGACTAATTTGTTTTTTTTATCAGTCGTTATGGGCGTTGAATAATTATAATTCTCGTACGAAATTTCGTTTAGTAAACTCTTGAATGATGTATAATTTTTTTCAATAGCTTTTTTTTTTGTTCTATGGAAATGTTTACTGAGACAGACTCAATGATCAGTAAAATTTAATTTTTGTGGATAGGTTTATCAATCAAAATTTTCACCTTTACTACTGCTATATTTACTATTGCTATATTTTTCTTTGCTAGAAAATTTATGTACTGAATACTTGACGAATACCGTCATGGAAATGCATGAATTTGCTTATTACGAAATTCCCGAAATTATCTTACCTCGTCAATTTTCAATTTCCCTCCACTTCCGTGAATGTACTATATATATATGTGACGCAGTTTATTTCCACCACAAATCGTCACGACGTTAGCTTATCTACAATACAGAGAGCGAGAAAGAGAGAATGACGCATCGCTTTGTATCCGCAATTCCTAATGATTATTTGATTTTTTTTTTTTTCTTTCCATCAATGCCGTCTCACGATATCAGACGCAATTCCTCGTGTCGGAAAGCTTATCTTCGAATGATAATTTATTCGGAAACGTGTATAATATTCGATTGCCATTACTCCTGTAATCTTTATATTATCTAACTATACATTTATCATACTTTTTGCCTTCATTTCAATTGTCACTGCTGTACTTTCTTCTTCATTCGTTTCTCCGATCTTGATTTTGCAATTGCGAGATTTTATCTACCATCGGAGCACAATCGCTTGGATAAATTTCAACGAATTTTCATCGTAGTATTTATCATTGCCCACGAAAGATTGAGAAAAAAACCAAAAAAAAATCGTTATTTTCGATTCGAGTCAATGAAATCGTGCGTTAAAAAAACCCATGACGTTCAAGCGGGTCGAAAAGTTTCGTTGCCTCATCGAGAAACTTCAACGTTAGGTGAAAGTACATTTCCGCATTACTCTCAGATATCAGGATCATCGATGAGAATATAAACGTTTCAACGAGTCTCACTTATCCCACATGATATAAATATCCATCCGGCAAAACTCATTTCTACAAAGGATCCATAATGCCATTTTTTTGAGAGAACTCATAGTGCAGCAGTAGCGAACAAAGCAAGTCGATTAAACGATGAATCAGCAATTTCCTGCCATTCAACTGAATAAATCAGCGATTAAGTTGAATCATTAAAGTAACGAAAACAACTTGAATAATTGAATAGCGCTGATGCAATATTTCACGATTCACTTCTCCTATCGTAGCATTTGTCACCGTGACAAGTAAATGAATCCTAAAAAGAAAAAATTGCATCGTCATGCTTTTGTGAATTTTATCATTTCTTCTTGATACAATCCATTCATTTTACTCTTTTTCATGAAAAATACAAATTATCTCGTGAATTTCTATTGCAAGTTTTTTTTTTATTTTATTTTTTTTAATTTTTAATTTTAAGGAATCTTCAAGCAGCGATATGTAGCTACTTTGATTTCGAGTCACCCTTCAAATTGCCCTGCATGGCGCTGCTATGCGACAGTACGATCGGCGAGGGTGAATCCGTACCGCCGGTCACGCAATTCAAAAAATCGTGGAGGGTACAAAATTCGGGAACGGAGTCATGGCCCGATGGTATCGTTTTGCAATATACCGGCGGCACGCAAATGGGCGATTGCACGAGAGTTCAAGTTCCCGCATTAGCGCCGAAAGATTCGGCCGAGCTTAGCGTTGTTCTCACGAGTCCCGCCGAATTAGGCGTATTTCAGAGTAAATGGAGAATGATGACGTCCACGGGTTCGTATTTCGGGGGTAAGTAAATTTATCTTCGAGTCGAATAAAAAAAATTTTTTTTAAATATCTATATATAATATAAAATATTGCTCGAAAATCAAAAAGGACATTTTAATCAATCTATTTAGATTTTTTCGCGTCTCGGATGTACACAATTTGCAGATGTATTTTTTTTACGATTGAATTTTTGTAAAATACGATTTTTTGCGCAAAAAGAAGAAAAATTATTCTGGATGCGCAAGAAAATCAATGATTATGTTTTTATTTTATTTTTAACCATTATATTGCTCGAAAACCAAAAAAGACTTTTTAATCAATCTATTAGATTTTTGCTCATACTTACGTCTCGGATGTATACAATATGCAAATATATTTTCTTTAAAATTGAATTTTTGCAAATAATATTTTTGCGCAAGAACAAAATTTATTCTGGATGCGCACGAAAATCAATAATTATGTGTTTTTTTTAAATTTTTTTTAATTTTTTAATCATTATATTGCTCCAAAACCGTTATATCGCTATAAAACCATTATATTGCTCGAAAACCAAAAATGACTTTTTAATAAATCTATTTAGATTTTTTCACGTCTCGGATGTATACAATTTGCAGATATATTTTTTTTACAATTGAATTTTTGTAAAATACGATTTTTTGCGCAAAAAAAAAAGAAAAATTATTCCGGATGCGCAAGAAAATCAATGATTATGTTTTTTTTTTATTTTATTTATTTTATTTTTAACCATTATATTGCTATAAAATCATTATATTGCTCGAAAACCAAAAAATAATTTTTAAGCAATCTATCAGATTTTTGCTCATACTTACGTCTCGGATGTATACAATATGCAAATATATTTTCTTTAAAATTGAATTTTTGCAAATAATATTTTTGCGCAAGAACAAAATTTATTCTGGATGCGCAAGAAAATCAATAATTATGTTTTTTTTTAATTTTTTAAAATTTTTAACCATTATATTGCTCCAAAACCGTTATATCGCTATAAAACCATTATATTGCTCGAAAACCAAAAATGACTTTTTAATAAATCTATTTAGATTTTTTCACGTCTCGGATGTATACAATTTGCATATATATTTTTTTTTTACAATTGAATTTTTGTAAAATACGATTTTTGCGCAAAAAGAAGAACAATTATTCTGGATGCGCAAGAAAATCAATGATTATGTTTTTTTTAAATTTAATTTCTATTTATTTTTAACCATTATATTGCTCGAAAACCAAAAATTACTTTTTGATCAATCATTTAGATTTTTTCACGTCTCGGATGTATAAAATATGCAAATATATTTTCTTTACGATTGAATTTTTGCAAATAATATTTTTGCGCAAGAACAAAAATTATTCTGGATGCGCAAGAAAATCAATAATTATGTGTTTTTTTTTTTTAATTTTTAAAAAATTTTTAACCATTATATTGCTCCAAAACCGTTATATTGCTCGAAAACCAAAAAGAACTTTTTAATCAATCTATTTGAGATTTTTTTACGTCTCGGATGTATAAAATTTGCAGATATATTTTTTTTACAATTGAATTTTCGTAAAATACAATTTTTGCGCAAAAAGAAGAAAAATTATTCCGGATGCGCAAGAAAATCAATGATTATGTTTTTTTTTTATTTTATTTTATTTTTTTAATATTTCAGACATAATTTGGGTGATAGTGACGGTGAGTGAAACAGGCACGCTAGCCGTTACGCAACAATTGCATCAATTAAGTACTTCACAGTCCGGCGATGTACAGATGTGCTAGCCCCCCCGCATCATCGAGCCTCAACAGCGATCTGCTTCAAAGAACAATGAAGAAATATACACAAATGTCCCATTTTTCGAAGACCTCTATATACATATATATATATATATATATATATTTTTTAAAGATTTATCTTAAAACGAAAGAAAAGAAAAGCAAAAAAAAAACGAAAAAAAAGCGAAGTAAAACAGAATTGCGTGTTCGATCGTTGATTCAGCTTGGATAATGTGCAAGTTCGAGAAAAAAAAAGAGCCCTATAAATCCGGCGATATCTCTCGTGAATGCTGATTAATTGAAACTCAACTTTTCTCAGGTCTCTCGCTGCTCCGGCTGATTCGTCGAGAGGCTTATTTTTTTTTTTTTTTTCTCTTTTTCGTTTTGTTTTGTTTCGTCATCGCGAGGTGACGACGACGGGGAAAATTTTTATCCGGATAAAAATTATGTGAATTAATCAAGAATGCGTGAAACTCGGATGAGAAAATCGAAATGGATGATGAGCCGAGAGTCTCGTGAGCGCAACTATTACAAATTGTCGAATTAACGAGAAAAAAGAAAAAATTCTCAATATTTCGCTAGATCCGTGCGAGTTGAATTACAGACATCTCGTTACCCGAAAATAAAGTTTTGATAAATTATATATTTAAAAAAAAATATGTTTTTCCAAGCTCTTCGAGAGTAAAACTCGCAATGGAAAAATTCGTGTTTTGTCGATCGTAAAAAAAAAAAAAAGAAATAACGTAATAATTTTTTCGTTGAGGAAATGTAAAAATGATAAACTTGAATTTTTTTTTTTTGCTGCGGTAGCGATCCTCTTGGGGAGGCTCGCTTTTTATCAAATTTATGGAAAAAGAAAAATAAAATTTATCGAAAAGCCCAAAAGAGCGAATTGTGAAAATGCGAGCAACGATTCATGGCGACCGATATTCACATTCGAATGTCAAAGATTGTCGAGCAAGATGCATATTTTTTTATAAAAAAAATGTGTTAAAAAAAGCGCTTCTCCCACAATTATTTGTGTTATCTCGTTTAGAATTTTTTATTCAATTTTTTTTTTTTTCATAAGTTTAAGTGACAAACAAGTTTTTCCAGTTTCAACGTGGAACTTCTCCTCTCATCTCCATTAATTTGCAAAATATAGCCAATTACGTAAGTTCGAAGAGGATTGAAAAAATTTCGACAAGTCCCGTCGAGTTTTATTATGAAACACACCGGAACATCTACGAGATCACGAAAATTATTTTAAAAAAAATACGCTTTTAAATTCTTCAAACTTATGAAGAAATGAAGGGAAAAAAAAAAGGAAAATCTTTTTAAAGAATAATTATAATGCGCTCAAGCTTATCTAATCCTTCTCTCCGTGTGCGTATCTTGAATGCGCGGGGTGTCGCGCGCAGATCTGCGCTCGGATCTGCGTAGATTATTCGTTCTTATAATTACTGACCGACGCCGGTCGGAGTGAACGTTCTTTCATTATTGTCGCAATCGTTACGTTTTGGCAATAACTTTTTTTTCCGGATAAATCTCGGATTTGTCCCATTTGCAGCGGTGTCAACCTCGAACGGCTGCATTTACAAGCGCACACGAGCACTTCCGCTATAAAGATGTAAAGGAAAAAAAAAAAAAAAAAAAAAAAAAACAACGGCTTGTCGCGACTCAACGAAAAATTCATAGCCAGAGCATACTTTGAACTAATAAAATTCGCGATTTAATCGTAAAATTGAGAAAATTATCAAATCGCATGACAAATTCAACGCCGCGTGGCTGCTTTCATTGAGTCTATCTCTCAAATTCGTATTTCGCAATTTCGAGTCTAGAAGTATCTTTAAGGGCTGTTCCCAAGACAGTAATTGGTAAAAAAAAAAAAAAAAAAAAAAAAAAAAAGACCCCTAAGGATAATAGAATGGATTTATTCAGAAAATAATGTCTGTCGTCGTGGATGATAAATTCGAAGAGCTGTGTATAAAAATGAACTTTTTTTTTCTCACGAACGCAATGTTCAGGCCCAAAGCATTGAAATGAATTTTTTTTTTTTTTATAAATATGAAAGAGGAGGGGTCTGTGATCATGCGAAAGCTTAATTGACATTAAGGGGGACATTTGTCGGTCGAAAAATTTTAGTAATTTTTATGGAACTGTGAAATTAAAAAAAAAACATTTTTAGAGTCCGTAATTTTTTTGACAGAGAAAAAAAATTTTACGTAATTTTTAAAATGATTTTTATAAGGATTTTTCGCAGGCTTCGTGAAAGTCGTTTTGAAAATTTTGATCCGCCGGCGTGCACGATTGCGGCTGACTGGAAAGTCTGAAAAAAAAAAAAAATATAATATCCTTGGAAAGTCCGACTATGCATTGGTACAAAATAGTCACGGACTAACTGTTGTGTATTGTCTCACCAATATAAGGACATCCCAGTTTCGATGCCCGTGACCGCAAGGTCGGGTAGCGCGACGATCGCAAAAACGACGATAACGCAGCTAGCGTATGAACTACAATTGGGAGTATAAATGAAATTTTTTTTATTTCAAAATCTGGTAGTTTAGGAAAAAATATTTAGTACGTATTTTTTATTTTTTTTTATTTGAATCAAAATTGCCGTTAATATAACAAATTGAAAAATATAACATTATTACGTCACACATGTTACGCTGTATCTATATATATCAAAATCCGTGAAATTAAATTGCCTGTAACAGTTGCATCAGTCATTTTTAATGAAAAATAAACAAATACGTCCTCATTATTTTTACTTACTCGACATTATGCGCCCCAATGATTGAAAAAAAAATTCATTCATACTCCTAATTATTTTGTTTGAGCAAAAATTCACGAAATCCTCCAAAGTTGGTCGTCTCAAAAATAGGATTTTTTTCGTAAAAAAAAAAAAGAACATATTAAAATTTCAGGCCGATCGGTTGAATGGTTTTTAAGTAATCGTGAACGCGGATTACAAAAACGTTACTATTCTTGGTGACTCTGATAAGATCTATAAAAAAATCATTTTAAAAATGATGTAAACATTTTTTTTCTTATATTTGAAAACTTGAAATATATGTCAGAAAAATTAGACTCAAAAAATGTTTTTTTAATTACTTTATCCAGTTCCATAAAAATTATTAAAATTTTCGACCGAGAAAGTGCTAAGTCCTCTCAACTCCGGACGGGACAAGAGCCCTGTTTCGAATCCACGCGATATTGCCACAAATTTCAAAGTCAATTTTTCTCATTGAATATACAATGAAAATTTATTCAGCGAGAATGCCACATTGTAGATTGTATCTTCGAGACTTTGTTCTATTATACGCGCTTTATTAATACTGTTTTTTTTTTTTTTTAATGTCATTTAAATTTCATGATACTTTAATGAACATTCGAAAGAGTAAAATGTAAAAAAAAAAATAGGAATTTCAAGATTCATGGAATGGAAAAGTCCTCCGCTGTAGAATCGCATCGATACTTTGTGTACGCTTTGTCATTTGATGAAGCTGTCCTTAAATGTGCTAATTTTAATGGGCTGGAATTATGGAGGAACATCGTGAAACTTTTGTCAAACTTTGTAGGATAAATTGCGGATTTCGATTGGGAATGCAAAAATGAGAATTAAGCTAAGTTGGCAGAATCAGCGAGTACCATAGCGCTTCGCTCATTACTAAAATTGTGGGGAAAAAAAAAAAAAACCCTGAATCGGTTGTTTAAAACTGAATTAAGTTTCTTTTTGTCTTGAGCCAAGCACTGTGGATTCGAACGATTAATTTTATTGTTAAATTTTTTCGTACATAATCGTGTTAAAATAATGACTTTGAAATTATTGGCATTTTGTGGCTTTCAAATTATTTCAATAAAGGAGGATTAACTTAAATATATATATATATATATATGGATATTTACATATTTACACAGATTGCGAGGATAGACGAACGAAAGTTTGTCTCGATGATGATTTTAATAGAAAAAAAAAAAACCTATGAGGTTTTTTAAGATTGTCCGTGCCGCTCGGTCACGGCTAAGTGTGCTTTCTTTCTCGCGTATTTTTTTTTTTTTTTTTTTTTTTCCTTTGCTCGCTCATTTTTCATTCGAACGCGCAAATTGTAAAAAATCACCGAATCATCGTGGAAAAATTGTGAAGGCTCAAGCCGTGACGGATTGGCAAAGGGGAAAGTGTCTTTGATGCGATATTCAAGAAATCGAAAATAAAAATTAAAAAAAAAACATATTAATATTAAGATATATGAGTTTATTGAGAATATAATTTTTATTAGGAAATAAAGTATAGTTATCGCTAGATGCGTTTTTTTTTTTTCTTTTACATTCCTGCGAACCTCGAAATCTTTTTTTCCTCTTTTCCTATTTATATCGCGTGTCAAATTTTGCGAGAAGGTTATTCCCAAAATCCATTGCAAATACAA
The DNA here is from genome assembly GCA_963564615.1 of Rhorus exstirpatorius. Lineage (NCBI taxonomy): Eukaryota > Metazoa > Arthropoda > Insecta > Hymenoptera > Ichneumonidae > Rhorus > Rhorus exstirpatorius. The sequence goes on along the minus strand of OY751313.1, from coordinate 64,426,622 downwards.
AAAATTATAAAATTGATTAGTCTTCCGAAATCGAGAATATAGATTTCTCAAATTATTCGAGACCTTGATGAATTAATGTCGACTCGAAAAAAAAATTTAAAAAATAAAAGATATTGATTTCCAAAATTCTGAATGGTATCGGATTTTTTTGATATTTTTGATTAAACAGCCATGGGCATCGATATTTTCGGATGTGGCTTATATCCAATTAGTTCAAAGTCATCGGCTACGAAATCATCGATTGATTTCACATCGCGTTTGATCTTTAACTTCGGGAACGGCCTCGGTATTCTCTTTGTCTGTTCTCGAAGAGCTTCCACGTGATTCGTATAAACGTGACAATCACCCATCGTGTGGACGAGTTCTCCAGGCTTGAAAAAAAAAAAAAAAAAAAAAAAAAATGTATCCGTATATTAGGCCGGTTTTTTAAACTTTTATTTTTTTTTTCTTCTCACGTATCCTTCGAAAACTTTTTTTTTTAGCCTCAAACGAAGCCTCGTGAAACCGGAACTCGTTAGGAAAAGTTCTAAAAGCCAACTCATCCGGTTTGAATTTTTCGAACCCTCTAACCGAAATATCTCGAAAACTTGGGTTTGGGAAACTGTTTTTGGTTTCATTTTGTAGATAATCAAATTTTCTTTAAAAAAAAAAGGTCACGACTACTGTGCACCCAAATATGTTCATCTTTTACTCGATACGAACGTTTAAAGTTGAGCTCATTTTGAATAAATGAATAAGATGCTTATTACCTTGAAAATTTTGATTTCACCCGTGTTCCAAACTGATACCAATTATGTCACGCAAACTATTTCATGAAAAGATAAATTATCTACGCAATATGCCTCTTCATGTTCTCTCTATCTTTTATCGCTCGCTGTACGGTTCAGAATAAAAAATTTTTAAATCGATAAATTCATGGATAGGAGAATTTTTCCATTTTAGTTCACAGAAACTTTTCCAATTAATTTAAGTTCCACTGTTTTGAAACGCAATGAAACCACTGGAAGTAGACTTTCGGAGAATAATCCCTTTTCTACCTGAATAATAAAACTTTACCACCGGTGCAACTGCACAATTTATTGCTGATAAATGAAAATTTGAATTTTCGCGACCTGATCCCCACGTTGAAAATAAGATGGTGGAAGTGATGCCCGAACAGGGTGGAGACTTCGAAAGGTTGAATTGGATCAACCGTGCGCCTAACACCTTACGACACTGGTTTTGGAAATTCCATGTCAGCATTTCTCTATAATGCACTTTAGATGTTCTTTTTTGGTCATAATTCATTGTTTGTAAAACATAAAAGAAACAGTAAATATTAAAGGGGTGCTAATATCGATTTTTCACCTATTTTTTTTTTAGAAAAATCGTTTTCGGAGACCCCAAAACTAGTGCTACAGTGCTCACTCTTTTGGAGGCTTCTTTTTAGACCAGGAGCAAGCATTTTTTGCGTCTGCCCGTAAAAAAATCGAAAATTTTAAAAATATGAAACACCCTAATATATATATTATTATATTATTATTATATATTATATTATGGTATAATATTCATATTATATATGAATATTAGGGTGTGCGGAAAAAAAACAATTTTTTTTTTCGGTTGCATCAACCAAAAAAAGTTGAAGTAAGGTAAAAAAAAAGAAGAATCCTAAAACGTGAGGCAAAAAAAAAATTATTTCGAACGGCGCATTGCATTTGAATATTTTCCATAAGAATAACACAGGAAAATATTGGGATTTCTGAATGTCGTAGTGCAACTCGTCAGAAAAAAATCACACAAAGATGTCATTAACATATTCTCATGGAGAATCGAATTCCCTACAAAAAAAAGTTCTTACGAAAAATTAGCTCGAAACAACCGTTCAAGTGGAATATAACGCGAATGAATATAGTGGAAATAACGCTGTCTGAAATTTAATTGATAGGAAAAAAAAATAATACAAAAGGCTGTAAAAATCGAATTTTTCGCTTTACGAAAAAACTTTTTGGGGTTTTTTTTTTGTAGAGAATGTTCTGCTCTAACATACTTGCATGAAAATTGTTCTCAAAATATTTCTCTTGTACAAAAAAAAATCAAGTACAACAAGAAATATAAAAGAAACGACGTTCATCATTGATCGTGTTGAGAAAAACTTTATTCAATGAATTTGGTTTAATAAGATAGAATAGGTTTTTTTCTTACATTATAATGCTTAATAATCATCGTTTCTTTTTTTAAGAGTCTGTTTGTCGCAATTAGGGTATTTCTATCGATAATTTTGCGCTATGCCCGATAAATATTGTAACTGCTCTTCGTTTTTTTGTTAATGAACCGTTATATGCTTCTATCAAAGCGACGTTGTTAGAGCAGAACATTCTCTACAAAAAAAAACCCCGAAAAGTTTTTTCGTAAAGCGAAAAATTCGATTTTTACAGCCTTTTGGAATTTTTTTTTTTCTCCTATCAATTCAATTTCAGACAGCGTTATTTCCGCTATATTCATTCGCGTTATATTCCACTTGAACGGTTGTTCCGAGCTAATTTTTCGTAAGAACTTTTTTTTGTAGGGAATTCGATTCTCCATGAGAATATGTTAATGACATCTTTGTGTGATTTTTTTCTGACGAGTTGCACTACCAAATTCAGAAATCCCAATATTTTCCTGTGTTATTCTTATGGAAAATATTCAAATGCAATGCGCCGTTCGAAATAATTTTTTTTTTTACCTCCCGTTTTAGGATTCTTCTTTTTTTACCTTACTTCAACTTTTTTTGGTGGATGCAACCGAAAAAAAAAAATTGTTTTTTTTCCGCACACCCTAATATATATATATATATACGATAGATAATTTTGAGCTTTTTTCGGAGGAAAAAAACAGAGCCAATGAACATTTATGAAATCTGAGAATGGTAAAGGAAAATGGCACACCTTGAGATTCGTAACGTGGGCAATCATATACGTCAATAGGGAGTAGGACGCAACGTTGAACGGTACACCGAGTCCCATGTCCGCGCTACGTTGATAAAGATGACACGATAATTGGCCGTCGCTGACGTAAAATTGTACGAAACAGTGACACGGCGGTAGTGCCATTTTTTGTATGTCCGATGAGTTCCATGCTGACATTATGATACGTCTGTCGTCGGGTGTGTTTTTCAACTTGTTTATAACGTCTTGGAGCTGATCGATACCTTGATTCGCGGCGACAACGAATGACGAGCAAAAAAATTGAATTTTTTATCTATATTCATCGCGATAATTGTTAATTATGAATTTTCTGATGATAATTGTGATTATTCATTGATAATTTGTCGCGTTGATCATTGCCGCGAAAATTTTCCAATTCAATTTCAAAATTTCAAATCGTGCGTGGCTAATCGTATATATATTTATAATCGTATAATATATTTTTTCCAAATATATTTTTCTAAATATTTTTTCTAAATACTACAGTGTACTATTTTGGATGAAGGGAAAAAAAAAAAAATTTTTAGTAGAAATACAATAAAACGGATTTTGAGATTGAAAAAAATTTTTTGTATGCTAAATTTATGATTTATATCGGGACAGGATAGCTTATATCGTCGAGTTAAATAAACGTACCCTGGCCGGTGTAATCCGTGTGCATATCGGTGTATTCTGCTCCAAAGTGCCTCCATTGAAATCCATAAATGGGACCCAAATCGCCCTCCTCTCTGTCAGTAAAGCCGCAGGAATCTAAAAAAGCTCTGGAACTGTTTGGGTCCCATATGTGAACATCTTTGTCAGCCAATTCTTTGGCATTTGTGGATCCCTTGATGAACCACAGGAGTTCTTCCAGTACGCCCTTCCAAAAGACTCTCTTGGTTGTCAACAATGGTATGATGTCTGCGAGCGATGATTTTAATTTTTCACAAATGATTTTTTTTTTCACAAATATTAGCAAATAAAGAATTATAATCAATCCAGAAGTATCTAGGTACATGTAAATTTTTTCCCTACTAAAGCTAACAACGTGTACCGTTCAACGAAACGAATAAATAAAGAAAAAAAAAAATTATTTATTGCCGAAATTAATGATAATTATGAATTAATGATAAATTGTTTTTACTCACCGTCTCCCAAACTGAAACGCATTTGCGGACCAAACATCGAGAAAGTCCCGACCCCGGTACGATCGCTTTTCTTGCAACCGCGAGAAATAATACGTTCGATAAGTTCCAAATATTGATACTCTTCGTGGATCGGAGACGAATTTCCATTCGGTTTATCATCACTATTTTTCATCGGCATTGTTTCGTTTTTTTCCCCGATACGTTATTTTACGAGGTAATTCTTTTGTTATTGCCACTCAGTACTGTCCCATAGAAATTCACGAGGTATTATGGCGTTTTGGCGCGAAAATTGGCACGGGACTTTTGACTCACATCGTGCTTGAACGTCACGCGGGAAAATTGAAATTCGATTTTAAAAAAAGTCAAGAACATTGCAAATCAAATTTTTACAAATAGTTTCACATGAAAATCTTTTCGAAAAATGTTTGTCTCAGCTTAGCCGGAATCTGCAGAGTCTCATTAGATAGTGAATCAACCTTTTAATTTTACGAATCCGACGTTATTTTAAACAAAATGTTACAAAAATAATATCAAATCAACGAGTACAACATAAAAATTCAAATTGCTCATTATTATTTCTCTGTATCTATGAAATAATAACGTTAATTGATCCAAAAAAATCGGCTATCAATGTAAATAAAAAAAAAATGATGGTTGCGTGTATAAAAAATTGAAAATCGCAGTACTAATTATGTGTTTCTTTGTTCGTTATTTTTTTTTTTTTTCGTACGACGCATATCAAATGGAATACAAAAATTACATGCAAAGGCTCTCCAAAACACTTTTCATCTACGAATCACAGAGATCTCATAGTACACACGCAGTCACATACGTCGGATATGTATAAATAATATATTGTATTCACGTATCGAATTTTTCTTTGTTTTTTTTTTTTTTTTTTTGTGGTATAAACGTCGTATGTACATAATATATTTGGTAGTTACATCATTTGGTAAACATGACGCGTACGAGGCCCAAGCGTTTTTTAAGAGAAGAAATGAAAAAAAAAAAAGAAAAAAAAAACAATTAAAAGCATAAGCACTTTTATCGTAATTGCGCCGGGCGGTATAATAAAAATTTCACAACCGCCCGTATTATTATTTTTATCGTCACTCAGGCAATATCCCGAATCCTCGATAACATCATTGCGATCGAATTTTTATTTTTATTTCAATTTTTTTTTTTAATCTTCGGCAAATATTTTCAATATTCATTACGACCATAATATATACGCTCTCGAAATAACTCGATAACGAAGATGTACCGACAAACGCGCGTAACGATTGTTCCATCTCGTGATTTTGACTAGCCCGAGGACAAATGATCGCACGATAAAAGTGAAAAAAAAAAAAAAAGATTTTTTTTTTTCGTCAATCACAATATCGAGGAATTTACTTTGGGGAAGCTACAAAGGCTTCACTGAACGTACAAGAGATTGTGAATTGAAAAATATAATTCTCTATCTTTATAGAAATTTCGATAGAAGTGGAAAATGTAGGAAAATTTACGTCTTGGCTATCTTATCGTACAATAGAATAATGAAAAAATATAGTATATATATATTTTGTATAATTATAAGAAGCAATATACATATGGAGCATTTTCAGACCAAATCAACAGCTTGGCGATCCTCACTTCCGGATGTTACATTTTTTTAAAAAATATTTTCGTTAAAACCCTTTTTAAGGTTGAGATTAAGTTTTTTTTTTTTCGTGGATGTCATTCTTTTTGTACAATTTGTGGCCAGTTGCTGTTCGATGTAAAGATTTTCTTCAAGATTATCATTGAAAAAAAGGTTGATCGATTAAAAATTTGTAAAAATTCCCAAAAAATCAATAAAAAGAGAAAAAAAAAATGATAGAACCGAGCGCACTCTGGGATGTGAATAAAAAAAAAAATTAGTACATACATCGCAGGGTGAGTGAGAAATTAGTTTTTTTTTTCAGATTTTTGTTAACTGTACCTCATTTTCAAGACTACGTAACTTTTCAACGGATGCTTACGTTGAATTGCAAGAAAATCGAAGCGTCAGACTCTGATGCACAAAAATTAACTATAGGCCAATAGAAAAAAAAAAATATTTTCTTCAAAACAGGCGATAATGCAGAAAAATTTCGAAAATTCTGTGACAAATTCTGAAAAAAAAATGGATGAGGATAACGTGGCTATCGATTTGGCCGGAAATGCGCTATAAACATATCTATAAAGCTATAAATCGACCATTCTCCACCAATTCAGCCAATTTTTTTTTTTATCCTCTCGGATCTGTTCCATAATTGGTTATATAGTAGTACTACTCGGAGGTACTCTCTGTGAATTTTTTCAGATTTTTTAATTCGCCCGTTTTGGAAATGGTTTTTTTTCTTTTAAACCCGTATATCATGGAAGATTGAAGTCTGACAAAAAAAAAATGTAAATACAAAAAAGTTATATTTTTCCATGAACTATTTAATGCAGTATATGTTATATTTTTTATGGCATCAAAAAGGCAAAAAAATCAGCGAAAAAAAATGGAAATTATTTTTTTTTTTTCTTTCAATGCGATAGCTTTGATTTCGCTGTAAATTTTACAGGGTATTTGGCAGTGTATTAAGAAGGTAAAAAAAAACAATTGGCATCGCGGAACTCGACATTCTTGCCGGGTAGAAAAAATATTTTATCGAGAAAGGTGAATTAAAAATTCAATAAAATATTTATATTCGGTAAAATATTTTTTCTACTCTGCAAGAATGTCGAGTTCCACGATGCCAATTTTTTTATACGTTCTCAATACACTGCCAAAAACCCTGTAAAATTTACAAACGAATTAAAGGCATCGCATTGATGAAAAAAAAAAAAAAAATTTTCAAATTCATCTTTGTCGGTAAAATATTGTTTCTACTCGGCAAGAATGTCAAGTTCCACGATGTCATTTTTTTTATATGCTCTTAATACACTGCCAAATACCCTGTAAAATTTACATCGAAATCAAAGCTATCGCATTGAAAGTAAACCAATAATTTCAATTTTTTTCCCTGAAAATAGCCTTTTTGATGCCATAAAAAATATAACATTTATTTCATTAAATAGTTCATGGAAAAACATAACTTTTTTGTATTTACATTTTTTTTTTTTGTCCAACTTTAATCTTCCATGATATACGGGCTTTAAAAAAAACCATTACCTAAACGGGTGAATTAAAAAATCTGAAAAAATTCACAGAGAGTACAATCAAGTAGTACTACTATATGACCAATTATGGAAGAGATCTCAGAGGATAAAAAAAATTAGCCGAGTTGGTGGAGAATGGTATATATATATATATAGCTTGGATAAATAGAGAGAAAACCACCGTATTTTCAAAACTATACAACTTTATCCATAAAACGAGCTAAAAAATAATCTAGCTTATCGGAACTCGTGTCTACCAGGACGTATATGAGTTTTTTTTTTTTTTTTTTTTTTTCTTTCTTTATCAAATCCTCCTTTTTCTTCTTTCCATGTCATTGTCATCTTCACATTTTTATCTTCCTTTTAATATTTATTATCGTTCTCGTTTTATCGTCTTTTATCCTCGCCCACGTGAGATATTTATACTCATCGGGCTACGTGATCACATTATTTCCATTATCCTGCGAGTCCGGACTCTGATCCATCGGTCCAGCCGGATAATCGAGCACATTACTGGACTGTCCCGATGTCTCGGCGTTCGTGTAACCGGAAACGAATACACACGGCGGAGCGCTTCTCGCCGCTGTTATCGGTAAATCGGGCAAAAGGGAGGTTCTCTCGTTCGCGTTTCCCCACGCCAGCTGATATGCCCCACGACCGCGAATTCTTCGGCTCAGCGACGAACCAACCACTCCCAAATGTTCCTTTATATCATTGTGAACGTCGGATACGTCCCACATTGCCCTTTAACGATTTTTTTTTTTTTTTCAAACGCATTAAACAAACATTAAAATTCGTTTGATAAATACAATGAAAAAAGCATATATAAAAAAAGTATATATAAAAAAAGTATATATAAAAAAAGTATATATAAAAAAAGTATATATAAAAAAAGTGTATATAAAAAAAGTATATATAAAAAAATTATATAGGTGGTCCTTATTTAGGGCTCGGACGAATTTTTAATCAAACGCCCCCCAAATCGGCTCCAAATAATTTAAAAAAAAATACCCTAATTTTTTTAGATTTTTATCTAGACTCCAACCCCTCGCACCCGAGGGTGAATTTCCCGATTTGAAATACACGTGTTTCGGCCAAATTCTCAGGATATATTTTATTCTAAGCGTAATAATTTTTTTTTTTAATCTGTAACTGCGAGATTTTAATGTTCATTGATGCTACTATACGAAAAAAAAATCACATTATCATACGGATCAATTTAGACAAATTGCACACCCTTTAACTTTGAAACATGGTGGTAACCCACGTTACCACCTCGATTTTCTTGAATTTTTCCAATTTATTTACTTTTTAACGTATTCAGATCCGGTTTTTTGCACTTTTCAAGTTACTTTAGCGATGAAAGAACATAAATATACGGTCTAATTGGTATAATTATCTATAATATAATATTTATAAATAAACAAGCTAAAAAAATTACGTTTTTTTTTCGGAAAAATTCACTCTTGAAGAATCTATCCAAGGTAATAACTTAAAATTCAGTGAGATTCGGTTTTTGGGGTCACTGATTACGAATCCGATGTCAGATTTTTCAAATTCAATATTTAAATTTATTTCAAGTTATTACCTTGGATAGTTTCTTCATGAATGAATTTTTCCGAAAAAAAAAGTCATTTTTTTAGCTTGTTTATTTATAAATCTTATATATATTGATTTTAGCATGAATAATTAAAGAGATTATTTTAAAAATTGTATCATACCTAAAGGCATCCCACCATGCCTGATTCTGTGTCAGATTTACGTAAGGCTTGTAACTAAAACTGTAATGATGAGCCACGGCGGCCATAAACATTTCTATGCAGATCAAAAAATCTTGCAGCTTGGACGATATGTTTCTTATGTCGTCGGTATTGTCCGTATCGAAGATACTTGATATTACGTCGAAATAAACGAGCATCGCAATCAAAACGCCTTGGCTGTAAAAAAAACGAACAAATCTCATTGATTTCCGAATTCCATGACTAATGGATTTTAAAAATTTTTTAAAAAGGGGAAAAAAAAAGGAAATAGGCAGTAAGATTGTAACTGTTGACTCACAAGAAGGAGAAGAATACGACGGCCTTGATGCACAAAAATTTTCCAATCGGTTTCATGGGTTTCAGTGCCTCGGCATTGGCACGATAAAACAGTACCAGACAGTACATTGCTATGAATTGCGACAAATTATTGAATGCTATCATGTAGGGAAAGGCAACGTCTCCGCGAAATTCGCCCTCGCCGTACACGCCATTCAATGCACAGATGCTGAAAACGATGGAAAAAATGTTTAAAATAATAATAATAAACATTTACATCGAGTTGAACGATCGAGGTGCTTAAAATCCTAAAGTACTTTTTTTCCGATTGGAGAAACAAATTTTAATCTCGATCCATGAAATATGAAAGATAATAAAATTTTATGAAATTAGTCATTATAATTTTTACGAAATCATTCGATTGAGGAGAATTTCGGGTTTTTTTTTCGAGTTGAACGATCGAGGTGCTTAAAATCCTAAAGTACTTTTTTTTCAATTGGAGAAACAAATTTTAATCTCGATCCATGAAATATGAAAGATAATAAAATTTTATGAAATTAGTCATTATAATTTTTACGAAATCATTCGATTGAGGAGAATTTCGGGTTTTTTTTTTCGAGTTGAACAATCGAGGTGCTTAAAATCCTAAAGTACTTTTTTTTCGATTGGAGAAACAAATTTTAATCTCGATCCATGAAATATGAAAGATAATAAAATTTTATGAAATTAGTCATTATAATTTTTACGAAATCATTCGATTGAGGAGAATTTCGGGTTTTTTTTCGAGTTGAACAATCGAGGTGCTTAAAATCCAAAAGTACTTTTTTTTCGATTGGAGAAACAAATTTTAATCTCGATCCATGAAATATGAAAGATAATAAAATTTTATGAAATTAGTCATTATAATTTTTACGAAATCATTCGATTGAGGAGAATTTCGGGGTTTTTTTTTTTATTTATCATCAATATTCGAGATTTCTTTTTTTTTGCATACTTACAACGACACCAGAGTCGATATAGGCCTGACCACCGTGTATTGAAGAATTCCATGCTTGCACATGTGAACGAATTCATGTCCCATCTCCCAATTGGGCAAACAACAAAGAGGAAACATGTGATGTACCTGAGGCGATATTTCCAATCTGTGCTCCAATTGACGATCCTCGTTGAGGTAGGCCAGCAGGTACATCATGAAGTTGTATATTACATACGCCTCGTAACATTCACGTAAACTATCCACGTATATGCTACCCTCGGGATATACAAGTCCAAGCCACTGTTCGAGAGGCGTCAAATACAGGTTTATAAATGAATTTTTTTTTTTCACCCAAAGTTTGGGGAAGGGGGAAGGGGGGCATCAAAATTTCCAGCCAATGATAATAATATCGATGGATAGTTGGCAATTTTTATTTTAGCATAAAAAATAAGATGCCGTACGGAGAGCGTATTTGAGCGGACCTGATTTTATGCCCGCTCCGAGTACAAAATTAACGATCCTCGATCAATGATTCTTATCGGTCGCTATTCATTTCGATAAATAATTACTCTTGAAAGCAATAAAAGTGCTATTTTTATTCCAACATTGGGATATGAATTTTCGAGTTTTTGCACAAGTTTGCAAAAATTCAGTCATTTAACGAGCATTCCCTCGATTTTTATAGCCTATAACGTAAAGCCGGACGTATGATGGAATGTGGGACTTGTTATTTCACGTCGAAATGCAATCGTTAAACCGTTATCCAACGAACACGACCGTTGTGCAGTAGAAAATGTGGCAATTTTATTTCCAGAGCAAATATTATTGTCGCAAAATTATGAATTTCGTTCGTAAAATGTGTTGCGCTTTGGCCGAAATATAATTGAAATATTTTTCAATTTATCGTCCGGCAGCATAAATTAGTTGTCATTAAAATATTTTAAGATAAAAGAAAAAAAAAACATTTCGATTTACCGCATTCGATGCGTAAATAGGTACCATCCACAATATCCTGAAAAAAATATATATATATTTTTTTATAACCAATTATGATGAATTGTACGATTTTTTTTTTCTATTTTCGTATCACCGAGAGACGTAATTTCGTTGAAAAAAAAAAAAAATTACTCGCCTGATTATATATTTCTGTAGTCTGGGCTGCGTATAATGTATCATGTGTTGAACTATCTCGTAAAATGCTATGGGGAGAGCGAGTAATACGAAAGCTCCGCCGACCAGAGCTCCCTGATCCTGCTTTTTGAATCCATTCTTAATGGAATTAGCCAATAGTATTGGTACCAGAATAAATATCAGAAGAGCGTAGAGGCAAGTGAGAACTGGCAAGATCCACAAACGCCATCTTCTGCATATTCCAGCCATGGCTCTTTATAACTCGTTCAAAATGTCACATAATTCCCATTTGTGGCTCGAAATTTCTGGGACGAAAAAAAAAAAACTTGTGATTCGAATCCTAGCGAGTAGTATAATTTTGTATTCGAACAAAAAGCCCTCGAAGTGGGGAAAATACTTTATAAGAGTATCAAGGGAATTAGGAATGGAGGAACTGATAGATGCGATAAAAGAGAGGAAAGAAATAAAAATAATGGAGAAGCTGATGGGCAAGGGATTGGAAAACCCAAAAAGAAAGACAATAGAGAGAGAAAGAGAACAAATTCAAAAATCGACGTATAATAGTTTATATAAGTATATAATAGAGAATGACGAGAAATCGTGGAAGTATTGGGCGGTGAAAGATATTAATGGAAAGGACAAGGAAACTTGGGCCGGAATAAGATGTGGAAATATAAGCAGAGATGGAAAAAAAGGGGGAAGTGAAGTGGACGCGTAGGATATGCAGACGAGAAAGAGAAACATTGGAGCATCTGATTATGCGTGAAAAAGGAAGAGAAGTAATATCTAAGGAAGCCAAAAAATATATAGAGAAATGGGTGAAGGAGGAAAGCGAAGAGAGGGGAGTAGAAGACAAATTAATAGGGATGCTGAGAGGGGAAATAGATGAAAAAAGTAGAGTCAGTAAAGGAGAGCGAGAATGTTGAGAGGGACGCAACGGAATAATAATAGAAAATGAGGATAGACATAAGTTAGAATGTAAGAGTGATGTAATAGTGCATAAGAGTGTTGTAAAATGCCGAAAAGGCGATGCAAATAAAACTTACTACTACTACTAGTATAATTCTGTGATATTGACATTTTTTTTTTAAACATTCCAGGACTAGGGAATGAGTCAATAATTTGGAACGAAAAAACAAAACAATTTTTAGGATAATAAAAGTGACCTTTGTGCTGGATCAATGGGGCTATAATATGAGTAGTTAACGAGGTTCTTAACATCAATTTGGTGCGGCAAGGGAAACGTGATGGCGCGGCGCGGGTGACGTGCGGGGCAGGTTGCGTTCGGCATTTGTTTCACCAAGCCATTACTCACGCTCAATTCTGTTTGCAAGTATATTTCACAATCGGAACGGTGAAAAACTTTCTTTATGGGCAAATTATATCTATGAAGGTCTAATCTGTCGTTTAAGCGGTTCTTCGGGAAAATGTTACCGTTTTTTCACTCCTAAAATAATCTCCGATCATAACTTCGAATACTTCTCCCATAAGAGCCCATGTATAAGCGGCATATTTAATGTTTTTTATTTTCTCCTCAACTACGCGGTCAAAAAATCTGAAATAATTACGGTGTATTCCTAGTACCGGCGCGAACCTCCCCTCAAATTTTAGAATCATTCTTACCGTTTTTCTCTGGGTTAAGAACCTCCTTAATACGAAATAAATATTATAATATCCAAAAGGGAATAATCTCCCTTATCTAAACTGAACTTATTTGGGATATCTATTCATAGCTTTTGCTAATTTTTTAAACAATAATCATGGTTTTATCAAAATCAATAATCAATATTTTACCAAAGACTTGGTCAACTTTGGCTATCGGATAGATAATTGCAACTTAGCTAACAAATTGCTTTAAACATATAAAGTAGAAAATGGTACAGGCATTTAAGCCTGCTATTCTTTTGAATCAATTATCCGGATTAAGGGAAGTAGATCCGAGCAAAAAATTAATAAGAGAGTTGCGTAGAGGCAGGAATGAATTATTGAATATAAGAATCTATTTACTTCATCGAAGTATCGTTATATGTATGCAATCAGGCCCCGATATTCAGCGAGTTATTTCGAATACAAAATTGGCATATTTGGGAAAAAAAATATTTGACTTTGATCTTAAAAAGTTCCTTTAGATCTCTGGTAAGCGGTTCAGCTTGGAAAAAGCTGCTCATTGCACCGTTAGCGGATTATTGAAACGTTAATCTACCTACGACTGAGCTGCGAGACGGTAAAACATATTACAAAGAAGTGACGGAGATATGCAAATCTAATTTCTTCGATTATCATTTTACCTAGCCTCATTTAGCCAGGGGTTAAAATTTTTAGTGAGTCAGTAATAAAAATCATCTTTGATAAAACTTTAGGCCAATAATTCGAGCCGGATAAGATAGTCTTATAAGGTATTCATTCCTAATTTAATCATTTTTTGGCTAATATTTTTGACCCGATTGAAAACACAGTCTGAGTAGCAAATTATGCACAGATTTTTATTATCTCCGAAAGTACAAAGTTCAAGGTCCCAAGGAGCGGTACTCCAAAGACAGAACTGAGGAATTGATCAAACCGATTGAAACACTTTTTGCAAAACATTTTTCTACCGTTTCTCGTATTTTTTTGAAAAATTTGTTTACTAGCTCGTAGAACATTTTTACAAAATTAAATTGCAAATTTTATGTGCGAAAAAAATGAAAAATGTGCCACAGTTCAGTAAAATTTTTTACAAAAAGGATTCGAAGGTTACAAAACATTGAGATACATTTGACCGAGGGAGCGAAAATCTTTGAGTCACATCAGCGGAGTAATAAGCTGATGAAAGATTTTTCCGAAATAACAAAGTATACTGGGAAAAAAAATATCCGAAAAATTTTCTATCTGATTGAAAAAGAAAACGTTGATCCTGCATTTTGGTATATGAGAAATCATTTGGTCCCATTTTTCAGATAACGATGTGGACTTAGAAAAATTAGAAGAAAATGTAGAGAGAAAAAAAATTACCTCAGTTCGCAGAGATTAAGAATTCGCAGTGTTTTATTCTCACGCGCTTTCACTTTATATTTTTTCACTTCCACTTGACGAACAAACTATCTCGTACTATCGTCGTTACGTTTTTTACTGGTGTGTTACGGTTTGTCAATATTATATTCGAGCTAAATGAATCAGCTGACAATGACACTGTCATGGCATTTGCAACTGATACGCACTTCGAATTTTTAGTGATTTGCAAAAGGGAGAGAGAAAACGAAAACGAAAAATTTATTCATGAATTTCGTCCTGGTTGACAATTTTGAAGTGCTCCGTTACGAAGAGGAGCCGGAGAATTAATACGATAAAAATTATTTTTGTCATTTGACGTTTCGTGTCGTATTCGCGATAACATATCCCACCCTTTCCTTTCCCCGTCGCTGCTGCGATTATCGTCGACCCTTTCTACTCCGCAATGCAATTTTCTCGCAAAACGTCCGTCAGAGACCGGAAGTGGCGTAAACTTTCAATTACTATGAAAAAAACATTGCAACGTTCAATTTCGTGAAAATTTCGGGATGAAAATATACAACTTTTCAACATTTTTTGTCCTCGATCAAAAAAATTAATTATTTTTATCGCTACCTACGCAAAATATCGTGTTCATAGTGGTCATTTTACCGCAAAATGACCATTTCCGGCTGATGATTTTTAAGAATAACAAAGTCCGCAAAGTTCAAATTTTTTATAGTTAAAAATGCTTTCATTCAATAAATATTAATTGATATTGATATTATCTTTGTTATTTACTTTTTTATTATCAATTACAATTTAATTATTAATATTTTCTTTAAAACAATTACTACGATAGGTTTCATCATCTCGCATAATTTTCTAATTTACTTTTTATTGAGTACTCTCATCAGCAATTAACCAACAATAACTTCAATCAGCTTTGTAGAATTTTCGTATCTTTCAAACTCTCAAAAATTCAATAACGTTTTTCATTTTTATTTCGAATGGACAGCAATAAACAAAGACAAAGCATAGTGCGCCATCTATCGCGGTACAAGTGTCAACGAACGTTGTCACAAGTTTCTAGTAACTTTTACACGGAAAAACAAGTTTCGCGTGGTGAATCTCTACCATCTCGACGACGGAAATTATGATGCGATTCCGTGGCGCAAGAGGGGATAACGGATAACATCCGGTTTAATGGCGGTCCGGACAGCCCCAAGCACTGTTGCAAGAGTCTTCTTGCACTGTTGTCACATTTTTCCATACAGTGTTTCAATATCTCGCTTTGTTTACATCGCGCGCGAGTGTGTTTCACCGAGCATGATATAATTTTCGAAAAATCGCGGAAAGTACGAGTAGCACGGTTTTACGACGCACATTTTTTTATCGATGTCGAAAGAGAAAAAGTGTCGTGTAACAAAGGACAAATATTCCCCGTTTGTCCCGACAGCGGGGGGTGGTGGTGGAGAGCAGTGACCTTGGGCTTCAGGGCTGTCATATCTTCTCTCTCTCTCTCTCTCTCGTTTTCGATGTGCCAAAGGCGCGTAATTTGAACTATCGACAATACGTCAAAAAAAAAACTTCACACGCTTTACGAGTGAGTCAAAAATCATTATCGAGATTCATCTCGAAATATATCTTCAAGTACGATCCGTGAATCGTATTTTAAAGAAAAAAAATTTTTTTTTTTCTTTTCTCCGTCCGAGCAGAGGAGCGATACGTAACCTTCTTTTTTTTTTTTGGTTTTTTGAAATTGTCGCGTTTGGAGCGAGAGATTGGGAGAAAGAGAGCCATCGAAGGAAAAAATGGAGGTGACGACGGACGAGGAGGCCCAAGCGGTTCTGCTCCAAGGCATGGAGGGTACTCAGTACATAACGATACAGAGGGCCGACGGCGCGTCGCTCGGCAAGGGTGTACCCCTTCTCACTCTGAACGGCGAGCTCATATCGGAGGGCATGGTAGTCGATATGATTAACGCCGGTGTCGGCTCGGAGTACAACGCCACCGCCCAGTATTACGAGACCGATGATCTACTGACGCACGAAATGACGGAGGTAAAGAACGAGGAGGAGATCTTGATGCACTTCTTACATGATTCTGGAGCGATGGTTTAGTATTTTCATAGATTCGTTGGTTTTTATTACGTTTAAAAAGGATACTCGATGCTTCGGTAAATTTTTAAAGACCAAGGAAGAAAAAAAAAAAAAACTACGAATCGAAATAACCAAATTGCCTCCTCGTTGATTCTCCCAATGCCAAAAGACACAATGCCAATGATGTTGAAATTTTCGTAATTGGAATGCAACGAAAATAGGTTTAAAAAAATAATAATAATTCTCAGTATTTTCTCAAAGTCGAAAATCATTTAAACCTTTTTTTTTTTTCGCGACCTGAGGCCTGAATAATAATACAAATGGCCTAAATATGCCGGAAAAGCGTCAGCAATGGTGGAAATTAAAAAAAAAAAAAAAAACCTATTTTTCTTGAATTCCGACGATGCAAATTTCAACATCATTAAGGATGTATCGGACGTATCTTCCCAACCAAAAGTGACTTTCAACCACAAAATTCAACCACAATAGAGACGATAAGAAAATTAATTTTGAGTTATAATAATGCCAAAAAGTTATCAATAAATTGTTTAAACGAAAAATTGCTTAATAAATTTTCAGGAAATGTTTTTTTTTTGTCATGTGAAATGAATTCGTTGGTTTTCCTGACTACGCATGAATTTTTTTTTTTATTTTTTTATCATTTTGAAATTTCGGTTTTCGGAAATTTGTAAAGGTTGTATTTTACGAAACTATTCGTTCAATGACCTGGAAACTTCTTAATTTTAATATACAACGTTTTTACGGAAAACATATCCGAAATTCACGAATTTTCCTTTATTTTTCAGAATTAAAAAATTTTCGAAAACCGAAATATCAAAATAATAAGAAAATTTTTCAAAAAATTCATGTGCAGTCAGAAAAATCAACGAATTCATTTCACGTGGCAAAAAAAAAACTTTTCCTAAAAATTTGTTAAACAATGTATTGTTTAAACAATTTATTGATAACTTTTTGGCATTGTTATAACTCAAAATTAATTTTCTTATCGTCTTTATTGTGATTGAATTTTTTCCGCTTTTTGTCGTATCACAAAGTATGCAATATTGTCGACGAAAGTCACTTTTGTTTGGGAAAGTACGTTAAATCCTTAAGGTGGTTCTTAACCCAGAGAAAAACGATAAGAATGATTCCAAAATTTGAGGGGAAGTTTGCGCTGGTACTAGAAATACACCGTAATTATTTAAGATTTTTTGACCGCGTAGTTGAGGAGAAAAAAAACATTAAATACGCCGCTTATACATGGGCTTTGATGGGAGAATTATTCGAAATTATGATCGGGGATTATTTTAGGAGTGAAAAAACGGTAACATTTCCCCGAAGAACTGCTTAAACGACAGATTAGACCTTCATAGATATAATTTGCCCATAAAGAAAGTTTTTCACCGTTCCGATTGTGAAATATACTTGCAAGCAGAATTGAGTTAAGAAATTAAGTTAAGTTAAAAAATTGATGTTAAGAACCTCCTTAATGCTAAAGCGTCATGAAACTATCGTTTTGTTAAATTTTTCGAGCAATAAAATTATTTTCCACACGATCGTAAGGATATCGTCGTTATACGCCTATGCGGATACTCCGCTGCGCACATTAATGCATCTAAACTCAAAAATGATGTTATCCAGCTCAATATTTATTTTCCAATATAAGGATCGAATTGAGAATTCCCTCAATGTTTTTTCAAGTCGGTTAAAAGGCTTTTTTTTCACAAAAACGATTAATTGCTATTTTTATGTATATAATCCGTCCCGTATAGTGCATTTCCATGCACACGTTCTTTATTTGACTCGAATCTCCCGGGAATATTTGCAAAACCTGTGCGAAAAACCTGAAAAAGTCAGGGAATTTCTGAGTCAATAATGCGTAACAACTATGCGATGATATTCGAAGAGTCGCGTTGAACCCCACGACATTTAAGATTCTTCATGACTTTCAAGCGTCATAGGACACCCAGATTGTTATTTTTTTTTCCGTTTCTCGATCGATCAACATTTTTTTTTTTTCTCATTCAATTGGCGCGCACACCTCTGTAACGGAGAATCGCTCGAGCATCGCGTATCCTTGACAATCGCAGATGCATGAACGCTGATGAGAAACAAAAAAAACGAAAAAAAAAAAAAAAAAAAAAAAAATCGAAAGAAAAATCCTAATTTTCCTAGGAGGATAAGAAATTAGCCGCTGCATTGGTCGCTGTACAGTTGCAGCAGCATCAGAAGCAACAGCAGCTGAACAATCAGTCGCAGCACGACGATACGACCCTGACAGATGTCAGTCACTTGGCTACTCTGTCACCGGTGAACGCTTACACGATACAAACGATACAGGAAACGACCGAACAATCAACCGTTTATCCGACATTATTGCAGTGCAAGCGCGCGCAGAGCGTTAAACAAGAATTCGTTAATGTAAAAAGCGAGTACGAGATTGACGTTTCGGCTGACAGCAGCGAGGACGCGAATTTACCGACCACGGGACCCAAGAGATCGTTGCCGCACAAAAAACGTATACCGCGAAAGCTCAAGCAGCAGACGAAGAGAAGCTCGTCGAGGCGCGATATCGCAACAATTTCACAGGACATTTTGTCACTCGATACTGTCGTTAATACCGAGATTCAAGTTTTTCGATGCGAATTGTGCGGCAATAGATTCGAAGGACAGCTCAAATTCTTCGAGCATCTCAAGGTAAAGAAAAATTTGAAAATCCATGAACCATCAATAACGACTTTCTTGAAAAATCTCCTATAATATATATAACTTTTATTATATATTATTATATATTATATATATTTATTATATATATATATATATATTAGGGTGTGCGGAAAAAAAACAATTTTTTTTTTCGGTTGCATCCACCAAAAAAAGTTGAAGTAAGGTAAAAAAAGAATAATCCTAAAACGGGAGGTCAAAAAAAAATTATTTCGAACGGCGCATTGCATTTGAATATTTTCCATAAGAATAACGCAGGAAAATATTGGGATTTCTGAATGTGGTAGTGCAACTCGTCAGAAAAAAATCACACAAAGATGTCATTAACATATTCTCATGGAGAATCGAATTCCCTACAAAAAAAGTTCTTACGAAAAATTAGCTCGGAACAACCGTTCAAGTGGAATATAACGCGCATGAATATAGTGGAAATAACGCTGTCTGAAATTGAATTGATAGGGAAAAAAAATAATTCAAAAGGCTGTAAAAATCGAATTTTTCGCTTTACGAAAAAACTTTTTGGGGGTTTTTTGTAGAGAATGTTCTGCTCTAACAACGTCGCTTTGATAGAAGCATATAACGGTTCATTAACAAAAAACGAAGAGCAGCTACAATATTTATTGGGCATAGTGCAAAATTTTCGATAGAAATACCCTAATTGCAACAAACAGACTCTTCAAAAAAGAAACGATATTTATTAAGCATTATAATGTAAAAAAAACCTATTCTATCTTATTAAACCAAATTCATTGAATAAAGCTTTTCTAAACACGATCAATGATGAACGTCGTTTCTTTTATATTTCTTGTTGTACTTGATTTTTTTTTGTATAAGAGAAATATTTTGAGAACAATTTCATGCAAGTATGTTAGAGCAGAACATTCTCTACAAAAAACCCCCAAAAAGTTTTTTCGTAAAGCGAAAAATTCGATTTTTACAGCCTTTGGAATTATTTTTTTTCCTATCAATTCAATTTCAGACAGCGTTATTTCCACTATATTCATTCGCGTTATATTCCACTTGAACGGTTGTTCTGAGCTAATTTTTCGTAAGAACTTTTTTGTAGGGAATTCGATTCTCCATGAGAATATGTTAATGACATCTTTGTGTGATTTTTTTCTGACGAGTTGCACTACCACATTCAGAAATCCCAATATTTTCCTGTGTTATTCTTATGGGAAATATTCAAATGCAATACGCCGTTCGAAATAATTTTTTTTGACCTCCCGTTTTAGGATTCTTCTTTTTTTACCTTACTTCAACTTTTTTTGGTGGATGCAACCGAAAAAAAAAATTGTTTTTTTTTCCGCACACCCTAATATATATATATATATATATATTAGACTGTTTCAAAATAAATCGATAATTTTTTTTTTGCTTTACACAATCTTAAACTATACTTGGACATCAAAAAATAATCCTCGCGAAAGGAAGGGCCGGTCCTTCAAGATTTAGAGGTGTCTCATCGGACTTTTGTCATTTTTATTTCGTTAATACGTGAATAATTAATTTGCATGGATGGAACAAACGTTTTTCTAGTCCTAAAACGATGAATATATTCCAAACTTATGTATAAATACTGAATATACTAGAAAAAACGATCTTGATGATCGCAGCAACAATTATCGGTCGATATATACGTCGATAAATGCAAAAAAAAACAAAAAAAAATACAAAAATCAATATTAATAATCTCCTACTTTCCTTTTAAGGTACTTCCTACTTTGTACTTTCTCCTACAATTGAGTAGGAGATTATTAACTGCTGATAAATAATGTTTTTAAGAAAATTTTTATAAAAATCGTAATTAATTGTTTTTTCATTTGCTAACATGTTTTTATTTTGTTCAATTAATCATAAAGTCCTGTTTGCTAATAATAATAATTTGTACTCGATTGACAAAGTAGACTAAGAGTTGAATAATCATTAATGTTATTGAGAAAAACGATGCGGGGTTAGAAAAAGAGGCGTGCAAAGATACCCGCGCGCCGATACGACGTGCCGCGCTAGATAAATTAATTTATCTCTACCGGTAAACATAATTTCTCCATTAATAAAAAATACGTTTTTTATGGAAAATTTCACGTAGAATACGATGGTTGTATTATGAAATCGTTAAAATTTGGGGGCCATGGTTAAAAAATTGATTTAAACATTTCAATTGCTTATAACAATATGAAATTTTATATACATTTTTTTTTTAATATTTTTTTCTCAAAATTCACTCTTTTATCTTCAAAATGAAAAAAAAAAGTTTTCTCTAGCTCAAAAATAACCGGAGTTATGAATTTTTGAAAATGAGTCTCCAATGCACAAATCACGAAAATCTCAAACTTTCAACCCCCTCTATTAAAAAAAAAAAAAAAAAAAAAAAAAAAAAATTCCTCGAACGCGTATCTTTTTTTTTCGACATAGAACCCGTAAAAAAAGTTTCAGCCAAATAAAAAATGTGTCAGTCAGAATGGTGTTCGGTTTGTAAAAGAATTAGTCATTAATGAAATAAAAAAAGACAAAAGTCCGATGAGATACCTCTAAATCTTGAAGGGCCGGCCCCTCCTTTCGCGAGGATTATTTTTTTATGTCCAAGTATAGTTTAACATTGTGTAAAGCAAAAAAAAAATTATCGATTTATTTTGAAACAGTCTAATATATATATATGTATATATATATTATTATATATATAACTCTCCTATAATATATATATATAACTTTTGGACAAATTATTTTCCGAAAAAAAAAAAAAAGAATTTGGACTTACAAAAACACTTTTTATGCGAGGGCATTTGCTGGCAATCGAGTCGCAATTTTGATAAAAATGACTTTGAAACGGTTCTAAATTGAATGAGACTCGTGTAAAGCTCTAAATATCTTAGATAATTCGCTTTTTTCCCCCCTGGATCTAGACCTTATTTCATTTACTTCCCCCGTTATCGCGCCAAAATTTAACGATAATTCTTTGGCTGCCTCTGCGGCGACCCTTTCCTCCATCCTGCCTGGATATCCTCCCACATAAGTCGTCACAATTCCATCCTAATGTCTCGTTTTTACAGATTTTTTTTCCTCAATTTCTTCCTGGGGGTTTTTTTTTAAATTTGATTTTTAATTTTTTTCGGCATTGCTTTTTTTTTCCCCAACAGACGCATTATGAGCCGGTGAAGCAGGAAACTAGAATAGCCCAAGCGACGAACACGACTATGACAATATCCGTGCCCGAGACCGTTCAAGAATTGGCGAACACGGTGATCGAGGAATTCAGCGAACCCGAGGATCTCATGGAGGGAATTCGTGGCGTTGGTAAGATTTGAAAAAAAAAAAAAAAACGTAGAAAAATTAATTGATAAATTCGACTCGCGCTTTACATACTTTTGTGTTATTTTCAAAAAATAGAAAAAACGACGCAATGTTTTACCATTTTTTCTTTTTTTTCCAAGCCTGTTGGTCCGAAAATTCTTGAATCATCGATTCGTCAATTGATTTGAAAAAAAAAAAAAAGTAAATTCGTGACTCGTGCGATAAAAGATTTGTTGTTTTCAGTCGAAGAGACGGGTGCTCACATAGACGAGGAGTCGGAAATTCCGTTGTCCGATGTCAACGGTCAGACGCTATGGTCAATGTCGGACGTTGCCATAGCGGTGGAACAGAAAAGTGAGGATATTTCGACGATAAACGAGGGAGACTTGCAGGAAGAATACGAGACCGATGTGCCGGAAACGGCGAAGAAAAAAAAGTCTCACAAAACGAAAAAATTGCATGGTAAGTTTCGTTTTCCACCGTAATGGGAGAGAAAAAAAATTAATAACCAATCTCTGTTTTTTTTTTTTAATTAAACATTTTTTTTTTATAACAGAAGACGAATTGTCGTGTCCGCAATGCGACAGGTCGTTTCATCACAAAAATAGTTTGGTCTATCACATGCGATCGCACAGCGGTGAGAGACCCCATCAGTGCGAGGTCTGCGGTAAAAGTTTCTTCGCTGCGAGTGCATTGAAGGTGACGAATCTCGTTAAAATTTAATTATCAATCAATTTTTTTTTTTTTCTTTTTTTAACTCATTTTTTATCAAATCTTCGTTCAATATTCATTTCAATTTTCTTCAAGGTCCACAAACGTTTGCACAGCGGCGATAAGCCTTACAAGTGCGAGGATTGCGGTCGTCATTTTCGTCAGTGGGGCGATCTGAAGTATCATTCGATGAGCATACACTCGGAGCAACGGCAGTTTCAGTGTGAATATTGCGGCAAGGATTTCGCTCGAAAATATTCGCTGATCGTTCATCGTAGAATACACACGGGCGAGAAGAATTATCGTTGCGAGTATTGCAACAAAACGTTTCGGGCGAGCAGCTATTTGCAAAATCATCGTCGGATACACACGGGCGAGAAACCTCATCCGTGCACGGTCTGCGGAAAGCCTTTTCGCGTACGGAGCGACATGAAACGTCACATGCATACGCATACGCGCGGAAGATCCGAGAGAACGTCCGTGGGGAGGATAATAACGACGAGGAAAACCGTGAGCGAGGATAGCGACGAAAAGGGATGCCACGCTAGAACGATACACGATCTCGTGCAGGAGCTCAAGCTCGAGGTCGAGCCGAACGGTGTCGTTGAAATTGTACCGCCCGAGGATAATCCCGAGAGCATATTGCCCCATGCGGGTGGACAAAATTTGGATTACAACGTTGGGACGAATAACGACGTTAGCAACGACAGGGATCCGCTCGAGTCCGTCGATCGTACGTCCGATACGCTGTATGTATATTCGAAATTGAGGAAGAAAACAAAAACTAATTTTCCTGAATTTAAACGGGGGGTTTTTTTAAATCGCAAAACTTCGCCCTGTTATTAAGCGAAATAGAGAACTTGCATTATTTTCAATTTTCTTAATTATTTAAAAGATAATTATTCAAGGACATAATTTGCATAGGTTTTTGCAGTTACTTATCATTATTTTAAGTAACTATACCAGCTTAAAAATTGAGCTACATTTCAAATGTGTATCGCGCGACAGTGACGTCACAACATCCCGGCGCAGCAGCGCCTCTAGCGGTAAAATTCAGAAATTCAAGCATCTAATCCGTTCCTAATCCAAAAAATCTTCGTAGTAGAGAACTTGCATTATTTTCAATTTTTTCAATTATTTAAAAGATAATTATTCAAAAACATAATTTGCATAGGTTTTTGCAGTTACTTATATTTATTTAAAGTAACTATACCAGCTTAAAAATTGAGCTACATTTCAAATGTGTATCGCGCGACAGTGACGTCACAACATCCCGGCGCAGCAGCGCCTCTAGCGGTAAAATTCAGAAATTCAAGCATCTAATCCATTCCTAAACCAAAAAATCTTCGTAATAGAGAACTTGCATTATTTTCAATTTTTTAAATTATTTAAAAGATAATTATTCAAGGACATCATTTGCATAGGTTTTTGCAGTTACTTATATTTATTTAAAGTAACTATACCAGCTTAAAAATTGAGCTACATTTCAAATGTGTATCGCGCGACAGTGACGTCACAACACCCCGGCGCAGCAGCGCCTCTAGCGGTAAAATTCAGAAATTCAAGCATCTAATCCATTCCTAACGCAAAAAATCTTCGTAGTAGAGAACTTGCATTATTTTCAATTTTTTTTGATTATTTAAAAGATAATTATTCAAGGACATCATTTGCATAGGTTTTTGCAGTTACTTATATTTATTTAAAGTAACTATACCAGCTTAAAAATTGAGCTACATTTCAAATGTGTATCGCGCGACAGTGACGTCACAACACCCCGGCGCAGCAGCGCCTCTAGCGGTAAAATTCAGAAATTCAAGCATCTAATCCATTCCTAATCCAAAAAATCTTCGTAGTAGAGAACTTGCATTATTTTCAATTTTTTAAAATTATTTAAAAGATAATTATTCGAAAACATCATTTGCATAGGTTTTTGCAGTTACTTATAATTATTTAAGGTAATTATACCAGCCTGAAAATTGAGTTGCATTTCAAACGTATATCGCGCGACAGTGACGTCACAACACCCCGGCGCAGCGCCTCTAGCGGTAAAATTCAGAAATTCAAGCATCTAATCCATTCGTAACCCAAAAAATCTTCGTAGTAGAGAACTTGCATTATTTTCAATTTTTTAAAATTATTTAAAAGATAATTATTCAAGGACATCATTTGCATAGGTTTTTGCAGTTACTTATAATTATTTAAGGTAATTATACCAGCTTAAAAATTGAGCTACATTCCAAATGTGTATCGCGCGACAGTGACGTCACAACACCCCGGCGCAGCAGCGCCTCTAGCGGTAAAATTCAGAAATTCAAGCAGCTAATCCATTCCTAACCCAAAAAATCTTCGTAATCCGTAAATATGTTGTCTGTAAATGGAATTCAAACATGACTAATGTACCGGAACAATCGAAGAGAGTGTACAAATAATGTTTTGTACCATGTTGCAAAAACACAACTGTATCAACACCAGACAAAACTTTTATTTGTTTTAAGAACATCTCTAAATCTATTCTGGGAAAATTTGCAGATGCTGCTTTCATTTAATGATGTTGAAATTTTCATCGTTGGAATGCAACGAAAAAAGTTTTTTTTAAATCATTTCCAGTATTTTCTCGAAGTAAAAAATCGTGTTAACCTTTTTTCAGTTTTTTTTTTTTTTGCGATCTGGGGCCTAAATATGCTAGAAAAGCATCAGAAATACCGGAAATGATTTTTTTTTTAATTAAAAAAAATCGATTTTCGTTGCATTCCAACGATGCAAATTTCAACATCATTTCATTTATCCTTGATTCATTTTTTTGTAAGTTACAGCATACGCTGTAATGTATATTACATACAAACTCGTGCACTAATGATTTACCTTCGCGAATTTTTTTTTCACCGACGGATATCTTATCCTTTTAATATGGGTCATCTAGCTGATAAATCTATTCGGAAGATAACCCTAGGCGGAAAAACTCGGGCATAACCTTACCCTAGTACCGAGGGGGGTGTTGTGACGTAACTCGGCCCCCAGAGCGCGTAAATTTCTTACAACTTTTACTCCTTAAGAAACAATAATTTACTCGCTTACAGAAATTAATGCAAAAATTTAACTATGCTAGAATGATTAAAAAAAAAACGGAGAAAATCGTTTACGCGCAAGTTTTCTATTGTAAAAATTAGAATTTTTTTTCTAGAAACTTGCCCGCATTAACGTATACTTTATCGATGCAGGAAATTTCAGATCGATTCACTTGAAACGTTCACTAATTGGAACATTGTATTTTCGGGGAAAAAGAAAATTCGAAAAGACGTCTATACGTTCGTCAATTGAAAATAAAATCAATTCGCAATAACGAATTATTGCTCGACGTCTGTGCCAAAAATTCGATCAACGAATCCAAAAAAATAAAAACAATGTTACTGCATATTTTTTTATCCTTTATAATTAAATAAGTCAACGGCCCGATCAATTCTTTCATATATTTTTTTTTCATACTCCATCCCGCAATTGTTGATAATACTATTTTTTTTTTTCCAGGCAGTATTTCTTCATGTAACTTCGATCTGTGCGCAGATCGCATACAAGAAACCTTCGACGTATCGGCGACATACGACGATCGTTCGTCGCACAAACGCGAGACAAACTTTCTGCGATTTTAGTGCAAAGCAACGAAAAAAAAAAGGAAAAAAAAAAAAAGATGCGTTAGATAAAAAGCGATGACGCGAAATATCGACTGAACGATGCAGACCCTGCCCGCGTACGACAGTACGTACAACGTAGAATAATTTTAAATAATTAGCTTTCTCGATCGACTCAGCCTCGATACGATTCAAAACCGAACGATGTGATTCGAAAAGGGGAAAAAAAAAAACGATTTTTCTTTCCTTCTTGCGAAAATAATTGCGAAAATAATTTTTTCGTGAGCTAGCTGAAGTGGAATTTTTTTTTTTTTTTTTTTTTTTTACGAAAATCAGAAGTTTCGAAAACTCGATAAATTTGTAGTGAAAATTGTGAAAAAGCATCGTTCGACGTAATGAAATTAGATTCGATAAAAAAAAAAAACCAAGAAAAAGGAAAAAAAATAAATAAATTTAACGAATTTGTCATTAATTGACAACAACTGATTAGCTAAATGAGCTTTGTGGAGTCTACGACAAAATCTTTGACAAGCTAACGACACAATTCTATAAATATAAATATATGTGCATAAAATTTTTTTAAGTATAGCATAAATATATATACATGCACGGCGTGCTGTAAAAAATTACGATTATCACGATAACGATAAATGTACGTTTTCATTGTACTAGGCAATTTCGGCGATTTCCAAGTCGCTCAAACGATGTTGAAAAATATATTTTTTACACGAACGAGTTTACAGAAATACGATCGTTTTCTCGCTTATTATGGACGAAAATTTCGTACCTGTTTTTTTTTTTTTTTTTTTTTTTTTTCAGTCGTATATTACGTTTATACGAAATATTAGGCAATTTTTAAAACTACTCTGTAATAATTTTTTTTTTTTCGCAAAACTCTTACAGATAATAATTTTTCCATGGCTTTACATGCGTTTATTCGTGGCTTTTCGAAGTTGTGGGAACCGAGGCAACGAAATTTTCTTCTTTTCCCAGTAAAACTTGCAGCAGCAACGTTAAATCCCTCGATTCGAGGGCAGACTTGAGCTTCGCAGCTGCGATCTTGCTGCTGATCCTGCGAAAAAATGTGTCAAAATCTTTAATTATGTTTTTTTTTTTTTTTTTTTTTTCGTTTACAGGTAATAATTATATTTTTGACATATAAAATTTTCATTGAATACGCGTTTTAGTAGCCGCGAAAAGGGCAAAAGTCTTTTTGTCACAAACGAAGAGAACGAGAAAGAGTCGCGTCGAGGGAAAAAAAAAAAAAAAAAAAGATCGTACCTTCGCGAACCCTTGGCGCGTTCCCAATCGACGTACAAATCCGTAATGACACCGTGCAATCTCTGCAAAGTTTCAGCACCTTTGGCAATTTTCGATCTTATCGTCGCCTCGTCTCTGATGAGCTCCTGCCACTCGGTGGACAAATTTTCCTGCGGATCCGAGCGCATTTCCAGCTCCTGTAGAGCGTCGAGAATTTTGATTTTTTCGTTGAGCGCGTGGGCCTCGTCGAGTCGTGGAATTATCAACTCGAGAACGCGAGCGACGCTTCCCTCGGCCACGTCTGTAAGTCATGAATTATCATCGATTATAACGAAAATTCTATGTGAGAAAAAAAAAAGTATTCAATATTTTTCTTCTCTTCGATAAGTCACATCCGTGCAAAAAAATTGTTTTTGTTTTTGTTTGAAATTTTATTTTTGAACTTTATAGAAATTAGGCAAAGTTTCATTTGGGTACAAGTAAAGAGCATGAAAAATTCGATCCTTTCCTTTATCGATGGGAATTAATTCATAAAAATTTTTGATTGTTTAATAATTGAATGTTAAAATCTGAAATTCAATTACCGCAGAAGACTTCGAGCTTGATTTTTCTCTTGGTAGCTTCCCTGGTCAGGATATCGCGAAGAATAATAATCGTCGATACGTTCTCACCGAGAAACGTGGCGCTTCCCTTTCTGAAATATCAGCGAGCATTAAAATATCGTTTCAAAAGCTCAAAATATTCGAGGATTCAACTTACTTGTACTTGCACTTTAGAATCGTTCCTACGAAAGTTGAAGCATAATTGAGACAGGCTTCGCCCTCTATGAGATGCGATCGTTCTGGGATATCGGGCAAAGCGAGAGACAACCATGCGTGCATCTGATGAAGAAAAAAAAAATATTCAGTCAAAATTCGCATGATAAATCATTTTTTTATCCATTTTTCCATTAAATCTTATTTTTTCTTCGAATGTAACGATTTTTTTTTTTTGGATTCGAGTCTATCAAATCGTGAATATTAATAATTGTGAACGAAAAATTATCCCAAATCAGAGCTGAGCAAAGTCTGAAAAGTACTTCAAGTATAAAGTACAAAGTACTCTAAGTATTTGAAGTACCCGTGTATTACAAGTACCAAGTACCGTAAATACTTGAAGTACTCAAGGTTTCCAAGTACTTGAAGTACCAAGTACTTGAAGTACCAAGTACTTGAAGTACCGAGTACTTGAAATAAAAGTACTTGAATTGCTTAATGTGCCGGGTACTTGAAGTATTGAGTACTTGAAGTACCAAGTACTTGAAGTAAAAGTACTTGGAGTACTTAATACGACATTACTTGAAGTACTGAGTACTTGAAGTACCGAGTACTTGAAGTACGTCAAAAATCAAGTATCAAATACTTTTCAAGATTTCACGTAAATCTCGTAAGTTCTAGTACTTATTTTTGATTTGTTACGTACTCTTCAAACTCATTTGATTTTGATTCGAGTACTTTTTGTATCAACACGTATTTTCACATTGCGCGATTCACTCGGGCTAGGCAGATTTGAACCGAAATATTTAAACGAAGAATTATAAATCAAGGTCAATGCTCAATCTCTCATGGCACTATTTGTCGAATTCTCTCTCTATGTCAAATGGAATATAAGTACATATAAACATGTAACATAAATATAAAATATATTTTACATATCTTTTATAATTACCTTTCCTCTTAAAAATACAGTTGGTTTCATTCGATTTCCACATAATTTGGCGTTGTTACACCAATTTTGGCGGTAAAAGTCAATATTTCGACTTTTTTTTAATCCCCAGACTTCGATTCCCGGAATAAATAGACTTTTTCGAAAATCGAGTAAAACTAAGCTACCTGTCTCAAAACTTTATATTTTCACTTTATAATGCCGTTGGTTTTGTTCAATTTCGATAAAAATCAACGGAAACATTGCAAATTCAATAAAAAAAAGTCATTTTTACGATTTTTTCATGTTTTTTACCCTTTTACCTCATTTTTGACTAACTTTTCCGACTTCAAGCAAAATTTCCGTAAGCTCACGTGATTCTGCATTAAAAAACGCAAAGAATGAGCCCAAATTGAACCCTTTTTGTTAAATTTTACCGGAGATATGAATTTTTCAAAATTGGGGTGTTCGGTCACCCCGGGTTACCATAATAGGTAAAAAAAATAAGGTTACCATTCTAGGATTAACTCGATTCGTCTCACGGCATCACTGCGCGGAACGTTCCTTAATTATATATTAAAAGGCATATTATACATGCGACCATTAGCAAAACGTATTCAAAAGTACTTGATACTTGGTACTTGAAAAAGTACTTGAAGTACAGAAAAGTACTTGAAATTTTAAGTACAAGTACTTGAAGTACTGGTACTTAAAGTACAAGTACTTTAAGTAGATGTCATGTACTTGAAAATTTAAGTACAAGACTTGAAGTACAGGTCAAGTACTTGAAAATTTAAGTACAATACTTGAATTACTTTTGAAGTACTTTGTACTTCAAGTACTGTACTTCCAGTACATCGCAAGTACTGGGTACTTGAAGTACTGCCCAGCTCTGTCCCAAATACCTCGGCAACGGTGAAACCTCCGACGAGTCTGAGCTCGTTGAAAGGTCCACCGGAAAATTTTTCATTCTCGTCCTCGTGGAGTCTGGCGTGAAGAGACAATGCATAAACGGGCAAACGAATTCTTCGACAACACTTTGGTTGTATCTGAGAAAAAGAAATCCAAAAAAAAAGTCAAAATTGAATCTAGTTTCGTTGAAAAAAAAAAAAAAATTTACTAATTTTCAAGCATTTTTCTAAAATTCGAAATCGATATAAAAAAATTTTATAATCACTTGCGAAGTCACGTAAACCTGTAGCGTGCCGGGTTGTCCCTCGACCGTTTGCAATCGCGTTTCCAAACGATTTGTATTTGACTTGGCGCAAAAAAAAAAAATTTACATTAAATTAAATTTTCCACGAAACATTCAAAAATCATACTCACCGCATATAAATCATAAACTTTTTAATACTTGCATGTGAAAATATTTTTGGAATTTAATTTACTACCTGGCAGCGAAAAGTAGCGAGCACGAAATTCCCATTTTCGGGACTGCAGGCCGAGAGGCTCACGACCGCGTTGTTACTCTCGTCCACCAATTCGATCGGAGTATCCGATTGTATCATTACATTGTCGATCGACGTGTCCAATTCTATCGACAATAAGTACGAAGCTGTATCGCGATCGAGTATCATCCTGACAAAGGGAGAAAATTATTTTTACCAAATATCCCATTGCTTCGTTTTTTTTTTTTTTTTTTTTCATTCTTTTTTAGCAATTTTGAGAAAACGTTAATTTTATAAATTTAAAACTTTATGAAACCAAACTCTTCCAATGCCGAATATTCGATGAGAATGAGATTGAAAAAAAAAAGTTTCAATTAAATTTCAATACAGGAATGAATTTTCAGTCACCTATGGCTGACCGATAGTATGAGCGGTGTCAGCGAATCATTGTTATAATCTGACGTTTCTTTATTCTCGAGTAATTTTTGCTCCAATTCCTGTATCTCTGATTTCAGTCTCGTTATCCCAATGTCGTTCGATTCAGCCTCGAGGGAACCCGGTGGTTTCGTCGTAAGACCAAATATACGACCGGAATATGTCGTAACGAGAACTTCAGGATGTTCCGGAGAACCGATTAGACCACCGCCGATACTGCTTATGCTTTCCCCGGAATTCTGAGCAACGATGAACGAAAAAAAAAAAAACCGACTTTGAATCAACGATACGACGGTACGAAACATTGAAATTGGGTCTTCGGCGCAGCCAAATGTTACTTAAGGGGATACTTAAGGGGTTTTTTATATATAATTTTTATTATTAAATTAAATTAAATTAAATTAAATCAAATTAATTTAATTTAATTTAATTTATTTAATTTAATTTAATTAATAAATTAAAAAAAAAATTAAATTAAATTAAATTTAAAAAAAAATATAAAAATTTTATATATAAACACTTGCAAGGCCAAAAAAAAAACTTTTTTTGAGATTTTTTTTTTGAAAACAGTTTTCATTATTCATTGATAAATATTTATCAGTTCAAAAGATACACATCTCAAGAAGTCACAGTAATTTTTTCGGGTCAAAAGAAGTGATAAGCAACCGAGTTACAGCCAATCTCCCGGAGGCTCAAAAAAAAAAAAGTTGTTTCGCGGTGCGTAACGTAACTCATGACTGGATCATTTGTAACTGACTATAAATCGTTGGAATTAGTTAAAAAATAATATTCTCTTGTGCTTGACGGTGAAACATTTTGAATTTTCGCTTTATTTTTTTTATAAAACCGAAAAATCAACGATTTTTTTTCGTGAAAAAAAAAAACATTTTTTTACTTTGAACATCGGCCATTTTGTCAAAAAAAATTAAATTTTGATAAAATCTCGCCGTCAAGTACGAGAGAATATTGTTTCTAATTAATTCGCACGATTTAGTTTGTTTCAGGATGATCCAGTCATGAGTTACATTACGCACCGCAAAACATTTTTTTTTTTTGGCCTCTGAGAGATTGGCTGTAACTCGGTTGCTTAATCACTCTTTTGACATGAAAAAATTACTGTAACTTCTTGAAATGTGTATCTTTTGAACTGGTAAATTGGTAAATATTGGTAAATATATATATATTGGTAAATATATAT
The DNA here is from genome assembly GCA_963564615.1 of Rhorus exstirpatorius. Lineage (NCBI taxonomy): Eukaryota > Metazoa > Arthropoda > Insecta > Hymenoptera > Ichneumonidae > Rhorus > Rhorus exstirpatorius. The sequence goes on along the minus strand of OY751313.1, from coordinate 64,393,869 downwards.
ATATTGGTAAATATATATATATATATATATTGGTAAATATATATATATATATTGGTAAATATATATATATATATATTGGTAAATATATATATATTGGTAAATATATATATATTGGTAAATATATTGGTAATAATATATATTAATATAAATATAATAATATAATAATATAATGGTAATAATATATATATATATTGGTAAATATATACATTAAAACTGGTAAATATTGATCAATGAATAATGAAAACTGTCTTCAAAAAAAAAATCTCAAAAAAAGCGTTTTTTTTTGTGGTCTTGCAAGTGTAGCCCTTAATGAAATTTTCTTTCCCAGTAAGACTCACGAATCGAAATTTGAGAGCCGGTATTGTGTCCTCGTCGTCCGGAAATGCATAAACATCGACGGTACCATCCTGTCGACCAACAAGAATGTCCAAACCATCGTCGAGCTCGTACGTATCCAGACAAGTTATTTCCGAGCCCGTGGCATTTATCAACCATGTAATTCTCAGGGTCTTGTTACCCTCGAGTATGAGAAGGCCAATTCTACCGTCTATCGTACCCACGAGAACTCTGTCCATGGATTCTCGATCTCCTTGTCTGTGCAACAAACAAAAAAACAAAAAAACGAGTTCAAAAATTAAGATAGAACAAAAAAATTGCACATTGCTTCCCGCATAGCTGGAGCTTTGGGCCGATTTATCGAAAAATTCAAAATTTTGATGAATATTAAGTTTTATAGATTCTCGCCGAGTTCTCTGCTCAATATTTTGTAATATTACTCGAATTGTGCGAAAAAAAAAATATATATTTGTGGCTAGAAAATTAAGATCTTTTTTTTTTCACGAAAACAAAGATTCCTCAATGAGGAAGCAAAAACAAACGGAGCCTGACATGAGATTTGAGAATTTTACCCCATAATTGGGATATTTGTAACGATTCAATTGAAACATAAAATTTATACTCGTAGACCTGTACAAAGCGAGTACCGTTGGGACGCTTGGTAGTCTCAAAACGGTTGGGCTCTTCGTGCCATAGAGTACTCGTATCTGAAAGTAAAAATTTACAAAGTAGAAAAAGAATGAATTAGCGTTTTTTTTAATGAAAAAAAAAAAAAAAAAATACTTAAAATGGAAATGAATAGTTGAATTATTATTATTATTATTATTATTTTTTTTAATTGCACAGTTAATTACCGCACGATCTCCACAAGCGAGAATCGTGACAACGGAAGTGCCATCGAGAGGAAGAAGAACGACGTCGTAAAGTACCTCGCCAGCCAAGTAAGAATCGGCGTCTTTGCAATTTTGATAACGGTGATAAAGATCCCGAGCGCACGCCGCCAAATCTGCTCCGAGAATGTACCTTGAAGTAACAATATACGAAAATATCGGCTGTTAAAAATAATAATTCAATGTTTTATTTTATTATGAAAAGTTTTTTTTTTCAAAAAATTCGATTTTTATTTAGTTTTTGGCAAGGAAAGTGATAAAAAAAAAATATTACATTGCTGATATCGGCTCGATGAGACTCGTATCAAATTCCAGGAACATCTTGCCCTTGCGCGTAAAACCTTTTACGGAATTTCCATAAGCGATGAAAATTTTATCTCGTAGAGTTCCGAGCGTTCCTCCGAGCGCCATTCTTCGTATTTCCGGGCCCGGAAGTGACTTGAACGATATCTGCAATTCTCCCTTTTTCATTCCTGTTAAAGATTTTTTTTTTTTCCGGTTAGTTTCATGAAAAGAAGAATGCATATCGATTTCGATAACGACAATGAATCATTCGAGTATTATAAAATATTCAAGCTCTTATTCAATATCCGATTTCAATTGAATAATTGATACGTGATATGCGTTTGAAGGAAAAAAAAAATATGTCTTAAATTACCCTAAATCCTCTTGTTCAAAAAATTACCCACAAAACCCATTGTTACCGATTGTAAAAGGGATTAATTTCGAATATCGCCGCCAGGATCGCGTTGTGGGGGAAAACAAGTTGTCTTCTCTCGCAATGCTCGCATAATTACCATATACGTGAAGAATACCATCGTGATCGGCTACCGCAAATTTTTGTGTCTGTCTCGGATCCAGCGAGGGCAAAATTTTCGTTGTACCCCGCGAGGTGACACCGACGGTAGCGTAATCGACGCGCGATAGAACGAGAGTCATATTTTTTGTTCTTCGTATGCAAAATATATGTTAAAGCTTTTTATAACGATAATAAAATGATACGTTTATATCGGCGTTTATTCGGTTACAGAAATAAAAATTCAAATTTAAACCCAAACGATTGATTCAAATTTCTCCATTTTTCGTTATTCCAGTGTGTTATGCCACAGTAACAACAAAATGAAGCACTATGTACAGTTGTACAAGATATCGTACACTTTTTTTTTGTATTTTTCCGTAAACAAACTTATTTGATTGAATAATGGACGATATATACACTGTAGAAATATATGTTCCACAAATGCAAACATCCTAGCGAATATATGTCATTCTCGAGACTCGTGAATGAATAAACGACTTTGAAGCATTGTTTTGATTTAGAAACCCGTCTACCGATCGATTTAACCATAGTAACTGGTTTTCATATCTAACGAGAGCACCCGCGAGTCATTCGAAAGAACTAAAATTTCAAAAGCCTATACAAGAGTTTCGAGGATATATATCCTGGATTGATTTTAAAGTTTTAAAAATTGAAAAAGAGATATATATGCTTGTAAGTTAAAGAGGGACAAAAAAACAACATTTGGATCAAAAATAGCAACGGCGATTTGAAACTTAAATATACAACCTCGAATGACGAACATCGATTCTTATATAAGAAACAACATCGATATTTCGATTTTATAAAAGTATCGATTATCGAATGACCCGTGTGTATATCCACCCCCATACTTCTCCGCTCCTCTCTCCGACGCAACAACTCTATGGGGGAAAAAAAAAACAGGATATGACTCCACCTCGCTCGTAATCACATTGCATAGTTGGCGGCTGTTGTCAATGGCAGGCAGCCGAGTGACCACGGATCAACTGACCACAGCGCCAACTGTACACCACACGGATAGAAAATTTATGAATGTATGTATGCATACATTGATAAATTTTCTATCCGTGTGGTGTACAGTTGGCACTGTGGTCAGTTGATCCGTGGTCACTCGGCTGCTTGCCGTTGTCAATGACCTAGAATGCAGAGAAGGAAAAGGCCATCAAACGCGCGTTATGAATATTTTGATGCGTGTTGTAAAAGGATATACGCGATACGATTGGATGACGTTCGTAACGAGACGAACAAAACGCAACATCGTGACTAATAGTTTACAGTTATGAGGCGTTAATTGTAGAATACCCGACGCGAAAAGCGCACATATCCTGCGAGTGAAACAAACCAGAATCGCGAAACCGTGAATTTATTGATGTTCCGTCAAATTTGTGTTTTATATTATTAATAAACAGCGAGTGGAGTGTTTTATGCGTAAAAATTGAGTGTAAAAATTGATAAAGCACGGAGAAAAGATGCCAGATGTTATCGAGGATAAAATAAGACAGGTTCTTGCCGGTCAGAGTGTCAACGAGGATGACGAACTCTGCGATTTTACCCTCGTCGCACAAAACGAGGCTATCGGTAATGTAACTTTTTTTTTTTTTTTCATTTGTATCGAAATCGAGATGTCCCGAGAGTTTGAGATCTTACGCGTGAAGAATTTGTGTCTTAATTTTGTAGATACATGGAAACAAACATTTATACATAAATTTTGAAAAAATTTTTATCTTCATGACTCGAAAAGTTACCCTATAATCTCTCTTCCTCTGTGCTACCCGGTTCATTAACGTGGGCTTTAAAACAATAAAGATTAGTTTTTATAGATATTCTGTCGCACCATAAATGTAAAATTACTTATTCCTGATTATAAGCGATCGGTAAGTCCTTTAATTCGGCTCTGTACTAAAGTATTTGGAGTAAAATCTGTCTTGGAATTTTATTAAAGTTACAAAATCGGTTGAGCTTGTAACAATTTTAAAAATCTATTTTCCTATTTTTTTTTTTTACATCTAATCCAGTCGGTAAACCTTAATTAGTCCTTTCAATAATTATTAGACAATTCTTGAAACTTTGTTGTAGATTTTTGCGCATCGTTTACATTTATAATGAATATTATAAATGAATATTTTATTTATTTATTTATTTATTTATTTAACGGGAAAAGCCCTTTTACATTAATACATTATATACGGGTGGAAAGCTTGGTTAGTGAAAATTAATAAAGACAAATAATAATAATAATAATAATAATATCCTTATAGCACACAACTAGAAGTGTAGAAGTAGAGTGATCTCTTTTAATTGCACAAAATTTAAAGTTAAACGGCTAGAAAAGTAGACAAGTATAGAGCAGGATTAAGCTAGCCGAAATGGAGCAGTAGATTTGAGACTGATGAGCGGAGAACCCTTGTTGATATATAAAAAATATTAAGGCCATTTATGCCATTTGCAATTGTGGTCATTCTATGTACAGCTGACCTAGATGAGAAGACATTTCTCGCTGTAGGTGCGTAGAAGACGCCTACAATTTTGCCCGGTCTTCTAGTTCTAAAACGAGTTTTCCAATTTTTTCAAAGCGTGTTATTGACAAATTTATTTAGTAAATTTAGCAAAGAAACCCAAAAATTTGCTTCAGCAGATATTGGCGAAGGGTTTTTTTTTTTTTTGTAGTTAGAAGTTGGCCTGAGATGAGCCTATGATGAATTTTGTGTAATCATCGACTATGACTTTTCGTACTTTATGGCTAACGGCTGTAAACATTTATTCATTTAATTTTATTTAATTAGTAGTAGTAGTAAGTTTTACTTGCATAGCCTTTTCGGCTTTTTACAACACTTTCATACACTCTATTCACTCTTACACTGGGCCCACTATTTTAGTTTTTCTGTTCATTTACGGAACTATTTTTCTCCCTCGATTTTTGCAACCTCATTGCTATTGGCCCAGTGTATTTGTGAGAACCTACAATTTAAGGTGGGTTTCGAACCACCGAGCTCGCAGAAAAAGCATCTGGAAAAATCCATTGGTGCCGGCCGCGGGATCGAACCCTGGCCGCCTGCATGGCAGTCCAGAGTCGGACCAACTGGGCCACTGCTCGCTCTAATTTTATTTAATTAATTAATTAATTAAATGTACCATAATGGTACTAGTATAATACTATAATACGTTATAAAGACGTAAGCCAATACTATACCATGCGCAAACACCGAGACTAGAGTTCTCCGGTCTGGGATTTCAATTCTCTGTTCCCTTGCTCTTCTAGTATCGGTATTTCTTAAATTTAATTAATTACATTTTACGCACATCCGCGCCGAACTTAGGCCGTACAATTGCTTCGCAGTCAAAATCTCGCATTCCTCATACAAAGATACGCTACTATATCTCGTTTTCTTAAAATTAATCGGTTTCAAGGCTCTCGTTTTGTAGAATTCCCGGTTTGGCTATCCGATTATCGTACGCAGCAATCAATCAAAATTAAAAAAAAAAAAATAACGAGAATTCGAATGAAATGCTTTTTTTTTTCACGCTAATAGAAGCGAAAGGAATACAACCGACGGCAAGCTCGAGTTACATACCCATATGCCAAAAAACCGTGACTTACATAGTAGCTGCTGTATTGTTCAACGACGGGGACGAGGTACTTATGATACAAGAGGCGAAAGCGTCGTGCGCAGGTAAATGGTATTTGCCGGCCGGTCGAGTCGAGCCAAATGAAGATTTGTTGGATGCGGTAAAGCGCGAAGTACTGGAGGAAACGGGCTTGACAATGATACCGGAATCTCTGATAATGATCGAATGCGCCAGCGGCTCGTGGTTTCGTTTCGTAATAGCCGGCAAAGTTACCGGCGGTATATTGAAAACACCGGATCAAGCTGACGGGGAATCGCTGCAGGCCAGTTGGGTAAAAAATGTCGCCGAATTGTCACTGAGGGCGAGCGATATTTTACCGCTGATACAGAGAGGAAGAGATTACGTTAATAAGACAAATTCACCGTGGCACTCGCCGATATTACCGATCGTCAAACCCCGCACCAAACTTTATCTCCGACTGATCGTTTGCGTGAGAAAAAAAGCAACGTGAGTAATTACGACTCGATGATTCTCGATTAATCCGAATTGAAAAATTGAAAATTTCTTTCACGAAATTGCACGCAATGCTCTCGTTTCTATGAAAAAAAATATATATATATGTATATATATATATATATATATATGGTTGAAAACGCCAATTATATGTAAGCTTTCAGGCTTCAAAATTTCGATTTTGCTGAAATTTTGATATGTTATTTGTGTGTGCCAAGATATGTAAATCCCCCAAATTTTAGACCTCCAGACCTTCCCGTTAACGAGCTTACACATTAATGAATTTTTCCATTTGACGTGCGCGATTGTTTTTTCTTTATTTTTTAACACTTCCGGGCGTTGAAAAAAAAAAAAATAGAACCCAAAATGTTTTTTTTTTGTACAAAAAGTCTGATCTTTTCGAATATAAAATTCATTTTCAGGTAAAACTTCAGAAACAGTTAAAAAATCACGTGTTTTTGCAAAAAACCTGGTTTTTTCAATGATAGTGCGCGATTTTAATTTTTTTTTTTTTAATTCCATCGAAAAGCTGGGAATTTTTTAGTAAAGTTACCAAATTTTTCAGAGTGGGATGACCCATGGGTTTGCATCTGAGCTACATTTATGGAAAACTTGTACACGTCTTTTAGTTCAGCGGGTGGAGTGATCAAACGACGATGCGTACAAGTTTTCCATAAATGCAGCTCAGATGCGAACCCATGGTCATTCCAATCTGAAAATTTCGTAACTTTACTTAAAAAATTCTCAGCTTTTCGATGGAATTGAAAAAAAAATTAAAATCGCGCACTATCATTGAAAAAAAACCAGGTTTTTTGCAAAAACACGTGATTTTTTAACTGTTGGCTGAAGTTCTACCTGAAAATGAATTTTATATTCAAAAAGTTCAGACTTTTTTTTACAAATAAAACGTGTTGGGTTCTATTTTTTTTTTTTTTGCAACGCCCGGAAGTGTTAAAAAATAAAGAAAAAACAATCGCGTACGTCAAATGAAGAAATTCATTAATGTGTACTAAAATTTTGAAGCCTAAAAGCTTACATATAATTGGCGTTTTCGTGCCAAAAATCTTTCTCAATGAAGTTTCGAGAAAGCAATTCGCAAGATTTCAACTTGCAACTCTTTTTTTTCGCATCGTAATCGTTGAGATCACGAAAAAAAAGAAAAAAAAAATTCATCATAGCGCAGAGCTTTCGATTGGAGGAAGCAAAAAAAAAATCATTGTACCTTGGACCGACTGATGAAGAAATTATTTTTTTTTTTTAAATTAAACAGAAACAGAATGCACGTTCTCGTGTCGGAAAAAACTTCCCTCCATTTGCCTATTTGCGAGATAAATCCAAACAGAAATTTACATTCCACGTTACACAAATTCATGGTGGTAAGTCGAAGAATTACTTTAAAAAAAAAAAAAATTGGCAACACTGAATTAACGAAAGAAAAATTAATTTATCCGTCAACTTTTCAATTTACCATACGGAATGAAAAAATAAAAACTTGATTTTTGTAGGAAGTATTCGGGGACGGAGTAGCCCAGCACAGGCCTCATGGCCTTTTGTCGGTCGAATTCAGCGGAGGCCAGGGAGGCGATGGTCTGTGCTTCACGCTTCTCGTATCGTTCCGATCACCCCTTGAGGAAGTGACGATCGTTGGAAAATACGTCTGGCACGAGCTCGCGACGAGTCTTGCCGAATCTCTCGCCTCTCGTCTACCGCGTAATATGACGATACCATTGAACGTCGTGCGTTAATTACGGGAAGGGATTGAAGAAAAAAAAAAAAAAAAAAAAAAAAAAAAAATGGAAAACAGAAATTCTTGGCCCGCGAGCGTCTATCGAATCTCCCGAATGTACATAATTCCGCATATCACCCGAGAATCCCGTATTAGTCATTTAATTTTGTAATTTCATTTTTACCGATAATTTAAATTCGTTAATCCAGCCAGAAAACTGGAAATTGCCGTTGAGCATTAATGAATTTAAAAAAACAGCGAGTTTGAGGCAAATACGAATTTGGCATTTAAATTAGGATAATATTGAAAGGTTTACGAAATCATGACCGCGCAAAGTACATTTTCAATGCTCAATTATACGCAAAGACCTCGTTTGACGTAGTGCGTAGACGCCAAAGTGTCTTTGACGCATTATTTTTTAAATATTATTGTTAAATCGAATATTTAAAAAAAAACACTCTTGAATAGTTACGTATTTATTTTCATAATTTATTTTTATGCAAAAGGTGTGGAAAAGATTAATATTTGTATTATTATTATTATTATTATTATTATTACTATTATTATATTTATTCGATATTTTTCGTTCGTAATAAGAGGTGGTTGTCGCCATAGAATCAGCTTGAAATTTTTCGTGAAACTTTATACGCGTATTAATTATTATTTTATGCAAAGCCTTCGTGAAATTTCGGAGTTTGCCCATTCCAAACTTGAGATAAGTAGTTGCTATTAAAAATCAGCACGATATCCTTGCGAAAAATTTTACGTACTATCGAATTTTTTTTTTTCAATACTGCCAGCCCATGAGTCCGTGCTAACTGCGCGACAGCTACCTCAAAAATATCTCTGACATGACGCGAATATCGAGATTTAATTGGAAACATTTCAAACGGGAGTATTGTAAGAAAACTACTTGAAAATGGCGAAGAATTATGCTCGGTAAGACTCTAATTTATGTATTAACCCCTTCACTGGCAATAACGCATGTATGCATCCTAAACTGAAGTGAACATTTCTGGCAAGAACGCATATTTATGTGCGTCCAGTGCCAAAAAACCGAGGATTCAGGATGATTGGTGCGCGAACGATCGTCTAGGGATTTTTTGGATCGCTTAGCACGAATCTGGTGTGAAATTTTCAAAATTCCAAATGACCGACCCCGAAAGTTTTGGAGAATCTGAAAATTCGACGAATTCAGATGAAATTGATGTTCAGGAGTTTTTTTTTGACTCGCTAAACACGAATTTTGCGTGAAATTTTGAAAATTCAAAATGGCTGATCCAATATGCATGATTGTTATGCATATGGACAACCGGGAAAACTCAGGGAATTTCTTTTCTCCTGTAATAATCAGGGAATTTATAAAATTTTAGAAAATTTTTACAGAATTTACTTTTTGCCAGAATTACGAAAAATGAGACCAACTTGAGACAACTGAAAAGTATAAAAATAAATATTTTTGTATATTTTTAATATTTATATTATTCTTTATTATATACGACAAAAGTTACGTCAGTGCCAAACAATGAAAATTTCAAAAACTAAAAACTAATTTACTCCAAAGCACTGAAGCTACGCTGCTGCATTCGATTTGTCGATACGCAACTGCACGATTATTATTGTAGATAAGCGTTTATTATATTTATTTTTCATTTATCGGCACCGAAATAAAAATTTCCGTTTATAATAAAGAACAGGTTCGGTATTTGCTCTCAATGCATTTATTTTTTGCTTTACAGTTCGTAAATTATTTTTTGTATTTCAGTTTTTTTAAATTTTTTATTTCAATATTTAACATTGTTTTATTTTACCCCAATCTTCCTGGAATATTTGCAAAACGTGTATGGAAAATCTGGAAAAGTCAGAGAATTTCTGAATCAATAATGCCTAACAACCGTGAATTATAATTTCAAAAAAATCTTAAAATCTGATACGAAATCGGGACTTTCAAGTTTTATCTTTACAGAACTCTCCAATCATATACTAAGAACATATAAGGGCTAATTTTGGTATTCGCGGGTGGTTTTGAGCGAGTGTAAAGTCTTGTCAAACGTTTTGGAGTAAATTTGCGAGTTCTTTCTCCGACTTTTTTTTTCACTGCCAGAAATGTCAACCTAGGTCTCGGAATCATCTGCCGGTGAAGGGTTTAACGGGCATTTAACCGTTGAATTTTTTAAAAATCAAACTAGTATTTGATTATAAGTTATATATATATATATATATATATATATATATATATATATATATATATTTGCACATAGAAACATGTTAATATTTTTTTTTTACATAAAATGTTGATTTATCTGCGTACTGTCCTGAAAGCAGATCAATGTGGTATAGTCGAAACTCATTAGAATCAATAATTTATGGTTTGTTTATTAAAAAGAAAAAAGCATATCAATCACAAGAGATACTTAAGATTAGTACTTAAAAATAAATGACTATTATTATCATTGGGTTGCAGTCGTTATGGCAGCTTGCGTACGTTCCTGCACAATTTGCTCCGCTCTGTATACTTTCCAACATACGAGATAGTCCCTGGCGAGCTTGAAGAGGGTATAATAATTCGTTACGAGAAGCAACGCCATTGATAATACCTGATACCATTCTATCGTTCGTACGAGTATTACAAGTTGTACGGCAACGAGCAACAATTGAAGACCCAGCAAGGAGCACAGCAGCATTGTTGGATTGCTGAATAAAGCCTGTTCGACGAGATGAGAACGAGGGAGGGGGCGATTAATTATTATTCGAATCATTGATAACAATTTATCATACAACGAATTCAATATTTACATGAAACCTGTAGTGGCTCGAGTTTCCCGGTTCAGCGGCTGTGCAGAGTCCCTCGGAACGATACAACTCTTTGTTGTGCTTGACGAGAGATCCGTGAGGCCACAAAATCGCGTCGCTCCACATTTGCGTCGGTATATGTACATTGCGACCTTCAACCTTCGACCATCTTCCCAGATGAAGTGCTGCTCTGTGCAAAACGTCACAGTATCTGGAGAAAAAAAATCTGTTTTTGATACTAACGAAGAAAAAAAAAATGTATATTTGAACCATAGTGATCCTTCTACCAAAATTCGTTCAAAATACCGAAATTTCCTGAAAATTGTGAAAGAACTACAGGAAAAAGAAGGCTCATTGGAGATGCCTCGCGAATAGCTGATTAGCTCTAGAAAAAAAAATTAATACTCTGTTTTTGAGACTAACGAAGAAAAAAAAATGTATATTTGAACCATAGTGATTCTTCAAGCGAACTTTCTACCAAAATCAGTTAAAAATACCAAAATTTCCTGAAAATTATGAAAAAACTACAGGAAAAAAGAAGGCTCATTGGAGATGACTCGCGAATAGCTGATTAGCTCTAGAAAAAAAATCAATACCCTGTTTTTGAGACTAACGAAGAAAAAAAAATGTATATTTGAACCATAGTGATTCTTCAAGCGAACTTTCTACCAAAATCAGTTAAAAATACCAAAATTTCCTGAAAATTGTGAAAAAACTACAGGAAAAAAGAAGGCTCATTGGAGATGCCTCGCGAATAGCTGATTAGCTCTAGAAAAAAAAATCAATACTCTGTTTTTGAGACTAACGAAGAAAAAAAATGTATATTTGAACCATAGTGATCCTTCGAGCGAACTTTCTACCAAAATCAGTTAAAAATACCAAAATTTCCTGAAAATTGTGAAAAAACTACAGAAAAAAAGAAGGCTCATTGGAGATGCCTCGCGAATAGCTGATTAGCTCTAGAAAAAAAAATCAATACTCTGTTTTTGAGACTAACGAAGAAAAAAAATGTATATTTGAACCATAGTGATCCTTCGAGCGAACTTTCTACCAAAATCAGTTAAAAATACCAAAATTTCCTGAAAATTGTGAAAAAACTACAGAAAAAAAGAAGGCTCATTGGAGATGCCTCGCGAATAGCTGATTAGCTCTAGAAAAAAAATCAATACCCTGTTTTTGAGACTAACGAAGAAAAAAAAATGTATATTTGAACCATAGTGATTCTTCAAGCGAACTTTCTACCAAAATCAGTTAAAAATACCAAAATTTCCTGAAAATTGTGAAAAAACTACAGGAAAAAGAAGGCTCATTGGAGATGCCTCGCGAATAGCTGATTAGCTCTAGAAAAAAAAATCAATACTCTGTTTTTGAGACTAACGAAGAAAAAAAAATGTATATTTGAACCATAGTGATCCGTCGAGCGAACTTTCTACCAAAATCAGTTAAAAATACCAAAATTTCCTGAAAATTGTGAAAAAACTACAGGAAAAAAGAAGGCTCATTGGAGATGCCTCTGCAAAAGCTGATTAGTTCTAGAAAAAAAATCAATACTCTGTTTTTGAGACTAACGAAGAAAAAAAAATGTATATTTGAACCATAGTGATTCTTCGAGCGAACTTTCTACCAAAATCAGTTAAAAATACCAAAATTTCCTGAAAATTGTGAAAAAACTACAGGAAAAAAGAAGGCTCATTGGAGATGCCTCGCGAATAGCTGATTAGCTCTAGAAAAAAAATCAATACTCTGTTTTTGAGACTAACGAAGAAAAAAAAATGTATATTTGAACCATAGTGATTCTTCGAGCGAACTTTCTACCAAAATCAGTTAAAAATACCAAAATTTCCTGAAAATTGTGAAAAAACTACAGGAAAAAAGAAGGCTCATTGGAGATGACTCGCGAATAGCTGATTAGCTCTAGAAAAAAAATCAATACCCTGTTTTTGAGACTAACGAAGAAAAAAAAATGTATATTTGAACCATAGTGATTCTTCAAGCGAACTTTCTACCAAAATCAGTTAAAAATACCAAAATTTCCTGAAAATTGTGAAAAAACTACAGGAAAAAAGAAGGCTCATTGGAGATGCCTCGCGAATAGCTGATTAGCTCTAGAAAAAAAAATCAATACTCTGTTTTTGAGACTAACGAAGAAAAAAAATGTATATTTGAACCATAGTGATCCTTCGAGCGAACTTTCTACTAAAATCAGTTCAAAATACCAAAATTTCCTGAAAATTTTGAAAGAACTACAGGAAAAAGAAGGCTAATCCTTGGAATCTTGGAATTAAAAAAAAATGTGGGCTTGTTGAGAATATTTTTTTGCCCAGTAATTATTTTGAAGCTGAATGGATTTTTCGGTCCGCTACTTTATTTTTTTTAAATCTCATTCGTCGAAACTAAAATTTAATCATAGCGGAAGGAAAATTAAATTGATATACCTCGAAGAATATTTTTAAAAAATCATTCGCCGAGTTCATTTAACATTATTTCGGCAAAATAAATTCCTGAAATGACTTAAATTTCTTTGGGAATCAATAATAGAAGGCTTTCCTTGAATGAAAAAATAACGCTAAATTCGTTTCACCTGACTGGATACGCCTGGGCAAAATGTGCGCTCAAACGGCCGAGCCAGAACAGCACGATATGCTGAACGACCCACGCAATGTTGAAATGCAGATGAGGCGGTACGAATATAACCGGGGCAATGCCGCAAACGTATGCACTTCCGGATGATGCGAAGAGAGCTCTTTTGAGACGACGATTGAAGTCCGATCTGAGACTCGATACCTCGGCCCTTATTGCCGGTGCGCTCAGCGAACAATTGTGCAGAGGCTTGTCTTGAAAATATACATATATGCGAACGATAAAAAAAATTTGTATACATGTAAAATATAGGTCTGTTTTTTTTTTTTTTTTTTTTTAGTCAGCATATTCGAAAAGTAAACCGATCCTCTTACCGAGCAAAAACTTTGTCTTTCTATCCTCCTTAACGTAGAGCGGAGCTGTTGATATGTCGAAGAATGGTCCGATACTCACGCCGAACATTAAGAAATACACGGATATGCTTCTGGGTGCAAAACAATTATAATTAACCGATAAATCCGTTTTACAGTCGCATCAAGGTAGCCGAAGTGTATAACATCGATTTCCACAACGGAAATTCCGTGTTACATTTCAAGATCATCCGAGCGTAAAAATCGTTGCATTATTTCGTAAACCAAGAGATGATAAAAGACGAATATCTTGAGCAACGAGATTATAAATGGATTCATAGGTTTATAAAATTTTGATTATTCAACGAGAAATCTTGTATTCGGCCTGACGCTTCGACTACCTTAAAAATTAATCGTTACAATTGCGAATTCATACGTACGGATAGCACAAATAAAAGACTTTCATGGAATTGTGTCTCTCGCTCATGTAATAGAGGCACCACAAGAGCACGGACGCTACCAGTATCAGTAGAACGATCCTGAATATCATTCAAACATAAATCCTCGATGCTAAAACAAAATATACGCCATCTCTTCGTGCCCCGGAACACTTTTTTTTTTTTTTTTCGTGTTCATCGCTTTTTCATGCGTATATATTTATTAGGGTGTTTCAAAAACAAACAAAAAATTTGATTTTTCATTCTCCCAATCCCTCAAAACTTGGGTTTTGATGGGAAAAAAAAACATCCTTGCGAAGAGGGAGCTCTGTAGCTTGAGGAGGTTCTTAGCCCAGAGAAAAACGGTAAGAATGATTCTAAAATTTGAGGGGAGGTTTGCGCTGGTACTGGGAATACATCGTAATTATTTCAGATTTTTTGACCGCGTAGTTGAGGAGAAAAAAAAACGTTAAATATGCCGCTTATACGTGGGCTCTTATGGGAGAATTATTCGAAGTTATGTTTGGAGATTATTTTAGGAGTGAAAAAACGGTAACATTTCCCCGAAAAACCGCTTAAACGACAGATTAGACCTTCATAAATATAATTTGCCCATAAAGAAAGTTTTTCACCGTTCCGATTGTGAAATATATATTTGCAAACAGAATTGAGCGTGAGGCTTGGTGAAAAAAATGCCGAACGCACAAAATTATCGTTAAGCACCATTGCCGCACCAAATTGATGTTAAGAACCTCCTTAAGTGGAAGCCGCCGCTCATTGGACATTTATAATATTATAACAGCCGATTAACGTCTATGACGAATTTTTTGGAAGGAAAAATTTGAGACCATGGGGGTTTTATTTCGAATAAAAAGAATCTTCAACGATTTAAAAGTTGTAAGCGATATTGCTGAACGAAAAAGTAGCTTTGTGCGCGGAATTTAATTCATTATTAACTAAGGATAGAGATCAAGCGCAATGTAGACTTTTAGTCGATGATTTCCACCGAAAGGCGTATGCCACGTGTAAAAAAGCGTCGTTGGCATCAATATTTACCGAAAATAAATAAATAAATGATATTTTGGGTTTTTTTGCATAAAGTCATAGCGGAAAAATTGTTAAAGATGAATAAATTGCATTATATACTATCTTCCCTGAGACTAATGATTTCCTATTTCAGCAAAAGAATAAAAAGCCATGGATTACGTATTTGAGTCGAGAAAAAAAATTATCAGGAAAAAAAAAAAATTCCACCAGATACGAATTGTTTATGACAATTTATACATAATTTTTAATCGCAAAATTGTTGTTATGAATAAAATCGATCTAAAT
The DNA here is from genome assembly GCA_963564615.1 of Rhorus exstirpatorius. NCBI lineage: Eukaryota > Metazoa > Arthropoda > Insecta > Hymenoptera > Ichneumonidae > Rhorus > Rhorus exstirpatorius. The sequence continues at coordinate 64,378,525 of OY751313.1, read as the reverse complement.
TTTTATTCAGAACACGAAAAGCTGTTCAACTTGAAATTGTTTAGAATTTTTTTATAAAAAATTATAAATTAGGAATAAACAAAAATTTATTTAATGAAATTTTTTTTTTTCTCAATTCGAAATACAATCCTCATGGTCTCAAATTTTTCCTTCCAAAAAGTTCGTTATAGACGTTAATTGACTGTTATAATTAGAAGCGTCCACTTGAGCTACAGAGCTCCCTCTTCGCGAGGATGCTTTTTTCCAATAAAATTCAAGTTTTGAGGGGTGGAAGCATGAAAAATCCAAATTTTTTTTTTTTAAACACCCTAATATATGGGACATTCAAAGTCAAATCACGTGGTCATTGGCCTGACCTCCTCGGATTCAGTTGAAGAATTTTTTTTGGGCATATTTTGATTAAAAAAAAGATTTTTTTTTCAGATTTTTATCACTTGTACCCCATAAAATAATTTTTTTCCCATAACTTTTGAGTAAAAATAAATTAGGCCCAGGTTTAAAATTTTGAAAATGTTTCCATAGAATCTGGATATAAAAAAAAAGTATTTTTATCATAGCTAGAGAGGGTGCCGACAATAATTTATATTTTTTTTTAATTAAAGAAAAAAAATTTCCAAATTTTGAAAAACAATATTTTTGCTTTAATCAAAAAAAAATATATAAATTATCGTCGGCCCACTCTTTAACTGCGATAAAAATACTTTTCTTTGTTCCTACATTCTATGGAAGAATTTTCAGAATTTTAAACCTGGGCTTAATTTATTTTTACTCAAAAGTAATGGGAAAAAAAGTTATTATATAAGTGATAAAAATTTGAAAAAAAAATTAACTTTTTTTTAATCAAAATATGTCCAAAAAAAAATTCGTCAAACTGAATCCGAGGTCAGGCCGATGAGCACGTGATTTGACTTGGAATGCCCCGTGTATATTTATATCGGCGATAGGCTTGAAAGCTACCTCATGACTCTCTGAGCTGCGGGCAACCATCTCGACGGCGATACGGCGTCGATGAATCTTCTCAGTAGGGCGTAAACGAATCTTCTCGCTACCATCGTGACTATGAAAACGAGAAGATACGGATCTATCAGATAAAAATTCTGAAAAATTAATAAAACGTTTGCGCGTTAAGGATTCGAAAAATGTATGGCTTTGTATATTTTTTTTTTTTTGGCCGATAAGAAATTCGTATGCGCGGAAATTCCAAGCGGCGTACCATGCTGTACTCGTTGTAGGACTGCGGCAGCCACCAAACGGTTCTGTAGAGATTGAGAAGCTGAAGACAGGCTGCGATTATCGAAACGGCCAGAGATAAAGCTTCGAACATGAGTTGACCGTCCACGGGTACAGCTGGAATTGGTACGTGTTTCGGAGCTAGCGGCCTACCTCCGATGGGTTCGCAGAACCTCTTGTCGTCGGTTCCGCCGTTTGTAGCGCCGTTGATAATCCCATTGCCGGATTGAGAGGCGGCGCACACATTGAACTGCATTCGTCCGCTGGAACTGCCGCGTCCACCGGGATTTCTCCGACCTCCGGGCATCTTTTTACATTGGTCATTCGATACGAGGAACTGATTTTATTTTTTACAAAAATTCAATCACAAAATTGCATCCGGAGCGCTAAATGTGTGTTTTTTTTTGCCTTTGAGGTTAGAATACTTCATTGACTCATCGATCTTGATTCGCAACGGCGATAAATTATGGTTTTTTTGGTGAGTAGAGGGAAAATAGCATTGAATTGACCAGATATTATATAGAGGATCTTGGCACTTTTATTAAGAGATAAATCCGAAACTTTGAAAAATTTATGTACGATATATACGATGTATACATTAAAATTGCTCTAATTCGTCTGCTCGGTCTAGGGGCTTTCTGCTATATTACCCAGGGACTTTCACGTCACGCTTAAAGTTGCAGACCTGTAGATCTTGTGGCGGGAATTTTCAAATGTATCGCTTATTCGCTCTCTCGATCCTTTATTATCGTTTTTGTTTCTCGCGAACTTTTGAACCCTGTGAACCTTTGGTCCTATATTATTTTTTTATCATTATCATTTTTACTTCAATCTTTATACTCGTATTATCTTGAATTTTATTGTACCGTTGGGTTCCAAGTGGTGATCGATTATGGTTGACATAACAAAAACGAAAAAAAATGTGCAGCGTACTTCAGATTGTCTATAATTTTTCATTTCTTGTAGCAAATTTATGTATATTTTGAGACGATAAAGAATTCTGAAGAAAAATAATAATTTCTATCACTATCTGTATACCGAATATCGGTGCGAATCGCGGTGTCATATTTCCGGATTCGTCGAGATAGGGATATAAAGTGCTTGATAGCTGATAAGTCGAAGGAGTCGGACCAATCGCAAGAGTTCCATATATCGGGCGCCAAGTGTAGCAAATAAAAAAAAAAAGATCCGAAAGGATTTTTTTTTTTTCAAAGGGTGTGGGGAGGGATGTGCTTTCATCCACGCATCACGGTTCTTGCGACAATATGTTAATAAATAAGTAAAACGATCGTAAGAATAAATACTGCCACAAGTCTGCGCAACAAAAAAAAAAGAGTTCTGGAGATTTTATTTTCAGTTAAATTTAAATGTGATTTGTCAGTGAGAAATGTCAGAGATCGATATCAAGGATATTTTTGACACAAACAGGTAATTAAGCTGCTATTTACGATTGAAATTCATTATTCGCCCTGTTGCTTTTCACTCGGTCAGTGACAACGGTAAACTGCCGTTTCGAAAGGCTTCGTTCAGAATTCGAAGCATTTCTTTTTTGCTGACGATGATGAAATTTCTCCCGAGTCATGTATCTCGTCGTGACCTTTCGAACACATCGTCGAACATAACCTCAAATTCAATGAAAAATTGATAATTTTTCTAGACAATTAGAATGAAAAAAAAAAAAAAAACGTTTGATAACTAAAAAAAATACTTAAATGTCATGGCTCTCGAGAGAATTTTTATGCTAAAATGACACACGGTTTCGTACTTTCGAGATCGCATCGCGATTGAAATTTTCAATATAGGTTACATTTTGTCAGCTTTTCAAGAATTTCTATTTTGAAAAATTATTCTTTCACTTTTGAGGCTAATCTTGGTTACTTAAATATTGCCGTTGCATACAACAGCATTGTTATCCACTCTTTAAACATTTTTAATAATGATAAGATTGGCGCTAAGCCTTAACAGCTGGTGTACAGGTCATTGTGGTCCGATCTCTATTTGGGTCAGAAACAATGCTGCCTGTTAACTCGATTTAATGAATTTTTCAAAACGGTTTAAAAATCTAGTTTTAACACTTGGAATTGAAAAATTTGCCAATGCTCAATTGGAATATACAAAATTTTTAATACAATGATATTAAGATTAACGATTAATTATGGAAAAACTTTGCGATCGGTATATAATTGATGTATTTATGGTAGACGTGTTCGCAACATGGTCTTACGGAAAAAAATTATTTCCAAATAAAATATTATTGCAACACCGTACAATTATTAAACTAAAGTATGTAGAATTTGGTGGCATAAACATAATCGTGGTTGTTACGCATATGGAAAACTGGAAAACTCAGGGAATTTAGAAAATTCTTTGGAATTTTTTCAGAATTTACTTTTTGCCAGAATTACGAAAAATGAAACCATCTTAAAACAACTGAAAAGTATAAAAATAAATATTTTTGTATATTTTAAATATTTGTATTCTTTATTGTATACAAAAAAAGTTACGTCAGTGCCAAACAATGAAAATTTCAAAAACTAAAAACTAATTTACTCCAAAGCTCTAAAGCTACGCTTCCGCATTCGATTTGTCGATACGCAACTACACAATTATTATTGTAGATAAGTGTTTATATTTATTTTTCATTTATCAGCACCGACATAAAAATTTCCGTTTATAGTAAAGAACAGGTTCGGTATTTGCTTTTAATGTATCTATTTTTTACTTTACAGTCCTTAAATTGTTTTTTTGTATTTCAGTTCTTTTTTTAAATTTTTTATAATAATATTCAACATTTTCATGTATTTGAACTTGAAAAAAATTATGTTATCCAGTTCAATATTTATTTTCCAATATACGGATCGAATTGAGAATTCCTTCAATGTTTTTTCAAGTGGGTTAAAAGTTTTTTGGGTTTTTTTTTTCACAAAAACGATTCATTGCTATTTTTATGTATATAATCCGTCCCCCGTATAGTTTGTAAACATGCTCATGTTTCCATGCACACGTTCTTTATTTGACCCTAATCTCCCTGGAATATTATGACGATGAAATTTGCATCGTTGGAATGCAACGAAAATAAGTTTTTTAAAATAAAAAAAAGCCTTTTCCAGTATTGCTGTGACGCTTTTCTGGCATATTTAGTCCCCAGATCACAAAAAAAACCGAAAAAGAAGGTTTAAACAATTTTTGACTTCGAGACTGGAAATGATTTTCCTTTTCCCATTGAAACCCATTTTCGTTGCATTCAAACGATCGTAATTTCAACATCATGGAATATTTGCAAAACCTGGATGGAAAACCTGGAGAAAAGTCAGGGAATTTCGGAGTCAATAATGCGTAACAACCATGACAATCAATGCTGTTCAATTTACTCTTGTAATTCAGGCTCTTCATCCTCCCCCCCAAACGATCGTAACATTTTTTGGACCCCAAAATTTGAGGAAAAAGCCAAATTGCAAATGATTCGATTTTTTTTCACCACCCTGGCATAGGAAAAACAAAAAACACATTTGACTCTCCGCGCAGAGTTCAATCTATCGATCGACCGATCGATCTAACTTTTACAAAACAATGCGGCATTGCGATTAGTGCAATCGTATATCGCTCCGGTTTGCCTGTCGCGCGGCGAATGAATTTTATGAAAAAAAAAAAATTTTTTCTATTAAATGCCAGAGTTCCCGGCGGATGGAGGATCCTCTGTTTGATTCTCTACTCTCCCCTGGGTCTGGCCTTGTTTTTCCTTCGTCTGGCGATCGGCTCAATTCTCTGGCTTCTCGGACTTTTCTTGCCCGACCGCCAGTCCACTCGTACTTTCCTTCATCATGGATTTTGCCTGACTCTCGGAATATCCGTCCGTATACATCCGGATTCCGAGGCAAGGGACAAAACATCGCGTATATTAATCGCCAACAGTATAACGGCCCTCGATCATTTGGCGCTTTACAAAGCGACGGGCTCATTGACTCCGAGTCTCTGGGAATTGCCGTTGGTCGTTAGCGGTTCTCTCGGACTTTGCAAAATGGACATGAGCAGCAAGGACGTTCTCATAAGAAACATAAAACGTTACATAGCTTCGTCGTCGAGCTCGAGCGTTGCTATACAACCGGAATTCAGCGCTACCAACGGTCGCGTAGCTCTCCTGAAATTCAATTCTTGGCCGTTCAGCATTCAAAATTCCGTGCAGCCGATTGTACTGCAAACACGAAGACCCGATATATTGGGCATTAATTTAACGTCGGTCTCGTCGACATGGTGGACCGATGTTTTTTGGTTCATGTTCGTGCCGTACACGATATTCACGCTGCGTTATTTGCCAGCCAGGAAAAACGGCGATCATGAGACTTTGGCTCGCGAGGTTGAGCGCGATATCGCCAATGTGCTCGACATAAGAACGAGCAATTTCACGGTAACGGACAAATTTGAATATGAGAAACGTTATATAATCGAGACGACGCAGAGTCGATTGCGCCCGAGACGCTCGACGAATCATGCCGCGGTGACAATCGAGATGCAGAGAATGGTACGACAAGTACGTGATGTACTTCCCTTTGTACCTGGTTATGTCATACAGCGAGACTTGCGTACGTATATACATGAAGAATTGGGAGTATAGATGAAATTTTTTTTATTTAAAAATCCGGTAGTTTAGGAACAAAAATATTTAGTACGTATTTTTTATTTTTTTTATTTCAATCAAAATTGCCGTTGATATAAAAAATTGAAAAATATAACATTATGACGTCACACATGTTACGCTATATCTATATATATATATTAGGATGTGCGGAAAAAAAACAATTTTTTTTTTCGGTTGCATCCACCAAAAAAAGTTGAAGTAAGGTAAAAAAAGAAGAATCCTAAAACGGGAGGTAAAAAAAAAAATTATTTCGAACGGCGCATTGCATTTGAATATTTTCCATAAGAATAACACAGGAAAATATTGGGATTTCTGAATGTCGTAGTGCAACTCGTCAGAAAAAAATCACACAAAGATGTCATTAACATATTCTCATGTAGAATCGAATTCCCTACAAAAAAAAGTTCTTACGAAAAATTAGCTCGGAACAACCGTTCGAGTGGAATATAACGCGAATGAATATAGTGGAAATAACGCTGTCCGAAATTGAATTGATAGGGAAAAAAAATAATTCAAAAGGCTGTAAAAATCGAATTTTTCGCTTTACGAAAAAACTTTTCGGGGTTTTTTTTTGTAGAGAATGTTCTGCTCTAACAACGTCGCTTTGATAGAAGCATATAACGGTTCATTAACAAAAAACGAAGAGCAGCTACAATATTTATTGGGCATAGTGCAAAATTATCGATAGAAATACCCTAATTGCAACAAACAGACTCTTAAAAAAAGAAACAATGATTATTAAGCATTATAATGTAAAAAAAAAACCTATTCTATCTTATTAAACCAAATTCATTGAATAAAGCTTTTCTAAACACGATCAATGATGAACGTCGTATCTTTTATATTTCTTGTTGTACTTGATTTTTTTTTTGTATAAGAGAAATATTTTGAGAACAATTTCATGCAAGTATGTTAGAGCAGAACATTCTCTACAAAAAAAACCCAAAAAGTTTTTTCGTAAAGCGAAAAATTCGATTTTTACAGCCTTTTGAATTATTTTTTTTCCCTATCAATTCAATTTCAGACAGCGTTATTTCCACTATATTCATTCGCGTTATATTCCACTTGAACGGTTGTTCCGAGCTAACTTTTCGTAAGAACTTTTTTTGTAGGGAATTCGATTCTCCATGAGAATATATTAATGACATCTTTGTGTGATTTTTTTCTGACGAGTTGCACTACGACATTCAGAAATCCCAATATTTTCCTGTGTTATTCTTATGGAAAATATTCAAATGCAATGCGCCGTTCGAAATAATTTTTTTTTGGCCTGACGTTTTAGGATTCTTCTTTTTTTACCTTACTTCAACTTTTTTTGGTGGATGCAACCGAAAAAAAAATTGTTTTTTTTCCGCACACCCTAATATATATATATATATATATATATATATATATATATATATATATATAAATCCGTGAAATGAAATTGCCTATAACAGGTGCATCTGTCATTTTTAACGAAAAATAAACAAATACGTCCTCATTATTTTTACTTACTCTACATTATGCGCTCCAATGATTAAAAAAAAAAAATTTAGTGCGTATTTTTTATTTGAATCAAAATTGCCGTTAATATAAAAAATTGAAAAATATAATATTATAACGTCACACATGTTACGCTATATCTATATATATATATCAAAATCCGTGAAATTCTGTCATTTTTAACGAAAAATAAAAAATACGTCCTCATTATTTTTACTTACTCTACATTATGCGCCCCAATGATTGAAAAAAAAATTTCATTCAAACTCCTAATGGGGAGTATGAATGAAATTTTTTTTATTTCAAAATCTGGTAGTTTAGGAAAAAATATTTAGTACGTATTTTTTATTTTTTTTATTTGAATCAAAATTGCCGTTAATATAACAAATTGAAAAATATAACATTATGACGTCACACACGCTATATTTATATATATATCAAAATCCGTGAAATTAAATTGCCTATAACAGGTGCATCTGTCATTTTTAACGAAAAATAAACAAATACGTCCTCATTATTTTTACTTACTCCACATTATGCGCCCCAATGATTGAAAAAAAAAACAATTTCATTCATACTCCTAATTATTGAATTCATAACGATATTTTAACATCGAGCCCACCAAATATTCTCTATAACCGAAGCGAAAGAGTTTTATGAATAAACTTGACGATAAGATAAATCTACACGGTGGCCGCACACGTCCCGTTCGACCCGCATCATCGAAAACAATTACATTTATCAAGAATTTCATGATTAATATTCATAATTGCAAGATGATCGACGATATACTTTACCAAAACGTAGGAGAAAAAAAATCGACTGGCGTCTTACGCGAAATATAAATTATTCTCATCCGTTTATTCCGGCCCGCGTGTTACGGCGGCCGTATCAACGGATTTCTCATCGAATATGCCAAGGAATAATGAAAGATTTTTTCTATCGCTTAGATTGTCCGTGTATTCGAGATATATAGCTCATTTTGTTCAGGAAAACGTAAGGTTTTCCATCCAGCAATTAAACTTGCTCATAAAACTCAATTTAGCCATGTAATCTTCGTGTTATATTTTATTGGGACAAGTAAATCATAAGCCCTAGCCCCCGGTTAAGACATCGTTCGAAGACCGGACAGATGCACGTATAGTTCGATAGGCCCGGTAGTCGCATAGTATGACATTCGGCTGTTTCGCGATCGGTGTCGTTACTTACATGGGCATTCCGGGCCAATTGTATCCTAATTTGACCTAATTTGAAGCTAATTGTATCCTGATTTGACCTAATTTGAAGCTAATTGTATCCTGATTTGACCTAATTTGAAGCTAATTGTATCCTGATTTGACCTAATTTGAAGCTAATTGTATCCTGATTTGACCTAATTTGAAGCTAATTGTATCCTGATTTGACCTAATTTGAAGCTAATTGTACCCTGATTTGAACTAATTTGAAGCTAATTGTATCCTGATTTGAACTAATTTGAAGCTAATTGTATCCTGATTTGAGAATCGATGCTCATTAACATTTCAGCTTTCCACCTTTCCTCGCGCTATAAGTAATAAATTACGCAATATTTTAATGAACATTGCATGTGTTTTGGAAACTCGAAATCACAACCTTCAAGGTGTTCGAAGTCATTGATAGAACGCATGAGGCTTTGCGTCCGAAATTTATATAGCAATCTGAACGGTCCCTCAGGTGTGCCGCCACTGATACATTTATACCTTAGTAATAATTCTAAAAACTTGAAAATTTGTGATTACGGTCAAGCTGCCTGTAATATTTGAACGATCAATATTCGTTACGGTGAATCCGTGAAAAGTCGTTGGACAAATGGTATGGAGCTGTGTAAAAAATTCAAAATTGGCCTCTTTCGGAATTTCATAATATTAAAATTCATGCTAATTTTACAATTCATGCTATTATATTTATTTTTTGTAAATTATTTTTCAGTAAAAACCGGTAACGTTGACGTAACAGTTGCAAATTTGCTGGATGGCATTGTTCCCTACACACCCGAACAGAGAAGTCCGAATATCGGTACGTCGAGTACGTTGGACAGCGTGCAATCTTCGAGCGGCGATAATATCCGCGAGAATCTATCGTTTGAGGATAAAAAAGCAAAGATGATTGCCAGCGCGAGAGAAAAATATATGAAAAAACATGGCATCGCAGATTGCTGACACGTTATTTCTTTCTTTTTGCATACTGTAACGTTGAGTAATAGAATTAAGGGCCCTAAATAAAAAAAAAATTAAAATTTCTAGATACAAATATAAATAAATAAATATATATATATATATATATATATATATATATATATATATCTTAGGGTGGCCCAAATTTTTTTTTTTCGACACGCGTGGATCAAAAAAGTTGATTTGTGTGCTAAAACGAATTCCTGTGAAAGGAGAGCCCTGTGGCTCAATTTTAAAAGGTCGCTCACGCGACTTTTGTACGAATAGGCCAGTCAAATTCCGATTTTAAATTTCACTAATTAACTACTGGATGAAAAAATATAGAAAATGTTTGAAACCGTGCACATATAAAGGACCTGAGTTGTTGGGATTGTTGCACAGCTCGTTTTTGCAAAAAAAAAAATGAAAACCGTTAAAAAACCATATTTTTCCCCGTTTTTTGACACGTTCATGGACCAAAATGTATAGAAACAATCTTGTAGAGCATAAAATTTTTCGACCCGAAAAAAAAAGCTCGAAAATGCTCGATTTGCACGAAAACTCCAAAAACCCACTTTAGTTGCTAAATTTAGTTTGCCCATAATAATTTGTATGAAAAAATCCGGTGTTTTTCTTTTGCATGCAATAGAACACAATCGAAAGAAGAGATTTCATGTCACAAAAAATTTTTTTCTCGCAATTTCAATTTTTGACGACCATTTATTGCTCATTGTTTCATAATTTACATTTTTTTTTTCGTAAAACGGACGTAATTGCAGCCCGAATTATCCGAGAACGTGGAATTTTTCGGAATTTCTTCGTCTTTTGATGCTCCAAAGATTCAATCTCTTGACATGTCGCCATATGTGCAATCGCAGCGCCGTTATTTGCGAGTAAACAAACGACATTATGTTTCAATGTTGTTTCATTGTGTTGCCGTCAAAAATTGAAATTGCGAGAAAAAAATTTTTTGCGACGCAAAATCTCTTCTTTCGATTGTTCTATTGGATGAAAAAAAAAAAAACACCTGATTTTTTCATACAAATTATTCGGGGCAAAATGAATTTAGCAACCTAAAGTGGGTTTTTGGAGTTTTCGTACAAATCGAGCACTTTCGAGCTTATTTCTTTGGGTCGCTCTCAATGCTGAACTATGATAGACAGACAGATACCGTTGCTGACTTTTTTATAGGAAATTTCATGCTCTACAAGATTGGTCCTATACATTTTTGTCCTCACTGTCGCCATTTTGGCAGCGTAAGCCATGAAAGTGTCAAAAACGGGGAAAAATATGGTTTTTTAACGATTTTTTTATTTTTTTTTTTTACAAAAACGAGCGGTGCTACAATTCCAACAACTCAGGTCCTTATTATGTGCACGGATTTAAACATTTTCCATATTTTTTCATCCAGTAGTTAATTAGTGGAATTTAAAATCGAAATTTGACTGGCGTATTCGTACAAAAGTCGCGTGAGCGACCTTTTAAAATTGAGCCACAGGGCTCTCCTTTCACAGGAATTCGTTTTAGCACACAAATCAACTTTTTTGATTCACGCGTGTCGAAAAAAATAAAAAAAAAATTTCGGGCCACCCTAATATATATATATATATATATATATATATATATATATTAGGGTGTATCGAAAAATTAAAAAACTTTTGGCTACCCTAAAAAATCAAAGATATTATTGAAATAAAGGTCTCCGTGCAATGATTCGATTTTTTGACAATATATAGGGGGCGCGCGGGACTTTTAAAAACGCCATTTTTAGCGTTAAATTCACTTTATCACTGATAACCGGAAACAGTTCATTCCAAAAATTCTGATTTTTTTTTATATAAGGTGCCCAGATATGTACCCTTTCAAACCCACATTCACGGAACATTAACGGATGGTTCATATCTTCGAAAAAAATCTCTGAAAATCAATATTTTAACTATTTTTCAATTATACCTATCGTTAAATGTTGATTTTTTTTCTTCTAAAACGTTTTTGTATTTGTTTCATCTTTTTTTTCTTGTAAAACTCGGTATCAGTATTGCTTACAATGCGAAAATTGCTGAATAATAAATCTTTATTTTGGAAATTTTTTATATTTTATTGATTCACACAATTTTTTCGTGAATATGAAAATTTCCAAAATAAAGATTTATTATTCAGCAATTTTCGCATTGTAAGCAATACTGATACCGAGTTTTACAAGAAAAAAAAGATGAAACAAATACAAAAACGTTTTAGAAGAAAAAAAATCAACATTTAACGATAGGTATAATTGAAAAATAGTTAAAATATTGATTTTTAGAGATTTTTTTTGACGATATGAACCATCTGTTAATGTTCCGTGAATGTGGGTTTGAAAGGGTACATATCTGGGCACCTTATATAAAAAAAAATCAGAATTTTTGGAATGAACTGTTTCCGGTTATCAGTGATAAAGTGAATTTAACGCTAAAAATGGCGTTTTTAAACGTCCCGCGCGCCCCCTATATATTGTCAAAAAATCGAATCATTGCACGGAGACCTTTATTTCAATGATATCTTTGATTTTTGAGGGTAACCAAAAGTTTTTTAATTTTTCGATACACCCTAATATATATCTTTCGGTTTATTGAATTAAATGTGATTTTATGAACAAACATTATCTGATATTGTTGGTCTGCATACCCTATTGTCGAGTGACTTAACCATACCTTCCCCTTTCGCTAACGTTGCTTTCAGTGCCAATTTATTGTCTCAAAGTTAATAGCGATATGTATGGATTTAAGTAAAAAAAAATATATATATATATATATATATATTGCAAATTTCACAGATTTCTCGTAGTTGAACAGAGTCTAATATTTTTTTTTTCTAATCTACTTTTTGAGCACCAAAACTCGGATGCTCGTTCCCGGTGATGTTGAATGATTCGAGAAAAAAAATTAATGAAAACAGACGGATTTTACTATACACGTATATTCGATAATTAAAATCATGTTTATTATTTACAATCTGCGTACAATAACATAAAAATAAAAGATGTTCAAAATGATTCGTTTATATGACTTTCATCTGTGAAATCACTGAATAAAGCACGTAAGAGGGTGTACACATAAAATTCTGTATTTTGCAGCGGTAAAAATAAAATATCCCAGAAATTTCAGTTATGCGCGCAGCTTCAAATATCTCTTCAATCGTATAGTCACTTTTTATCTATGACCGTCGTATTTCATGAAGATAAGTGACTCGCAAGTTCAATTATAAAGACTTTCGACTTTCCAACTTCAAGTCGTATCCCTATTAGGGCTTGACGCATGATTAATTTAATTTTTTTTCCCCCCATTGCGTTTATAATGTACAAAAACAATTATTTTTTGTATGATGTAACTATATTGATTCTCTTCGGCGGTTAATCTCATGAACGCTGTAAGAGAAGAAAGTTGATATTATGTGATGATAGCATCGAAGAAAATTTAAAACATGAGGCAATTCTTCAATCCAGTTTTGATCTTCATCAATATTCATCGCTATTCTCCGACTGAATATGCTTTTGAATCTAGTATACTTGGATGGGTGACCACCGCTTAGCCTGTGAGCCGGAGGCCACTTATCCTGAGCTTAATAAAATGTTTAATTTTAAATCAGGAAAAAAAAAATATGACCATCTCGATTGACAGGTTTTGTGAGTTTCCCCGATGTTAATTCTTCTTCATACGATTGGGACTAGCGGATCAGCGGTTGGCGCTCGCATGCAAATTCGATACAGCAGGGGCCTGTTCACAGAAATTTAAAAAAACAATGGCTGGGGAAATACGCAGGAAGAAGTAAAATCTCGCAAAACATGTTTAATATTAGTTTATTTTTTCGACATTTTAGGATGTATGGATTACATCTTAATTTTATATAATGAGATATTTTCTCTTAGCGGTAGTTTGTAAGTTCCGACTTATTGTTCTTATCCTGAAAAACAAATATGATGGTACATGCGATCTACGGTGTTGTAGTAGTTGTATGCATACCCGCGAGATGGCAACTATGGTTAAAGGACTTTTATTCCCTTGCTTTCTCATTGGTTTCCACGTGTGTCCAATCGATCGACGCGAACAAAATGTTTCCGGAAATACCGTACTTTTATGAGAATCCACGTGCTCTTCCCGAAATGAAGCTTATAATAGCAGATAAAAATGTTTTCAGCCTGCAGATTCGATATATAAAAAGTAATTACATAAAAAAAACGTTTTAGCTAATCACATTTTCATGTGCTCTGTTTTTTTTTAAATTAAGTTATTACAAATTTACAAGAAAAAATTGTAGTAAAAATTAATACAATGTATGAATACAATATATAGATAGCCACATGTGACTCCATCCCGAGGACCCGAGGGTGATAGAGGTCGCTCGGAAACCATCAGTTGTAAATGGTTTTTGACGGTTGAAGATTCCGAGAATCGCGTTTGGCTTATATTTCGGCATGTTTCTTCATTTTGTATAACGATTGCATTTTTCCTGGCGCCAATTTCACGGATTTTTTAATTTTGCATGATTAAGTGTATCAATTATGACGGCGTTTTTGAAGCTCATTGAGCTTGAGAATTTCAAGTCTTACGGCGGAAAACTTGTTATCGGTCCGCTCAAAAATTTCACAGCTGTCGTCGGGCCCAATGGATCCGGTGGGTTAACTTTATGTTTTTTTTTTTTTTTTTTTCGTTTTTCTCCGTCTCTCGATTTTTTTCTTCATCACAAACTTTATCGCGCACGAACGAAATATATTCCGATCTTGTTGAATCAATTGAAGTTTATAAAATTTCAGGCAAGTCCAATTTCATGGATGCTATAAGCTTCGTCATGGGTGAAAAGACTAGCAGTCTGCGGGTCAAACGCTTGAGCGAACTCATTCATGGATCGTCGATAGGAAAGCCGGTTGCCTGCAGGTTCATCATCCTTTTTTTTTTTTTTCATTCAATCATTCAATTTAATTACTTTCAGTGGAAACAATGACTCGGGAAAATTTTTTGAGAATCATTATAACAGCGATTGCATTCGTAAAACATGCGCGCTTTTTTGCTTGTACATGAAAAATGGCAATTTTATTGCACGATTCGTTCGAAAAATTGAAAAAATAGATCACCCAGTCCCATAATTAAGGAGGTTTAGGCTCGTTAAAGAGTGGGAAAAAGATCGCTGCGCACGTGGCGGAGTGCACGATAGAAATTGTTTATTGCACAACTCGAGCGCGCAAGCCTCTTTCCTTAAAAACCATGCAGTAAAACTTGGTTTTTTTTTTTTTTTTTTCATGACGTAATAATTTTAAATACTTGCTCTATCCGGTAAATGTTTTTTTCATTGATTTCATTATATTTCTATCGGACATAAACAATTGAAAATCGAATCGTGGACTAACGTTGCTCAAAGAGCCTTGCGTGTATAAGAGCGGATCTTTGCCAATGTTTTTTTTCTCAAAAACCGTGTAGAAAAAAAATCTAAAAAAAATTTACGAGACACATCGATAAGCATGTAAAATTATAAAATTATAAAAAATCATATAAATCATAAAAATTTCAACCTAACGGTATTACGTTGGCCAAAAGTACCGAATCGATAGTCTTATTAATATGCTGCTTGCACACCACCGGACACATTATTCATCACTCGATCCCATTTAAATCATATCTTTAATATGCGGTAGAAGAGCGCATATTATAAATAAACGATAGTCAATATATTTGCCATAGTTTTTCAATCAAACAGACCAATTATTATCTTTTTACTGTCTTATTCAATTGAAAAAGTATTATCTTTTACTTTACGCAACAAGATTATTAACGCATATCGTTGTACGGATACCCATGATGAAACAAAGAAAAACACAATTTTTTTCTTATAGAACATACGTGAAAGCCGTATTTGAGTTGAAGGACGGTACTGAGAAGAGTTTCACACGAGCTGTGGAAGGTTCAGGATCGGAATACCGCATAAACGATCATGTACGATAATATCTCGTGCACCGAATTGATATTTTTTTTTTTTTTTTTAATAATTCCTTTTCATTATAACGCGTCACGATGAGGTATAACAAAAAAATTTTTCTCAAAAGCTCGTCACCGGTCAAGCATACGCGGTCGATCTCCAGGAGCTCGGGATAAACGTTAAAGCCAAGAATTTCCTTGTCTTTCAAGGCGCCGTTGAGTCAATAGCGATAAAAAAATCACACGATTTGACGTCTCTCTTCGAGGAAATCAGCAGTTCCGCCGAATTCAAGGCGGAATACGAAAGGTCCGATCGCTAATAAGAATATATTTCGAACCAATATTATCTTCAAATATCCTCCGTAAAATTGCTTCGATAAATTTTTCATTTGCCATATAATTCTTAGACTAAGAAACGAAATGATGCAAGTCGAGGAAGAAATTCAATGCTCGTATCAGAAGAAGAAAGGAATGGCAGCGGAGCGAAAGGAAGCCACGATTGAGATAAAGGAAGCGGAGAAGTATCAGCGTTTGAAGGAAAAATATGTAAATAATGCTTTTTTCTGTAATTCAACACAATAAATCCGTACCACACCCCTGCTATTGAAAATATTGAGATGAGATCTGATAAAAGATGTCAGATGAATTCTGATGTGAGTCGATACGCGAGATCTCATGTTGGCCCAAATGAGATCTCACTAAAGAATTTGAACTGAGACGCGGTCATAAAATCGCATATGCGATCTCGCAACAGATCTCATATCGGATCTCGTGATTTTTAATTAGGATTTCAAATCGAAAATCGAAGAAAATTTTTGACAATTTGGATATTGTGTTATTTTTTTTTTTCAATGCAGGAACAATAAAAAGACAAAATTTCATAAAAATTATCACAAGATTTGCCATATGAAGATACGAGATATGAGATCTGCTGCAAGATCGCACATGAGATTTTATGATCACGTCTCAGTTCAAATTCTTTATTAAAAACGTTGAGACGTTTACAAAAACACGCAAAAGCGTTTCTTTTGAATGGTCGAAAAAAATGTCTTGAAAACGTCGTTTAAACGTTATTTTAACCGCAATTTTTTTCCCCTAAAAAGTTTACAGAAGCTGACAGAAATGTGTGTTAAACGCGCTGTAAACTTTTAGGGGAAAAAATTGCGGCCAAAATATCGTTTAAAGGACTTTTTTAAGACGTTTGCGGCAAAATAACGTTTAAAAGACGTTTATAAGACGTTTTTTCGACCATTCAAAGGAGACGTTTTTGCGTGTTTTTGTAAACCGTACTTAACAACGTTTTTATAACGTTCTGTGTTAGCAGGGTAGTGAGATCTTCATTTGGGCCAACATGAGATCTCGCGTAGACATCAGAATTTATCTGAGATCTTTTATCAGATATATCATCTTAATATTTTCAGTAGGGCAGAGATAGATGAATGGTAAAAATTAAAAAAATAAAAAAAAATCAATTAATTGTATCGCAGGCAGAAAAACTGGTCGAGCTGCAGCTATTTCGTTTGTATCACAATGAAAAAACGATCGAGAAACTCGAGAACGAGAGAACGGCTAATCTACAGGAGTTGGGTAAAATTGAGACGAAGAAAGTGAGCGCCGAGGAAACGTTGAGGGATAAGAAAAAAGAATCGGGACGATACGGACGTGAATTGGCGAGAATCGAGCAAGAATTGAGAGAGGCGGAGCTCGCGATGGCAAATAAAAAGCCAAAGTTTATAAAAGCCAAAGAGCGGGTCGCGCATATGCAGAAGAAGGTCGAATCGGCGAAAAAATCGTTGAATCGAGCGGAAATTTCGGCGGATACGCACAAAAAGGATGTCGACGAGCTCGAGGACGAATTGGGTAAGATCGAGGAGATTAAAGCTGCTTACGAGGCGAGTATCGTCAACGAATCACAGAGCCAGATTGCCGATGTCAAGCTCGAAGAAGAACAGGCAATTATATTTCATATCTTAATTGACAAAAAAAATTTCCCCCCAAAAATCTTGTAAATATTTTTCGTCCAATATTTCGCCAATCCATGGAAATTTAGGACAAAATTTTCACCCCTACTCGATTATTTTTAATCGCCGCATATGATAAATTTGAGATTAAAAATTGTTTTTTTTTTTTTTTTTTTTTTTTTTTTTTTTTGCCAGATTCGCGAGTACAACCGACTGAAGGAGGAGTCGAGCAAGAGATCCGCGGCTTGCATTCAGCTTCTCGAATCGGCAAATCGTCAGATAAAATCGGATCAGGACAGGCTCGAGAACGAGGTCAGAAAGAAAACCGAGATTGAGAACAATCGCAAGCAGAGACGTCACATGAGAGACGAGACGCTGAAACGGGTGGAAAAGTTGGAGGAGCAGGTAAAAACGTTTCAGGATTCTCTCGCTAATCAGACGAAACAACGGGACGAATTGCGGCGCGACGTTGGCACGTACAGAGAAAAGATTCAGGAGATTCAGCGTGAACTTGAGATTATAACAGCCCAATTGGGCGATGCCAATATCGACAAGCACGAATTAGCGAGAATGAGAAGAAAGACCGAAATAGTGGAAAATTTTCAGCGACTTCTTCCCGGTGTGGTACGTTTCTAATGATTGAAAAAAAAAAAAAAACATTTTTTTTTTTTTCAAAACGGCTGCATAAGAAAAAATTTAAAAAATAAAAATTCTATCAATAATTGCGCTTGTTTAACGTATGATTCGATGATTATAATGTGCTTTCAGTACGATCGTATATATAACATGTGCGAACCGATTCACAAGCGTTACAACGTTGCCGTAACTAAAGTACTCGGCATTTACATGGACGCGATAGTCGTCGATACCGTTAAAACGGCGAGACAATGCGTTCAATATCTGAAAGAGCAGTATCTCGAGGCCGAGACTTTTTTGCCCCTCGATTACATTCAACCGAGACCGCTCAAGGAACGTCTGAGAAATATTAAAGAACCCGAGAACGTTAAATTGCTGTACGACGTGCTGAAATTTTGGCCAAAAGAAATCGATCGGGCGATTCTTTTCGCAACGAGAAATGTCCTCGTTTGCGAGAGCCCCGAAGACGCGTGCAGACTCGCGTACGATATCGACAAGCAAACGCGATATGATGTGCGTAAAAGAGTTGTTTTTTTTTTTTTTAAATATAAAATCGAAAATTTTGCACTTTTATCGTTAATACAGCTATAAAGTCATCTTTGTTGATTCGGTATTGCCATATTTCAATATGAGAATACATATCGGTTTATATCAAAAATTTCGTTGACGTCCAGTAATTTTCCAAAAGTCCAATAACTCGTAAATAATTTGGATTCTCGTTGCAGTGTATTGCATTGGACATTCTTTAACGTCCAGTAATTTTTAAAAAATACAATAATTCGTAAATAATTTGGATTCTCATTGCAGTGTATTGCATTGGACATTCTTTAACGTCCAGTAATTTTCTAAAAATCCAATAATTCGTAAATAATTTAGATTCTCGTTGCAGTGTATTGCATTGGACATTCTTTAACGTCCAATCATTTTCTAAAAATCCAATAACTCGTAAATAATTTGGATTCTCATTACATTGGACATTCTTTAATGTCAAATAATTTTCTAAAAGTCCGATAAATCGTAAATAATTTGGATTCTCGTTGCAGTGTATTGGAGATTCTTTAATGTCCAATAATTTTCTAAAAGTCCAATAAATCGTAAATAATTTGGATTCTCGTTGCAGTGAATTGGACATTTTTTAATGTCCAATAATTTTCTAAAAATCCAATAACTCGTAAATAATTTGGATTCTCATTGCATTGGACATTCTTTAATGTCCAATAATTTTCTAAAAGTCCAATAAATCGTAAATAATTTGGATTCGCGTTGCAGTGAATTGGACATTTTTTAATGTCCAATAATTTTCTAAAAATCCAATAAATCGTAAATAATTTGGATTCTCGTTGCAGTGAATTGGACATTTTTTAATGTCCAATAATTTTCTAAAAATCCAATAACTCGTGAATAATTTGGATTCTCGTTGCAGTGTATTGCATTGGACGGTACGTGCTACCAAAAAGCAGGTCTCATTTCTGGTGGAAGCTTGGATCTGGCGAAGAGAGCCAAGCGTTGGGATGACAAACAAATGGCTCAATTAAAGTCACGAAAGGTTCGTGGAAAACTAATTTAAAAGCCATACTAAAAAGTCTACTATTTCCGATCTATATATATATGGATCTGTCCACGTCAATCCGATACCCCTCCAGACCGCACCATCTCCGATTTGCCCCGTGATTTTTTGCATTATTGTCCATACTTTGAAACACTTTTCTAAATTTTTTCAAATTTTTCTGATCAACCCTTTTTGAGTTATAATTTTTTTTAGGTAAAAAATAACGACCTTTTTTAAAAATCTGAAAAAATTCTGAAAAATCCTCTGAATGACGCAGAACAGTCTCTCGTTTGGGAGAATGTGGACCGAATTTTTTTTATATTTTTTTTACCCAATTAAAATTTTTTTTTCCCAAAACAACAAAAAAAAAAAATTTCCTCTGCGGGCAGAAACGTGGTTTGGGAGAGTTAAAATAATGTTATACATAATCTTTAGATCAATCTTTATTATTCAATGTTGTTTATTGCTTGCGAACTTTTTTTTTCAAAAAAGTGTGCGTTCAAAACTCTTCTGCCCTCGAGTATATTCTTTCGTAAGAACGATTCCGTCCCGTCGGGGGATAAAACGATGCACCTGTTGGGTTTGCGAAATCTTTTTAACAGATTCAAATCGTTCACGCGGCTTATCCACCATGGGAGCATATTCACTTCCATATTCACATATTTTGGGATGTACACTTTGAAACAACCAATTTCTCCACCTTTTACCCTTGGCACAAAATGAATACTGGGTCAAACTAATTTTTCCTGTAACTGACCACCCTGCTTAAAATGCCGGATAGATTCCGGATACAAATCGGGATTTAATACAGTTGTATCCGAAATTTTATACGGTTTTTGTGTCCGGTCTGTATCTGGGCCTATGCGGGATCTTATCTGTACACCCGATACTTTTTATATGCAGATTCTTATCCGGTTGAATCCGGAATGTGGTCGGTGCACAGATTGTGCGCCTATACGGTTCTGCCCGGAATTTTATGCGGTTTTTGTGTTCGGTCTGTATTTGGGCCTATGCGGCATCTTATCTGTACACCCAATACTTTTCATGCAGATTCTTATCAGGTTGAATCCGGAATGTAGTCGGTGCACAGTTTGTGCGCCTATACGGTTCTGCCCGGAATTTTATGCGGTTTTTGTGTCCAGTCTGTATCTGGGCCTATGCGGGATCTTATGTGTACATCTAATACTTCTGTAGCACATTCTTATCCGGTTGAATCCGGAATTTAATCGGCGCACAGATTGTGAACCAATACGGTTCTGCCCAAAATTTTAATGGTTTTTGTGCCCGGTGTGTATCTGGGCCTATTCGGGATTTTATATGCACGTCACCTACTTTTATAGCAGATTCTTATCCAGTTGAATACGGGACGTAGTCGTTGTACAAATTACAATTACAATTATAATTTGTAATTGAAAGTCAAATCAATTATAAATTACACATGTAATTCAAATGTTTTTTCGAATCAATTACAAACTACGAATGTAGTTGAAATATTTTTTTTGAATCAATTACAAATGACAAATGTAATTGAAATATTTTTTTGAATCAATTACAAATTACAAATGTAATTAAAATTTTTTTTCCAATCAATTACAAATTACAAATATAATTAAAATGTTTTTTTCGAATCAATTACAAATTACAATTGTAATTAAAAAGTTTCTTGGAATCAATTACAAATTACACATCTAATTGATACCTTTTTTGCACCAATTAAAATTTCCAAATGTAATTAAAACGTTTTTCCTAGTCAATTACAAATGTAATCCACAACATTCGAAAAAAACATTTCAATTAATTTTGTAATTTGTAATTGATTAGAAAAAAATATTTCAATAACATTGTAATTTGTAATTGATTGGACTTTCAATCACAAATTATAATTATAATTTGTAATTGAAATGTAATTAATTAAAAATTCGTCCCACACTGGTTTTTTGTGGGGCAAGGGCGCAAGAAGTACGAACTGTTTGACGAGTATAAAGTGCCGCACGAGCCGAATATTTGTTCCCGTGCCACCTATACAACTTTCTGCGCTACCTCCGTCAAAAACTTGATCAATTAGGAGTTTCTTAAGCACTAAGTGCGTAAAAAAGGGTATAATAGTCGAGTTTTTGACTAGAAAAGCTCTTTTTCAGCGTCGTGTGTCACAATCATGAAAGTTATATAGTGTAAATAATGTGAAACCTGAGATAGAGCATTTAAATATCCATACAATTATCATTTTATTGTTACTCATATATTCTTTAATAAAAGTACATTTTGACCTGAAATATCATCTTGTAATGTTATGTATGTGTGTGCGTATATATATATGGGGCATTCCACGCCAAATCAGCCACTGCTGGACCTTTGCATTTTTAAATTTGCTAATTTTTTTTTCTCATTTTGAGTTCATGATAAAGAACTCACCTGATTTTTTTCAAATTTTCATCTCAAAAATTGCACCCAGTAGGAATTTTTCAAAAATTTTTTATTTTTTTCGTTTATCTATAACTTCCTGAAAAATGAAGCGATTCGAAAAAATGAGGGGGTCAAAATTTTTGTTTTGAAATACTCTTTCGTTTAAGATTATTTTAAAAATCATTCATGTTTTAATTCAATAAGTTTTTTCAATTTTAAGCATAAAATCGCATTTTCTACATTGTTTGTATCCTTCTATTTTTTTCATTTTTTTTTTAACTTCTATTTATTTAAAGAATTTTAAGCCTAGTCTCGTAGTGGGCAATTCATTCTTTCTATTTAAAAAAAAATATTTTGTTGTTTTTTTTTCTCAAATTAAATTAAATTGAATTAAATTAATTCTAAAATTTATCTTTTAATTAATCTTTTAATTTATCTTAATTTATCTTAATTATTAATTTATTTTAATTTATCTTTTTTTAAATTATTAATTTATCTTTTCGAATGTTTAGTCTATAAAATTTTCCCGAAAGACATTTTTCATAAAATATGAATTTATTGTGCGTGGTAAGAGTGTCATTAGCGATCCACACCACAAAATGTGGCTACTGGAGTGTATGTGATGACTGCTACTGATATTCGCGATACCAGGAACCCACAAATTGGTTCTTGGCTAAAAATTAATGAATTATTTTCCCAAATCCTTCATATATCCAGAATACTAAGGCCAAGTCATTGTTTCTTGTATATAATGTCAAGCATAAAAAAATTACCGTGTTTATATTTTATAAAAAATGTCTTTCAGGTAAATTTTACAGATTTAACAATTGCATTCGAAAAGATACATTTTTGGTCTTTTATCCATACGCTTCGTTCGATTTTTCACCGAATTACAGACATTTTGGAATTACTAATTTAATTTAATTTAATTTAATTTGAGGAAAAAAACAACAAAATATTTTTCTTTAAATAGAAATAAGAAATAATGAATTGCCCACTACGAGACTAGGCTTAAAATTCTTTAAATAAATAACAGTTTTTCATTTAAAAAAATGAAAAAAATCGAAGGATACAAACAATGTAGAAAATGCGATTTTATGCTTAAAATTGAAAAAACTTATTGAATTAAAACATGAATGATTTTAAAAATAATCTTAAACGAAAGAGTATTTTAAAACAAAAATTTTGACCCCCTCATTTTTTCAAATCGCTTCATTTTTCAGGAAGTTATAGTACGTAGCACGTAGCAAATTCGCAACTCCTATGATTGTTCAGTATCGTCTTTGGAGATTAAATCTAGTCGCATATAGCAATATAAACACACGTAGTAATAAAGTAACACGTAAAACTTAAAGGTACAGAGCACACTTTTTCCACATACGTAGCACGTATCCAACTCATCGGTACTCCTCTGATTGTTCAATACCGTCTTCTCAGATTATGTCTACTCACATATAGCAATATAAACACACGTAGCAAAGTAACACGTAAAACTTACATACATAGAGCACACTTTTTCCACATACGTAGCACCTCGCGTAGCACGTAGCAAACTCGAAACTCGTCTGACTGTTCAGTAACGTCTTCGGAGATTATTTCGAGTAAACTCTCTAACAGAGTATATATGCAAGACCCTTTTTTATGAGGTTTGAAGGGACAGCGCGCCTCGAAGTCTGCTGCGGGGGAAGGTGATCTTGCGGTTCTCTTCGACGGAGAACCTCCAACTATTCCCACTCCACCGGGACTCAAGTAGGCACACATGATCCTGGAAAAACTTGGAAAAGAGGGAAGGAACGAAAGCGAGAACGACAAAGACTTTGTCATACATCCAATCCCTGTCCCGACGAAAATGTTTCCAGAGATTTTTTTTTGTAGTTTATACGTAGTAATTAGTAAAAATTTGTAGTTTCAATTATCTCTTGTCGTGGATTTTTGATGAGGCAGTATTGAATATTGGCTCAAAATCCTCTGGTTTCACGTGAGCCCTTGTTCACTATAAAGCAACATGTGAAATAAAGAACAGAAAAATATTTTAATATTTAAAAGTTAAAAAAATTAGTTTTTATGAATTTCAACATAGACTATTCGGGACTAAAAAAATCACACGCATCTCCGGTTTTACAAAACGTTTTGTTTCGTCATACAAAACATAGCCATCGAAGGATTGAAGGATATCTCAATTTGGAAATTCCCGAAAATAGCCTTTTTCGAAATTTCAACGTCGTTGAAGCAGTAGTAAAAAATTTTATTGATCCCAGCCCTTCCACGTGAGCTATTTGGTAGTAATAAACTGCATAAATCTCGGAGAAGAGAGAAATCTAAAAAAAAAGGCCCTTTTCTGAACCACCATAATATGCATACTAGTCATCTACAGTCTAGAACGAACACTTTGTTGGTGGAAAATATATGTATGCACACGACGATACATTCTCACTTTGGTGAGAGTGTACGAGTGTGCATGGTCCCTAGATGTAGAATTTGGGTATAAAAGGATAGACGAATAGAAGGTGACGTGCACGAGTATGAGAGAAAAAGATCGGTACGAGTGAAAAAAGTTAGAAAGAATGAGCAACATGAGTGTACGAGTGTGAGAGGAAATGACTGCAAGCCGCGAATGAGACAAGGAGCTGAAGGCGTATGGTTTAGAGTGGGACAGAGTATATATTTATGAGTGCTTGCATGCGGGGGTTTCGGGTTTTCAAAATAGCACCCGCTATTTTTTGACTTTTTTGATTATTCTACGATGCAGTACAGTGTATTTTTTTTCGTACGAGTGTTGAAATACATTCGGAAAAGAACGGAGACACGATTTTATTGATTAAAAATAAGTCTTTTAACATTTTCGTAGTAAAAAAAAAATCGAGCTCGAACCCCGATCCTGCAGTGTTGAAACCGTGGACTGTATCCACTCCAAACTCTACGTTATATAAGCAAGAAAAGTTGAACGAATGTATTCATCGAGCTCGCTTAGGGACGCTTAGCAATTAAGGTCCAACTTCGGTCGATTAAACAAAATAATGTTTATATGTAAACAGTTTTATTAATTAATACGTATTAGCTGAAAAAAAACAACTGAGGAAACATTTTCGTCGGGACACCAGGGATTAGATTCACGATAGAGAAACCAGAGAAACCTCTACTAGATAGGTTGCGAATGGGCCCGGATATAATCGCGTCTGCCGACTTGTTCCATTTTCAAGCCTCGGGATTCCGGTCCAGGCCCCCACAGACCCGGATAGAAAAGCTGTTCACTCTTAGACATGAATTGTTTCAGTATACCTCGACCGGATTGGTTGCTAACGGGCCCGGATAGATTCCCATCCGCTGACTTGTTCGATTTTGAAACTTCGGGATTCCGGTCGAGACCCGGCCATGCCCGTATAGAAAAGGTGTTCCACTGTTAGACGTGAATTATTTCAGTATATCTCGACCGGACAGGTTGAGAACGAGCCCGGATAGAATCCCATCCGCTGACTTGTTCAATTGTCAACCCTCGGGATTCCGGTCGAGACCCGCGCAGACCCGGATAGAAAAGCTGTTGCGCTCTTAGAGGTGAATTATTTCAGTATACCTCGACATGACAGGTTGCGAACGGGCCCGGATAGAATCCCATCCGCTGACTTGTTCAATTGTCAACACTCGGGATTCCGGTCGAGACTCACACAGACCCGGATAGGAAAGCTATTTCGGTCTTAGACAAACATAATAATATTTTTCATTGCAGGATAAGATCCAAATAGAAGCGGATAAGAGCCGCTATTACTGGTTTCTATTACCGGATGAAATCCGAGCAGGCCCAGATATATTCCAGAATGAAACAAGTAACCAAATAACGTCCAGATAGGGGCAGAAAGGGAATAAATCGGAACGTATGCGGACTTTTATCCAACTTTTAATACGGTCTTATCAGGACTTATCCGGCGTTTTAAGCAGGGCAGTTGAATACTAATTATGAATACTAGTAAAAACATTCGTGTAGTTCAAACATAGTGCTGGCAGGTCTATAAGAGGATAAGAGTCGTGGGTGTAGTGTTTTTCTTGGAAAAAATTTTTTAATTGGGTAAAAAAAAATATAAGAAAAATTCGGTCCATATTCTCCCAAACGGGAGACTGTTCTGCGTCATTCAGAGGATTTTTCAGAATTTTTTTCAGATTTTTAAAAAAGGTCGTTATTTTTTACCTAAAAAAAATTATAACTCAAAAAAGGTTGATCAGAAAAATTTGAAAAAATTTAGAAAAGTGTTTCAAAGCATGGGCAATAACACAGAAATTCACGGGGCAAATCGGAGATGGTGCGGTCTGGAGGGGTATCGGATTGACGTGGGACAGACCCATATATATATATATATTTTTTAAAAATCTAAACCATTTTTATATTTATTATCGTTTGAGTAAATAAATATTTATTATTGTTTAAGGAAAAATTGACCGAAGAGCTGAGAGAATTGCTGATGAAATCTCGCAAAGAATCGGACTTGAATACCATCGAATCGCAGATTCGCGGTCTTGAGAATCGATTGAAGTACAGCAACAGCGATTTGGTGGAAACTGCAAGCATCAATTTTTGATATATATATATATATATATATATATATATATATATATATATTACACACGAATACACCAATAATTCTTGAAATGATATTCATTTATGATATTTATTTATATTTATATTTATTATATTTTATTTTTATTTATTTATGATATTTATTTAAAATGATTTATTTTATTTTTGTTTTTATTTCAGAAAAAGGAGATTTCCATGCTCGACGCCGAGCTCGATGAACTGAACCGTGAACTGGAAAAGTTCGGGGTACGTAATTGAAAGAAATATAAAAACTATGGAAATTAAATTTGCACGCAACTTCTCAGACAGGTGAAAGATCTTGAAAAATCACCAACGATGTCCTTTTGGAGAAATCTTTAGAACTTGGAAACAAAAAAAAATTCCCAAATACCTCTTTTATCAAATTTATTTATACATTTATTTTTTTATGAGAAGCCAAAGCTTCGTCCGTGAGAAAGCAATATAGAAAAAAGATGCGGTAATTGTGGATGAAAAGTTGGGGGAAAGAAAAAAAAAACGTGCAGTTTCATAATTTTCAATTTTTATTCAGCCTACTATAGCAGCTATTGAGAAAATCATTGCCGAGAGAGAGCAAGAAATCAAAAACATCAAAGAGAAGATTAACAACGTTGAGGATGAGGTGTATGCCGATTTTTGTCATCGGATCGGTGTTTCGAATATTCGCCAATACGAGGAGCAAGAATTACAGTGCGCAATAAAAAAAAAAAACTATTCGAGTACATTTTGTCATAAGTTTCAGAAAAAAAAAATTTTGAATATCGAGAATGCGCTCTATTGATTTTTCCGCAGATCCCAGCAAGAACGAGCGAAGAAACGTATGGAATTTGAGAATCAGTGTAATCGCATTTACAATCAATTGGAGTTTGAGAAACAGCGAGACACTCAAAGTACGTTCGGATTACAGAGACATGTGGTTGTTACGCATAGGGAAAACCGGGAAAACTCAGAAAATTTCTTTCCTCCTGGAATAATCAGGGAAAAGTCATGGAATTTAGAAAATTTTCTGGAATTTTTTTAGAATTTTACTTTTCCCCAGAATTACGAAAAATGAAACCAACTTGAAAAAAAATAACTGAAAAGTATAAAAATAAATATTTTCGTATATTATTCTTTATTTACATACAAAAAAAGTTACGTCAGTGCCAAACAATGAAAATTTCAAAAACTAAAAACTAATTTACTCCAAAGCTCTAAAGCTACACTTCTGCATTCGATTTGTCGATACGCAACTACACAATTATTATTATAGATAAGTGTTTATATTTATATTTCATTTATCGGCACCGACATAAAAATTTCCGTTTATAATAAAGAACAGGTTCGGTATTTGCTTTTAATGTATTTATTTTTTACTTTACAGTCCTTAAATTATTTTTTGTATTTCAGTTTTTTATTTTCAATTTTTTATTTTCTAAGAAAATTCTCTGGAATTTTTTTAGAATTTTACTTTTCCCCAGAATTACGAAAAATGAAATCAACTTGAAAAAAAAAAAAAAACTGAAAAGTATAAAAATAAATATTTTCGTATATTATTCTTTATTTATATACAACAAAAGTTACGTCAGTGCCAAACAATGAAAATTTCAAAAACTAAAAACTAATTTATTCCAAAGCTCCAAAGCTACGCTTCTGCATTCGATTTGTCGATACGCAACTACACAATTATTATTATAGATAAGTGTTTATATTTATTTTTCATTTATCGGTACCGACATAAAAATTTCCGTTTATAATAAAGAACAGGTTCGGTATTTGCTTTTAATGTATTTATTTTTTACTTTACAGTCCTTAAATTATTTTTTGTATTTCAGTTTTTTTTTTCAATTTTTTATTTTAATATTCAACATTTTCATGTATTTGAACTTAAAAAAAATTATGTTATCCAGTTCAATATTTATTTTCCAATACAAGGATCGAATTGAGAATTCCCTCAATGTTTTTTTCAAGTGGGTTAAAATATTTTGGGGTTTTTTTTTCCACAAAAACGATTCATTGCTATTTTTATGTATACAATCCGTCCCCCGTATAGTTTGTAAAAATGCTCGTGTTTCCATGCACACGTTCTTTATTTGACCCTAATCTCCCTGGTATATTTGCAAAACCTGCGTGAAAAATTTGTAAAAGTCAGGGAATTTCCGAGTCAATAATGCGTAACAACCTTGAGAAAAATTCGAGTGAAATTTTATTTAATACGAAAAAAAAAAAGAGTGATTCAATCATAAAAAAAAATATATGTTTCACAACTCATTGACAAATGTCAGGCAATGTTTCGCGATGGACCCGTGCCGTGCTGGATGCCGAGGAGAATCTGAAATTGGCGAGACAAGCGGAGATCGCTCTCAAAATGGAAATCGACAAAGACGAGGCTCAATTGAAGCAGCTCGAGTCCACGAGGAACGCCAAAAAGAAGGAAATCGATCGGAAGGAGGAAGTGGCCAGCAAATGGAGACGCGAAATTGGGAATTCAACGAAACAAATTCAGATTTTTCAAAAACAGTTCGATAGGGTCGAGGCGAAGATCGAAAAGCAATTGGCTGAGAGACATGCCATTCTCATGCGCTGCAAGGTTAATTATAATATTACCAATTATTATTTATTTTACCAATTTCCATAAATCGCGTTAACTTTTTTTCACGCGTGGCGATTAAATCTTTAGCCACGATCGCGCACCGACTCGCAATAAGTAATATCGGAGAACTATAATTTTTCGAAAATTTCGCGAATAAGACAATGTGAAAAGTTATTATAAAATTGTTTTGTTCCCACGATTCAAGAACAATATAATAATTATCGAAATTTCTCAAAGTAAACGACGTGAAAAGTTTTATCTCTCTCTCTCTCTCTCTCTTTTGTTTCATCATTGGATTTTTCAGATGGAGGACATTGCAATTCCAATGCTCGATGGTAATATGCAAGATATATCGGACCAAGTCACTACGGCGAATAATGACGTCGCTGAAGATACGACGCAAGAACAGCAGGAACGCGAGAGTCACATAACAATAAACTATGGTCTGTTATCGAATAAATTGAAAGACGCCGAGGAAGATGATCTCAAAATAACTATCGAAAATCTCAATCAAGGGATAAACGATGTACGCGCGAAGCTTGCAAAAATTCAGGCTCCAAATATGAAGGTATGATTGCGAATATTTTTTTTTCTTCCCGTATTTTCCCTCCCTTTTGTTACTTCGCATAAAATACACGAAAGATGGTCGCGATTATTGGCCTGTAATATTTTGTAATATAATATACAGGCTATGCAAAAATTGTATCTGGCCAAGGAAAAGTTTCAAGCAACGCACGAGGCGTTTGAGGAAACGCGAAAAAAGGCGAAAAAAATTAAGACGCAGTTCGAGAGAGTAAAGAAAGAACGATACGACAAATTCATGCCATGCTTCGAGCATGTTTCGAAACAAATTGATCACATTTACAAGGTAAACAATGACTCGAAGGATCTTCTTTAAAATTTTATTCGAGTAGTATTTTGCGAAAATAACGCAATTATATCATCGCTTGCCTACTGAAAATATTGAGACGAGATCTCTGATAAAAGATGTCAGATAAATTCTGATGCGAATCTGCGCGAGATCTCATGTTGGCCCAAATGAGATCTCTCACTGACGAATTTGAACTGGGACGTGGTCGTAAAATCGCATATGCGATCTTGCGACAGATCTCATATCGGATCTCGTGATTTTGAATTAGGATTTCAAATCGAAAATCGAAGAAAATTTTTGGACAATTTGGATATTGTGTTTTTTTTTTTTTTTTCAATGCAGGAACAATAAAAAGACAAAAATTTCATAAAAATTATCACGAGATTTGCCAATATTAGATACGATATGAGATCTGCTGCAAGATCGCACATGAGATTTTATGATCACGTCTCAGTTCAAATTCTTCAGTGAGATCTCATTTGGGCCAACATGAGATCTCGCGTAGACTCGCATCAGAATTCATCTGAGATCTTTTATCAAATCTCATCTCAATATTTTCAGTAGGGGTAAAAATTAACGTTTTTGTCATTTTTTTTCGCGCAGAACTTGACGAAAAATCAATCGTCGCAGGCTTACCTCGAGCCCGATAATCCTGAAGAGCCTTATCTCAATGGAATAAACTACAATTGCGTATCTCCGGGAAAGAGATTCCAGCTGATATCAAATCTTTCGGGCGGAGAGAAGACTGTCGCTGCACTTGCACTCTTATTTGCGATTCATAGGTAAATTAATGTATTCATTTATTAATGGGTGTTTAAAAAAAAAATCGATTTTCCAACGGGCCACACCTGAAATAGTTAGTTTAGGTAGAAAAAAAAAATTTTGTCAAAAGATGAGAACTTTAGGTTGAGTGGAAGATTCGCCGCATTTCATTTTTTATTTGTTTTTTTCCTTTTTATCGAATTTATGATAAATAATTGCTAGTAAAAAAAATTTTTTGCGCTCACAGCTGCCAGAGGATCAGTATAATTCTAATTAATATTATAATTTTAATTCATGTTTAAATTGGGTCTCAAACGCATTTTCACTTTATTATTTCACTATTTTTCAAAGCTATTGTTCATAATAAGTGAAAAAACCGTTTACCAGCCATTATTCGTCATAAACTCGATAAAAAGAAGAAAAAAAAAATGAAAAATTAAATTCGACGGACCTTTCACGGGACCTAAAATTCTCATCTTTTGGCATACATTTTTTTCTACCTAAACTAACTATTTCAGGTGTGGCTCGATCGATTTTTTTTACACCCTCATATATGAATATATATATATATATATATATATATATATATATATATATATATATATATATATATGTCGCATTGAATCGAAATTCCTCGTGTATTCGTATTCACAAATTGTCTTCTTGAAGCTTTAATCCTGCGCCGTTCTTCGTTCTTGACGAGGTGGACGCATCGCTGGACAACACAAATATCGGAAAAGTCGCGAGCTACATCCGTGAACAAATGGATTCTCTACAGACTATCGTTATTTCTCTAAAAGAGGAATTTTATTCGCACGCGGATGCCCTAATTGGCATTTGCTCCCAAGTCAGTACCAACTTTATTACTTTTAATTATCATTCAATTCGTTCATCGATGAAATTCATAGTTACGCTACATTCAGCCTATGAATATACATATAATAGCAACGTATATGTGAGAACGGAAAATTTTTAATTTCACCACCAACAAATTTATCGTAAATGAAATTTAAAGCAAAAGTTATTTTCTTTTTTTTTTTCTATTAAAATTTAAAATTTCAGTCAAATACGTGACTTACAATTTTTTTTTTTTTAATTGCATCTAAAAAAATTTTTAATACAATTTTTTGCTGAAAATTTGGATTGGATATATTTATTCGTTACGCCACACATATATATTTATTTTAACATCTATTTCAGGTTGGTGAATGTCTGCAAAGCAATGTACTAACCGTCGATTTAACAGCCTACAAAGAGTAAATGAAAAAAGACGAAGGTGATTTGCGCTACGCATGACTAACTATTCTCGCGTGAAAATTATCCTGGGAATGGTTTTCTTTAATTTTTTCTTTTTTTTTTTTTTTATACAACAGAAGTCTGAGAGAACTCTTCATAAAGTTTTGGTGAAAATCGTTTTTTTTTTTAAATCCATTATCGATCAAGCACAAACAAAGCATACAAAAATGTCTAAAAATAATGTGTATGATCACACAAAATTTTATCGTACTCGACAAGTCTCTATTTGTTTTTTTTCCCCTTTTTTATTGAAAACTGCATTGAAAGTTCTAGAAAAATTTATATTTTCTCGCTTGCATGTATATTTAGGTGAAATATCGCTCGTGCATGAAAACCGTATAGATTAAGATTGATTGCAATAATATGTTTACAATGATTGGGGAAAGAAGGCGCTTACTTTTAAATAAAAATTTCAAAATTTATTGGTTTATTATCATTTGTTGGAGTTATATTTGATTATAATATAAATATGTCATTGAAGGTAAGATACGATGAAGCTATATTTTGAGCTATTTTGTAAAGGAAGCTAAAGCGCGCGTTCTTTTTTGTGGTTAACGGTAGAATTTTTTAAAACCATTGCACTTTAACTTCTATTATTTTTTTTTTCTCTTACGAATCGTTGGCTGGTCTAAGGAAAATGTTTTCCAGTCAATATGTTAATTTCAATCATTAAAAACGGAAATAAACCTTGCAATTAACCAAACAATTGAAAAAAAAAAATGTATTTGCATCGCAACACGGGCTTAATCGACGTGGAATCGTTTGCTGGTCACGATTAATAATAATTGAATCATTTGCTTGCCGCTCGTTTTTGTCTACAATATAAAAACTCGTTATTATACGTCACTTCCGGTCGTTACAATTATTTATTATTGTTATTAATTATTGACATTCATTTGTAATTATTTTTTTTACAGTCGAGAGGTATATATATGTCGAGGTCCAAAAAAAAAGCGCACTCGTTAGCAATTATTTTACATGTTCTCTCGCCCATTTATTCCATCTATAATCGCGAAAATTTTTGCTATTATGGCATGATGTTTTGTATGAAAATTAACAAACGCTCTAGTGATAAGCATATATCGAGAAAAATCCCGTAAAAAATTTTAAATTCTGAACTAACGAAATATAGATAAAATATTTAAAATGTAATAATTATTTTATCAATAATTAATAATCATTATGATATTTTAAATATTCTTTATTATTTTTTAATCCAAAATTTATACTCTTGAGGTCTTTCGGTCAAGGATTTCCTGTTTCAAGAATTTAAAAATCAAGTTTGACGTTTATAATTTCGGAACGGAATGTGGCGCTGTGAAGACCCATATGGTCGAATAAAAGTATGTTTTTAAGGTTATGTTTGTTAACCTTCAAAATTCGAATGTTCTAAGTGAACTTCGAGACGAGCAATTTTACATGCTCGTATGAAAATAAAAGAAAATATTTTCTATTATCATGAGACAAGAAACGGGATTCGTGAAGGTCAGTGACAGCAGTGATACGTCCGACGACGAGAGTGAATTCGACTCGGATTCTGACGACTCCGAATCCGATGAGCAAGAAATTGTCGCAGGTGCGAGTGCACCCGGTAAGTAACTTTACGTCTTTCACAACTTTTATTCTCATTTTTATATTATTAAACACACATTCTTCTTATGTTTTGTTCTCCATAATAACAATAATACGAGTAAAAAGATACTTTTCGTATCTCTTATAATTTCTCAATACTTTCTGTACATTGTATTCTCTACATTTTCATAGCTACTAGCCATTGATAAATCGATAAATAAATAACAATCATTCGAATTTATTTATGAGAAAATGTCTTCCGTCGATTCTTAACAAAAATATTTAAAATAATATTAATTTACAAATCGTAATACTATTAATAAGTAGCTGACCCGACAGACGTCCTGTTCAAATTTAAATAAATTTGTTTGCGATGATTTTGTGAATTTGTGCAAAGCTATTGGAAATGCATAAAAGTAAAAATGAGAAAAAAAACGTATTTCTGAGCAATCGTTGTATCTATTAACGATTGCAAGATCGATATCCAAGTAAGCAATCAAAACAAAGAAATGCTTTTTGTTTCGATTGGTTTACTCCCGTAGAAAAAATCCTATAGAAAAAAGCACTCAGTTTTTCCCGAATTTTACAATTTTACGGGAATCTTTTCCAATTTTTCTTTCCCCAAAAACCTTGTTCGGACTATTACGAACATTTAAAAAAAAAAATTAGCCCAATCGATCCAGCTATTCTCAAGTGATGCGCTTATCAACAAACAGCATTTAATTTTTATTAATATAGAAGATATTTAAATATTTAAAATAAAAAATCCATTATATATGCCTCAACCATCAATATTTACAATATAAGAGCTACGAGTAAAAATCATAATGAGCAAATCCTAATTTGATAATATATCCGAGAAAAAAGACGGCGATTTACGTTTTTTTTTTTTGTCAAAGATGGAAGTAGCGGAAATACCGGCGCTGGAGGATCCGAAGTCGAGGAGGAAGAAGACGAAGTTGTAAAAGCTATAATGCACTCTAAGGAACTTCACAGAGATCATCCGCCGACGATAACGGTGGAGGATTATGTCGTCGATGTTTGTTTTCATCCGACACGCGATGTAATTGCTCTGGCGAGCATAACAGGCGACGTACTAATGTGAGTCTCTCAAATAATTTGCCATTGACTTTTTCAAATAAACAATACGAAATTTTGCTCTGCGAAACAATATTTTTTTCGACGAATTCCTCGATTTTCTCAAAGATACAAATACAGCAACGAAGAATCCACGCTAGTCTCGACAATGGAATTGCACACAAAGGCCTGTCGCGATATAGAATTCAGCCAAAACGGCGAAATACTTTTTTCAGCCTCCAAGGATAAGTCTGTGATACTCACGGATGTCGAGACCGAAAAGATGACGAGAATTTACGATGATGCCCACGAGTGAGCGATTTCATTATTTTTAAGATTAAACAAGAAATAATTAATTATAATTAATACAAATAATAATTAATTATGATAATAAATAATATATAATTATAATAATTATTTGAAATTAGTAATTTAAATTAGTAATTAATAATTATTTGAATTATTTTAATATGAAGTAATAATTAATTATAATAATTAATAATTAATTAATTATATTAATACAAATGATAATTAATTATGCCTCCGCGGAGGACTTTGAGAATCGAAAATTGCTGGTTTTCTTATTCGGGACTCTGCCGTATCGCTTGTAAATATGATTTTTTTCATTTCAGGAATCCAATTTATACGATGACGATACTGAGCGAAAATACATTCGCGACAGGCGACGACGAGGGTGTTGTAAAATGTAATGAATAATTTATATTCCGTTATCTCGTTGGTCTAATTTTTCTCAGCATCGCGACATTGAAATCGGCGATGAAAAGTTAATTTCTCGCGGTTACTCGATGATTAAAAATTTTCCATAATTCAATTGTTCGAGGTCACTTTAAACGTCAAATCATCGTTCGAAATATTTGAATTCAGCTTTTTTTCATTCTTTTATGAAAAATTTCTCTTTCTCTCGCCTATAATTGCAGCGTTGAATCGGCGATTTCAACGCAGCTTTGCTGTGGAAAAAATTGCCCAATCGTTCGGTTAATTTTTCAAAAAATTTTACCCATCCGCCACGTTTAAGTCTGGGATCTTCGACAAGCGGGAAACGAATCGATTTTTTCGATGAAAGAAATGGAGGATTACGTGAGCACGATGATAACGAACAGGGAAAACAAGTATCTCGTATGCGCGAGCGGCGATGGTTCCCTAACGACGATAAATATACCAGCGAGAAAATTGCACGTTCAGTCGGAGGAGTACGAGGAGGAATTTACCTGTTTGGGACTTTTCAAGTCCGAAACTAAATTACTCGCCGGTACGAGCAAAGGAAAGATGTATGTTTTCAATTGGGGCGAGTTTGGTCTTCATTCGGACGAGTCACCGAGCTTAACGAAAAAAGCTACGAACTGCATGGTTCCCATAACCGAGCACGTCGTTGTTACGGGCGGTGAGGACGGAATACTTAGGTACGAAAAGAAAGAAAATTTGCTATTAAAATGATTGTTGCGCATATGGGAAAACCGGGAAAACTCAGGGAATTTATTTTCTCCTGGAATAATCAGGGAAAAGTCAGGGAATTTAGAAAATTGTCTGGAATTTTTTCAGAATTTTACTTTTTGCAAGAATTACGAAAAATGAAACCAACTTAAAACTGAAAAGTATAAAAATAAATATTTTTGTATATTTTTAATATTTATATTATTCTTTATTATGTACAAAAAAAGTTGCGTCAATGCCAAACAATGAAAATTTCAAAAACTAAAAATTAATTTACTCCAAAGCTCCAAAGCTACGCTTCCGCATTCGTTTTGTCGATACGCAACTACACAATTATTATTGTAGATAAGCGTTTATATTTATTTTTCATTTCTCGGCACTGACATACGAATTTCCGTTTATAATAAAGAACAGGTTCGGTATTTGCTATTAATGTATTTATTTTTTACTTTACAGTCCTTAAATTGTTTTTTGTATTTCAGTTTTTTTTTCCAATTTTTTATTTTAATATTTAACATTTTCATGTATTTTAACTTGAAAAAAAATTATATTATCCAGTTCAATATTTATTTTCCAATATAAGGATCGAATTGAGAATTCCCTCAATGTTTTTTTCTCGAGTGGGTTAAAATATTTTGTTTTTTTTTTTTCATAAAAACGATTCATTGCTATTTTTATGTATATAGCTCGTGTTTCCATGCACACATTCTTTATTTGACCCTAATCCCCCTGGAATATTTGCAAAATCTGTGTGGAAAATCTGGAAAACTCAGGGAATTTCTTTTCTCCTGGAATAATCAGGGAAAAGTCAGGGAATTTAGAAAATTGTCTGGAATTTTTTCAGAATTTTACTTTTTGCAAGAATTACGAAAAATTAAACCAACTTAAAACAACTGAAAAGTATAAAAATAAATATTTTTTTATATTTTTAATATTTATATTATTCTTTATTATATACAAAAAAAAGTTGCGTCAATGCCAAACAATGAAAATTTCAAAAACTAAAAATTAATTTACTCCAAAGCTCTGAAGCTACGCTTCCGCATTCGTTTTGTCGATACGCAACTACACAATTATTATTGTAGATAAGCGTTTATATTTATTTTTCATTTATCGGCACTGACATACGAATTTCCGTTTATAATAAAAAACAGGTTCGGTATTTGCTATTAATGTATTTATTTTTTACTTTGCAGTCCTTAAATTGTTTTTTGTATTTCAGTTTTTTTTTTCAATTTTTTATTTTAATATTTAACATTTTCATGTATTTGAACTTAAAAAAAAAATGATGTTATCCAGTTCAATATTTATTTTCCAATATAAGGATCGAATTGAGAATTCCCTCAATATTTTTTTTTCGAGTGGGTTAAAATATATTTTTTTTTTTTTTCATAAAAACGATTCATTGCTATTTTTATGTATATAGCTCGTGTTTCCATGCACACATTCTTTGTTTGACCCTAATCCCCCTGGAATATTTGCAAAACCTGTGTAGAAAATCTGGAAAAGTCAGGGAATTTCTGAGTCAATAATGTAACAACCACGTTTTAAATTTGATTCATCAGGAAAATGTGTATAATTAAAAAAAAAAAATTTCATGCTTCCCTGATCTGTAAACATTACCCCTTTTTTTTTTTTAATGAAACCAATTGATCTAATTAAATTACATTGACTGTGAATACTATTGGCTTCCGTGTAAAGTATCAAAATTTTGTGTGTAACTTGATTTTTTTTTTTTTTTTTTTTTTTTTTTTTCAGAGCTACAAGTATTTTTCCTCACCGACATCTCGGCATTGTGGGACAGCATAATTTTTCGATAGAATCACTCGATATATCGAACGACGGAACTCTGATAGCCTCGTCGTCGCACAACAACGATGTGAAATTTTGGAACGTCGAGTACTTCGAGAACCTGAACACGCACGATCGTGTCAAAGGCGGAAAGCAAAAACAAATGAAGCACAATCTACCGAGCAGTAAGATCGACAATGCTTCCGACTTTTTTGCGGATTTGTAAATAAAATTGTGTAAAAAAAAAAAAAAAAATCGACGAAAATGCCGAGTACAAATAAATTCGTATGATAATTTTGAACGAGTCGATTTCATTGGCTGATAATTCGAGGAAAGGCTTAACGAATAATGGATAAATTGATTCGATATGAAAGAAAAAATTTTACCTTGAAAATTGAATCATCGAGGATTAGTATTTGAAAAAAAAAAAAAAAACCATCGTGTCGGGGGGATTCTTTTTTTTATATTTAAAAAAAAAACATCGATTGTACTTTCTTACGTATATATACTTGCTGATACAAATTCCCTATGCAATTACATTAATATGAAAAGTTTTACTTTTGTCGCTTAATTTCTCGATTAGTTGGCTTTCAATATTTACAAAAAAAAAAAAAAAAAAAAAAATGGACGATATCCATTTGATAATTGTTCTCATCGTTACTGAAACGCGAATGGAATGCCGCATTCTTTGTTCGAAGAATCGAGGAGCTCAAAACTTGTGCCGCCGTTAGTCGGAAAAAAAACTGACGGCAAACTTGGAAATGTTTGCTCGCTTCGCTGGGTTTTTTTGTTTCTTTTTTTTTTTTTTTTGTATTTTTGTTACAAAAGCCAAATTCGCGCGAGTTCCTCGAAACTCTTATTGCTTTTGGTCTCTGACGAATACTGGTCTCAGCGTCATCGAACTCGGTGACGTTATATATTTTTTTTTTTTTTTTTCTTCTTTTTTTTCACTCACGGAACAATAATCTCTCTCTTCGGTCGTACGAATGACAAAATCCATGCTACCTTGTCCAAAGATACGAAAATTATGCATAAATATAAACTAATTAAATTTACGATTTGTCTTAATAAATTAAATTACACGTTTTTTTGTTTTTTTTTTTCGTTTTTTGTTGGGTTGTATCGTGAACGAGAGGTCCTCGGTCAACGACAGAGCCGCGCGCTTGTATTTTTGGGGTATATCTTTTTCTTCATCTTTCTCGAAACTTCGAGTGCAATTATTTAAACTATTATCTCGAGGCTTATAGCGTCGTAATTAAATAAAGCGATATTTTGTACGAAAGAAAAAAAAAAAAAAATTGCGAAAGCTGATCAACGCGCAGGACACCCGAATTTCGTAAGTATAGAAAATTTTTGATGTTGACCCCGATCAGGGTATCGCTTTTTTTCGGTCACTGTTCAGGGGATCGTGGGTCGCTGAAGACCCGAGGCATGTTGGAACACGTAATTTGCAACGAAAAAATCTGATAAAATTCCTGAAAACTCTTGAATACTTCTACTTTAAGGGCACACCGTGAAGATTGCAAAAAAATTCAAATAAATACTTTATTTTTCGTCATAATCACGTCCACTTCCCAAAAAAAAATCAGGAATTGACTAAAAATGGCTCGGATCTCCGGCGATCCACGATACCCGGATCGGGTCAAACAATCATTCGTTATTCCCGATTGTTTAAACGAGTACACGTTTCCTGTAACTTGGGGAGGGAGGGAAAAAAAAGGAATTCTTAATTTTCCTTTTTTTTTTTCTTTCAATCTTCAGCGTGAACTGTCACGCCGATAGATATCTCAATAAAAATTTTACTATCTCGACTAAGCGAATCGAAGACTCGAAGAAAACTGCGCATAGTCGCTAAGATACGAGGATATATGACGATGAATGAAGAATATCAATTCTCGTGTCATTATATACCTCGTTTTCAGTTTTCGCCAATGTGCCATTTTTTTTTTTTTTTTTCATTTTTTTTTCACTGTACTTAGGCCTTGAACAAAACTCGAACGCCCGTAAATCAGTGAGAGTTAAAACAAAATAGCCTCTATGCTCTGGAATTCCTCGAGATCGTTAAGATCTTTCGTTTTTTTTTTTTTTTTTTTTTTCAGTCTCAAGACTCGTGTGTACCCTCTCTTGAATAATTTTATAATGGTTGATTTGATTTTCTTAAGGCCCTCCGAACACCTCGAAAAATCGAATTCTACTTTCTCCGAGATGATAAAAGCGTTCGGGATGAAATAAAGTTAGCCACTGCGGTATGTTGGCAAAAAGTGGCTAACTTTTTTTTTATTGCGATCAGTTGCGTCGTTTGGGAGAAAGTAACTTTAAGGATTTTCAGCTATCTCTCTCGCACTCACGTGTCACGTGGCCTTAATTTCAATTATCCAGAATCCGAAACGACGTTGTTTTAAAAACAAAAAGAAAAAAAAAAAAAACGTCTTTAATACGATATCCTCGGTCGGCGATATTGAACGTAACGTAAAAGTTTGAGTCCTCAACTTTTTGGACTAATATTATCGGATCATTTACAATTTTTGCTAAACTCGCATATTTACGGAATAGCCTTGTAGGAAGTAGCTAAAAAAAAAATATACTTGCATATATATTAGGGCGATTCAAAAAAGAACCTTTCTTTTTCAGATTTCGCTCTTCTCCGAGATTCTCGTAATTTTTCACTAAAAAATAGCTCATGCGAAAGGGCTGGGCTGAAAAAAATTTTTTACCTACTGCCTCAACGACGCTGAAATTTTGAAAAAAAGGCTATTTTCGGGAATTTCAAAATTTGTCCGTAAATCCTTCGGTGGCTATGCTTTATATGACGAAACGAAAAAGTTTTTGGCAAACCTGAGATGCGTGTGATTTTTTTTTTTTTAATACCGAAAAATCTATTTTAAAATTCGTTTTTACGAATTTCAATATAGATTTTTCGGTACTAAAAAAAAATTACACGCATCTCAGGTTTGACAAGAACTTTTGTTTGTCAAGTTTGACAGAAACTTTTGTTTGTCAAGTTTGCCAAAAAATTTTGTTTCGTTATACAAAACATAGCCACCGAAGGATTTAAGGATATCTCATTTTCGAAATTCCCGAAAATAGCCTTTTTTTTTCAAAACTTCAACGTCGTTGAGGCGGTAGTAAAAAATTTTTAGCAGCCCAGCCTTTTCGCGTGAGCTATTTTTGGGTAAAAAAAAGTACAAGCATCTCGGAGAAGAGCGAGATTTAAAAAAAGGCCTTTTTTGAACCACCCTAATATATATATATACGCTATCATGAGTTGAGGATGCTGCATGTATAAATTCTCAAAAAAAAAAAAATTATTTTGATCAAAATTTCCGTATTACGCGATACGAAAAAAATTGGGGGGAAAAAAAATCAACCATATCAGAGATGTTGAGAACATCTATTCTCAGTAATCAAAATTCTAATCAAATCTCACTTTTAGCCAGGAACGTATACGTAAAGCGTCCCCGAATAACGATGATATTTGATCGATACTGAGCAAAAAAAAAAAAAATACAACCGTAACGATTGCAAAAAAAATTACGACGCATCGTTGAATCCTCCATGGAAAAGAACAATTGTACGGAAAAATCGTTAAGCAGTTTTTTTTTTTCGAACTTAATCAAGCGATGAGAGTTCTTCTATCTCATCGAAAAAAATTTGAATACGAGATGAGAAAATTTTTCTCAGCTTATTGATGATTCATTTGGCGAAGATACTCGGGTGCGTGATAATGCTGGGGCTGGGAATGCGCGAGCGACGGATGTATCGGCGGTGGAAAACATCGAACGTGCTCGACGCTCGTCGCGTCACTGTCACCGCTTTTCAGATATTTGTTCAGTACAGCGAATATCTGCGAATTCAACACTTGAAAGCGTCTTATTCGATCGACCATTCTTTTTAAATGCTGGAAAAAAAACAAAAAAAAAAACAAACAAATTTTTACCTTCGCTCGTCACGGATTCGCGTTACAATGTGGGAGGGGGGAGAGAAATTTCAGATAAATCAGTACTCACGATTCCTTTGACGTTCTCGTCTTTTCCATCGACGCGCTGTACTCTCAGAATGTGATAGCAAAAATCGAGTGCCTCGAATCTTCTCTGCTGGCCGAGTAGTACGACCATTGCACAACCGGCCCAGTGCAAGCCCTCGCCGAATAGCTCTCTGTTGGAGAATTGTGTGTTTTTTTTTTTTTTTTAATATCGATTTACATAAAATTATAATCATAGCGATGTGACACCACCATTCGCGGAGATCATCCCCGTCCCAAAGTTCAACTTTTTTTTTCAGAGACACATCGAAGTTGATACTTTGAAAATTATTATTGATTTTTTCTTTTGTTCATAAACAAAACGAGATTTTTTATAGGAATGGGATTATCCCGTTTAATGTTGTTCAGAAGTTGATCGGAGCGGGGGAGATTTTTCTATGCTTGTGCATTGGGCGCTGTCGGTCACTCGACCGCTCGGAGTGAATTTTGATGCGATTTTGATACATATGTTGAAGGAATTCATATTACTTCAATAATATACTAATATATACTAATAATATATGCTAATAATACTATAATAATATATATACTATATTTATGTATATTTATATATATAAATATATATATATTAGGGTGTGCGGAAAAAAAACAATTTCTTTTTTGGGTTGCATCCACCAAAAAAAGTTGAAGTAAGGTAAAAAAAGAAGAATCCTAAAACGTGAGGCCAAAAAAAAATTATTTCGAACGGCGCATTGCATTTGAATATTTTCCATAAGAATAACACAGGAAAATATTGGGATTTCTGAATGTCGTAGTGCAACTCGTTAGAAAAAAATCACACAAAGATGTCATTAACATATTCTCATGGAGAATCGAATTCCCTACAAAAAAATTTCTTACGAAAAATTAGCTCGGAACAACCGTTCAAGTGGAATATAACGCGTATGAATATAGTGGAAATAACGCTGTCTGAAATTGAATTGATAGGAAAAAAAAATAATTGAAAAGGCTGTAAAAATCGAATTTTTCGCTTTACGAAAAAACTTTTTGGGGGTTTTTTGTAGAGAATGTTCTGCTCTAACATACTTGCATGAAATTGTTCTCAAAATATTTCTCTTATACAAAAAAAAAATCAAGTACAACAAGAAATATAAAAGAAACGACGTTCATCATTGATCGTGTTTAGAAAAGCTTTATTCAATGAATTTGGTTTAATAAGATAGAATAGGTTTTTTTTTACATTATAATGCTTAATAATCATCGTTTCTTTTTTTAAGAGTCTGTTTGTTGCAATTAGGGTATTTCTATCGATAATTTTGCACTATGCCCAATAAATATTGTAGCTGCTCTTCGTTTTTTGTTAATGAACCGTTATATGCTTCTATCAAAGCGACGTTGTTAGAGCAGAACATTCTCTACAAAAAAAAAACCCCCGAAAAGTTTTTTCGTAAAGCGAAAAATTCGATTTTTACAGCCTTTTCAATTATTTTTTTTCCTATCAATTCAATTTCAGACAGCGTTATTTCCACTATATTCATTCGCGTTATATTCCACTTGAACGGTTGTTCCGAGCTAATTTTTCGTAACAACTTTTTTTGTAGGGAATTCGATTCTCCATGAGAATATGTTAATGACATCTTTGTGTGATTTTTTGCTGACGAGTTGCACTACCACATTCAGAAATCCCAATATTTTCCTGTGTTATTCTTATGGAACATATTCAAATGGAATGCGCCGTTCGAAATAATTTTTTTTTGACCTCCCGTTTTAGGATTCTTCTTTTTTTACCTTACTTCAACTTTTTTTGGTGGATGCAACCGAAGAAAAATTTTTTTTTTTTCCCGCACACCCTAATATATATATATATATATATATATAATAATAATAAAGCTAATAATATATACTAATAATAATAACTAATATATTACTTCAAGGAATACATATAACTTCAAGGAAATTCTCCAAAGGCTAATGATTTTGGTACTGATCGACGCGGAATATTTCAGAGTGTAACTTGGTTCGTTTTTCAACAAAATTTCAATGGCACGATTAGATATATCGTGATTTTATTGAGATCGCGCATGGCTCTGTCCATTACAGGCTACGTAGCCGAGCCTCAAAATCAGGCAACTTTGCAATTTTTTATACTCCGTAAATAAGCTCCAAACTGACTTGAAATTTTACAGAGACATAGTTCAAATTACACACTGCGTAAATTTCAAATTTTTTTTTTCATAAGACGTCATTTTCTTCTAAACAACTTTAATCGCATCCGCGATCGTCAATTTTATCATCGACACTTGGCGATTGCCCTTATTGATAGTTTATGAATTATTTATTGATTGTTATGCACTTCGTCGGTGAACCAGAAGCGATGAATCTCGAAACGATTTTTCGCTGGTATAACGAGAGGCCGTGACGAATAATCATAAAAAAAAAAAATTAATTATTATTGAATAAATGATACTTAC
Organism: Rhorus exstirpatorius; assembly: GCA_963564615.1. Classification (NCBI taxonomy): domain Eukaryota; kingdom Metazoa; phylum Arthropoda; class Insecta; order Hymenoptera; family Ichneumonidae; genus Rhorus; species Rhorus exstirpatorius. The sequence continues at coordinate 64,334,078 of OY751313.1, read as the reverse complement.
TCCACGGTAAATTCGGTATCTCCTACGGGAATGCAATAAACGAATTGCAAAGCGCTCCAGAGCCTGTGAAATTCCGTGCACTCGTCGATGTTCATGACACCGTTCGCCGGCGGTGGACCGACCCAGATCGGATCGTCGAGAAAACTTCGTAATCTGCTGAGCACGACTTCGAATATCGATAAACCGCAGCAGAGTCGTTCGCGAGTCAAGAGATCACCTTCCTGAGCGATCATTGCTTGCTGAAATAAAAAAAAAATAGGAAAAAAAAACGATATCGATCGGATACTCGAAGAATTTTTTTACAATTTGGAAAAAAAGCTTCTCCAAGAATCGTCAAATAATTGACTCTTGTAACTCGTTCAAGCTGATTTTTTTATTACCTTTGCGGTCCCGAATTTTTCTACGTTTGGAACTATCTGAAGTGCCGCGTACTTTGCCTCCAATCTTTTCTGCTTAGTCTCGGGTTTCTCACCCTCTGTTACGAATAGAATATACGAAATATATATTATGAAAATCAATAAATTAGTGAAAATTAAATATTTTTTAAATTATACAAATTAAATTATATAAAATAAATTGAATAAAAATTAAAAAAAAAACTTGTGAATAACGAATAATTCAATCATTTACGAACGGAAAAAAAATTTATTATTTCATCATTAATGTTATGAAACGTTTTTTCGAAAAAAAGAAAGAAAAAAAAAAAGAAACTGGCGATACCTTTGCAGTGTGGCCTTGGGAGAATATTTTGAAACGGTGCCGCGTGCATAAGATCGCAAACTTCTTCCTGAGATAGTGCCTGCTCCATCAGCAAACAGAACAATATCGTATTGCCGAATTCGCGAAAATTATGAAAAAGCTCGGTCTTGGCGTCGGGATACTGCACGATATCGTTCAGCTGCGCGTGATAATAGCCGAGAACACCGGGCGAGCCGTAATCGTAACGCGGCAATTTGCAAACTTTCGGCATCGCTTCCATCAGAGTTTTCGTGAATTGCAGCAGACTTCCCTGAATCAGCGATTTAACGATCTTCAGGAGTTCCTCCATGACAACGGCTATTCCCTGATAACCGAGGAGCTTGCACATCGTGCGAAAATGATACGGACCGACGAAACCCGTGTACTGTCCGTACTGAGTGCTGTACGATAAATTCAATTGCTTGCTTCCCCACAGATAATGATGCGACATTTGCGGTGGCTTGTCCCGTTGTACCGGTTGCACGAATTGCAATCCGCGACACTTGACGAATCTGTCGCGAACGAAAGTTTGCAAAATCGATTTTATTGATTTATTTTTTTTTTTTTTGGTCAAATTCAAGTTTAACGGGAAAAATTTGCCATCGAAGAGGTAAAAACTCACCGATTCGTCGCGGCGTTGTAACAATAATTTGGCAAAAAATCATAATTCAGCTCCCAGAATACGTGAAGTGTTATACGGCCGTAGGGAGCGAGGACATTGTGATTAGCCTCGCGAAACATCGCATCGTATTCGTCCAAAGCTAACCACTTGCTCAATAGCTTGTGAGTCAGTCGATTAACTTGCAGCAGACCGTCGAGTTCCTGAAAATCGTAAGAAAAATAATTAAAAAAAAAAAAACAAAAAAATACATCAAATAGGACAGACGTATCAGTTGTGGCCACTTTAAGCATTTTTCGAACATTCATTTACGAACAGTGTTTACATTATTGCAAATTCAGTTTTTAAAAAGTGATCGACGCAACCTAAAAGGTTCACAGAATCGAATTGTCATCATTTAAAACCCTTTCTGATCATGATAAATAAGAAAATACGAAATTATTTTGTAGCTGTCATTTTCACCATTTGTGGCCACAATTGAACTATACTTTTGGTCATCCGAAGTACCAGTTGTGGCCACCGAGCTTTGAATTGGGATTGGCCATAAGCTGGCCAAAAAATAGAAGAATCGCATTTTTAATGTACTTTGGGCCACCGCGTATTTTTCAGGAATTTTATCTGAGATATTAGTTTTTTTTTTGTAATTATAACATGAAAAATGAGCTTCAATTGATAAAATATGAATTTTCGATGGGGCGAAATGACTTTAGATATGAGAAACCGTACAAGAAAACTACACAAATCGCTCGGCGTTGACACATTTCGTTATATTTCGTTGAAATAAATTAGTAGATATTCAATAAAGAAATCGATAGTGGTCCGGAAACATCTTGAATATCGAAATATTGCGCTCGATGACATGAGCATAGCCTCGAAACTTTAAGAAATTCGAGAGAAATGCGGAGTGGTCACAAACGGTACAATGGCCACAACTGGTACGTCTACCCTATCATTACGTGCATCCAGTATTTTTTTTTTTTTTTTTTTTTTTTTTTTTTACAAGGGAAGTAATAATTGATGGATCGAATCGTTTCTCACCACAACACCGGTTATATCACCGGATTCGAACTTGCTGATCGCCAGATCCAGTGATTTTTGCATATCCGCGTTTATTCGTTGAGTAATGAGCTTATTAAGATCGATGCTTCTTCCCAATAGCTGAACGTGTCTCTGTTTGAGCAACGTCTCGTATCTATTGGCTCGGGGATACGGCAGGAGATAAGCACCGAGGGCAACGCACTCGACCCGAAATCTCTTGTCCAGTAGGATACTCGCCGCTAGCTGCTTGTAGTGCGCGAATATCTGCTCGCTGAGCTTGTAGACAAATTGATCGAAGCACAGATTTACCTCGGCCTCGACCTCGTCGTAAAGAAATTGCTTGCGAAATATCGTAAGGGCGTAGAGAGCACTGTCGTTGTAAAGATCGAGAGGATAAAGAACGTATCTGAAATTGAAGATATATATTTTTTTAAAAAAATCACATATCCTCAAGTATTTTATTCGAGAGAATTGATTTTTTTTTTTTTTTTTTAATCCGTTTCGGTGACCAGACTTTACACGGGAATATAATCTGAAGATTTTTTTTTTACCGGATAATTCATTTTTTATACTGTCGATTCGATAAATTTCGAAGAAAGTTTGTTTCGAATATTTTTTTCAATACATTTTTTTGTTCTTTTATATCGATTTGATCAGAATTTTTTGGTAATACCAATGATCAAGCGAGTGTTTGGAGCATAGCTGAATTTTTTCGTATTTTAATTTCAAAAGGATAGATTTGAATTTTTGTGATTAAGCGTTGGGCTAGAAAATCGGCGGGGAAAGTAATTGGAAAAGTAATAGAGAAATTTTGCTTGAATGAAAAATCTTTCAATTTTGAAAATAGATTTTTTCTTTTCCTTCTTCTTTGCTAATTATTGCATTTTACGTTATTCATAATTCGCTTACTCCATCATCGATGGCTCTTTGCTCCTGAGTATATGATCCGTGAGAATCCAGGGCATCGACATCTCGATTGGAAACTGCAACAGGCGTTCGATGGCTATCAGTGACCCGTCAAGAGGATTAAAGAAAATTTTTTTTTTACAACCACGCGTTAATGGGAAATATGGGGATTACTTTTGGCGTTGGGTTCAGGGTCGAAAAGAAAAGAAAAAAAAAAAAAAAACGGATATATTTACAAGCTGTTACTGCTGGCTACAAAATAAAAGAGATCATTTAAATCTGTAAATTCGTCCTTTTTGTCCCAATCGTTTCACCGCATTCGTAATAAAAATTATCGTTTCATATGTACAGACGAGAATTCCAATGAACCTTGTGCAACAAGGTCCGCCCAAAAAGCATCAAAGAAGGCGAGACGAAAACCACAAAACGAGAATGCATACAGCTCACAAATAAACCAGTCAATTTCGTCTCGTTCGACGAAATTTCTTATTATATATATATATATATATATATATATATATATATATATATATATATATATATATATATTAGACTGTTTCAAAATAAATCGATAATTTTTTTTTTGCTTTACACAATCTTATACTATACTTGGACATAAAAAAATAATCCTCGCGAAAGGAGGGACCGGCCCTTCAAGATTTAGAGGTATCTCATCGGACTTTTGTCTTTTTTTATTTCATTAATGACTAATTCTTTTACAAACCGAACACCATTCTCACTGACACATTTTTTATTTCGCTGAATCTTTTTTTACGGGTTCTATGTCGAAAAAAAAAGATACGCGTTCGAGGAATTTTTTTTTTTTTTTTTTTTTTTTTTTTTTTTTTTTTTTTTTTTAATAGAAGGGGTTGAAAGTTTGAGATTTTCGTGATTTGTGCCTTGGAGACTCATTTTCAAAAATTCATAACTCCGGTTATTTTTAAGCTAGAGAAAACTTTTTTTTTTCATTTTGAAGATAAAAGAGTGAATTTTGAGAAAAAAATATTTTCAAAAAAATTTATAAAAAATTTCATATTGTTATAAACAATTGAAATGTTTAAATCAATTTTTTAACCATGGCCCCCAAATTTTAACGATTTCTTAATACAACCATCGTATTCTACGTCAAATTTTCCATAAAAAATGTATTTTTTATTAATGGAGAAATTATGTTTACCGGTAGAGATAAATTAATTTATCTAGCGCGGCACGTCGTATCGGCGCGCGGGTACCTTTGCACGCCTGTTTTTCTAACCCCGCATCGTTTTTCTCAATAACATTAATGATTATTCAACTCTTAGTCTACTTTGTCAATCGAGTACAAATTATTATTATTAGCAAACGGGACTTTATGATTAATTGAACAAAATAAAAACATGTTAGCAAATGAAAAAACAATTAATTACGATTTTTATAAAAATTTTCTTAAAAACGTTATTTATCAGTAGTTAATAATCTCCTACTTAATTGTAGGAGAAAGTACAAAGTAGGAAGTACCTTAAAAGGAAAGTAGGAGTTTATTAATATTGATTTTTGTATTTTTTTTTTGTTTTTTTTTGCATTTATCGACGTATATATCGACCGATAATTGTTGCTGCGATCATCAAGATCGTTTTTTCTAGTATATTCAGTATTTATACATAAGTTTGGAATATATTCATCATATTAGGACTAGAAAAACGTTTGTTCCATCCATGCAAATTAATTATTCACGTATTAACGAAATAAAAATGACAAAAGTCCGATGAGACACCTCTAAATCTTGAAGGACCGGCCCTTCCTTTCGCGAGGATTATTTTTTGATGTCCAAGTATAGTTTAAGATTGTGTAAAGCAAAAAAAAAAATTATCGATTTATTTTGAAACAGTCTAATATATATATATATATATTTTTTCACCCATAATATTCCCAAAACGTGCAATATTGGTCGAATTTTTGACAATTCTCGACTCATGGATTCGCACTCGTTTGAATAAAAATTGAATCGTCAAGATGGCGAATTCGAAATATGAAATATCTTGTGAATTGTTCATCGATAGGACTGAAATTTTATACCGCGATTTTTCGATCGGCAATTCAACGATTCAGATATCGATCGAGTGAATCTCGTAAAGGAAAGTCAAAATTCGCTGTGAAAAATAATAGTAATAAAAATAAAAATAATGATAATAAAAATAAAAATAAAAATAAACTGTCGAGTTAGCGCTACGGAATACAAACAGTGGCGATTTTGGCTAATAATGCTATTTTGACAAAAAATCAGCCACGTCGCTGTACCTGAATGCGTTTCTCCATGGTGATCAAGTCGCTGCACTCCTCGTTGTGCTGGTGTCGCACTTGGCATTTCTAGTCATGAAATCAATTCACATAACACGTGCTAAGCTTGTACCCCGATATTTGAGAGAGCCTCGTTGAAACAATTAATTTTTTTTTTCCTCCTTCTACATCGCGTTTTCTATATGTTTATCGTTCTCGAAATTTTTTTTTTTTTTGAGAAATATACTCCGGGGGAATACCCCGAGGGTGTGATATTTTTTTTTTTCGTTCTTCGTTCTCGATCAGCGCAATTATTTTCGAGAAATATACTCCGAGGGAATACTCCGAGTGATATTTTGTTTTTTCGTTTTTCGTTCTCAATCAGCGCAATTATTTTCGAGAAATACACTCCGAGGGAATACTCCGAGTAATATTTTTTTTTCTTTCTTCGTTCTCGATCAGCGCAATTATTTTCGTCAAAATGATTATAAGGTGAAAATTTTTACCTGTATTTTTCGGCCCATCGTCATTTCCAAGTAAAATTCACGATACCAAAGCTGCGATAGATCGCAACAGTTCTGCAATGATTCTGTTACGAGGAAAAAGAAAATGACAAATAATGAGAACCGAATCGAAAAAAAAAAAAACATCTTGCAAGATGCAAATTTTCATATTAAAACAAATATTTAAAAAAATCACAGTCCTATCACAATGTGTGTGTGTTTTTTTTTCGACTTTTGAGCTTAAAGTCCTTGATTCGCGAAAAAAAAATCAAAATCGTCAAATATATCCGCGGCCAAATTTGTCCGAAGGACATCTTTGAGGTAAATACTTTTTGCATACCGCTAAAGTTCAATTGGTAGCCCCAGTAGAAGCTCGTTTTGTGAAATTGATCGATCTGAACGAGATACTGTCCGTCGATGTCCTTCCGTAGAGTACGCTTTCCTCCGCTCTTGTCGGCTATCAGCGACTCCAGCATCGTGCGTACCATGTAAAGTTGCGTCGAGGATGGTCCTACGAGAACAAAGCGTTTTTTTTTTCCCCCCCCACCATCAAGATAAATATTTAAAAAATTTTTTTTAAGCTTCAAAATCATTTGAAAATGAAAAAGCTCACCAACGTTTCGTCTCGGTACTTTTATACCGAAACCATTGTCCGGATCTTTTTTTCCCTTCAACGCAGGATCGCTCAGTGGCTCAACGCCAAAATGCCAATCCGCGCAGGTTTCTCTGACGGATACTATTATACTGGTTGAAAAAAAAAAACGAGAAAAAAATAATCACAAATATAAGTAATTTTCAATTAAAAATTGATTTCTCGAAAAAAAAAACGTGAAAATTTTCATCGTCTACCTTCTGATCAAATCTTTCTTGTTCTTTATAGCTTTTCTCAATGGTTCGCGCAGTATAAGCTGCACAAAGTCCTGCAGCTCGGCATAAATATTTCTCCGTATGGCATCGATGAACACCGTCTCCATGCGCGCCATCAAAACTTGAAGACCTTTTATCATGGCGATCACTTCGATAAGCGCAAATTTCTCCTCGTCCGTATAATTGTAACGCGTCGCCTGGGAAAAAAAAAAAAAAAAAAAAACAAAACCGAATTCGTTTCAATTGTCAATATTACGCGAAAAAAATTGAAATAAAATATTTAAAAAAAAAAAAAACGAATCAACGAATTATGAGACATTTTTAAGATAAAAAAAAAAATCTCATCGCTTGCCCTCTCGTATTCCTCGGCCTCTTGCGGACACTCTTTGTTCATATGATGATCGGTTGGATGAAGAAGTTTCCAGCTGTAGAGTTCCGTAACGACGCTCGTCCATTGCGACAATAATTGCAATCCCCTCAGCGCTAATTCAGCGGTTTCACGATTTTCCGTATCGCTGCCGCACTCCTTGTACGTCGTTGTAACTTCGTTGCTGTAACGCGCCAATTCGCTGATATATTTGACATGATCCTCGCGTATCTGCGGCAAATGTACCATAAGATCCGCCTGGGGGCTCATACTGTTCGACGACGCCGAGAGGGGCCAGCGCGAGGCCTCGAAGTGTTTCGATCTTTTGATATAATTGAACGGTGCTATTTGCATATCGCCGAAAAGCGGCACGACCTCGAGATTCTTGAAAATTCTATCTATACGATCGAGTTTCAATTTTTTCTTCTGATCGAGCTTATTTATATTGCACAATTCGCTGTCCATCAGAAACAAACCGAAGCCCATTACTTTCACGAGCATGTGCTTCTCGTTGGGCGTAAGATACATCTTCGTCTCGAACATGTGAACGCAAATATTGACGACATCGGCGAGTAGCTCCTCGTAGCCGTTGATTTTTTCCAAATTTTCCTTCACCGTGTCGCGAATTTTGTTCTGAGTTGCGAGAAACATGGAAAGATTTTGCGACTCCTGGAGGGTCTGGGAGTCCGACATGACTTTCAAAAATTGGGCAGCTCTGAAAATTTTACGGTGAACGAAAGGTTCAAACGATCGTTCGAATTGCTCGGGAGGGGCAATGGAGATTTTTGTTTTTTTTTTTTTTTTTGTTCGTTTTGTTTAACGACGATCTCTGTGGCGGGGGGTCGATTTGAATCAGGCTGAAATTTCAAAGTTTCGCTATTTTGAAACGAAGCAAGGGAGCGTGGCCTTCACCTAAAAAATTGTACGCAAAGTTTCGAGTCTCCGGTCTCTCTCAGTTCACCGTAACGAACGGTCTCATTTATTTGAGGTAAGTTTTTCATTTTTCGCGTGTTTTTGTACTAATGAGAGTATACAATTTCACTTTATATGAAATTAAAAAAAAAAAACCATGTGCCCGTGTGTATGTGATTTAGATTTTTAAAAAATGACGGGACGCTCCGGGATTGATGTGGGTCGAGCATTACACGTTCTCGTGGAGACGTTAATTATTTCGATGTTGAGAGCAAGAACGACGATGATGATTGTTTAGAAGACCAGGACTACTCGACATCGGAATAAATAGTTTTATATTAAAAAATGTGTATATTTCCTACCAAAAAACAATGCATGTGTTCATGCAAAAAAAAAAAAAAAAAACAAGGGTCTCAATTGTATAATATTATTTTGCAAATTTTTTATTTATTTTTTATTAAAAGGCACAATCTTAAGCTTTAATTTCAATTTTTACTCGTTCCATTTCATTCATTTTTCTCCGAGTTATGAATTTTTGAAGAAAAATCAGAGCTGGGCAAAGTCCGGAAAGTACTTCAAGTACAAAGTACAAAGTACTCTAAGTATTTGAAGTACTCGTGTATTACAAGTACCAAGTACCGTAAATACTTGAAGTACCAAGTACTTCAAGTACTCAAGGTTTCCAAGTACTTGAAGTACCAATTACTTGAAGTACCGAGTACTTGAAGTAAAAGTACTTGAAGTACTTAAGGTGCCAGGTACTTGAAGTATTGAGTACTTGAAGTAAAAGTACTTGAAGTACTTAATGCGACATTACTTGAAGTACTGAGTACTTGAAGTACCGAGTAATTGAAGTACGTAAAAAAATCAAGTATCAAATACTTTTCAAGATTTCACGTACATCTCGTAAGTTCTAGTATTTATTTTTTATTTGTCACGTACTCTTTAAACTCATTTGATTTTGACTCGAGTACTTTTTGTATCAACACATATTTTCACATTGCGCGATTCACTCAGGCTAGGCAGATTTGAACCGAAATATTTAAACGAAGAATTATAAATCAAAGTCAATGCTCGATCTCTCATGGCACTATTTGTCGAATTCTCTCTCTGTGTCAAATGGAATATAAGTACATATAAACATGTAACATAAATATAAAATATATTTTACATATCTTTTATAATTATCTTTCCTCTTAAAAATAGAGTTGGTTTCATTCGATTTCCACATAATTTGGCGTTGTTACACCAATTTTGGCGGTAAAAGTCAATATTTCGACTTTTTTTTAATTCCCAGACTTCGGTTCCCGGAATAAATAGACTTTTTCGAAAATCGTGTAAAACCAAGCTACCCGTCTCAAAACTTCATATTTTCACTTTATAATGCCGTTGGTTTTGTTCAATTTCGATCAAAATCAACGGAGATATTGCAAATTCAATCAAAAAAGTCATTTTTACGATTTTTTCATGTTTTTTTACGCTTTTACCTCATTTTTGACTAACTTTTCCGACTTCAAGCAAAATTTCCGTAAGCTCGCGTGATTCTGCATTAAAAAACGCAAAGAATGAGCCCAAATTGAACCCTTTTTGTGAAATTTTACCGGAGATATGAATTTTTCAAAATTGGGGTGTTCGGTCACCCCGGGTTACCATAATAGGTAAAAAAAATAAGGTTACCATTCTAGGATTAACTCGATTCGTCTCGCGGCATCGCTACGCGGAACGTTCCTTAATTATATATTAAAAGGCATATTATACATGCGACCATTGGCAAAACGTATTCATAAGTACTTGATACTTGGTACTTGAAAAAGTACTTGAAGTACAGAAAAGTACTTGAAATTTTAAGTACAAGTACTTGAAGTACTGGTACTTAAAGTACAAGTACTTTAAGCAGATGTCATGTACTTGAAAATTTAAGTACAAGTACTTTAAGTACATGACATGTACTTGAAATTTTAAGTACAAGACTTGAAGTACAGGTCAAGTACTTGAAAATTTAAGTACAATACTTGAAATACTTTTGAAGTACTTTGTACTTCAAGTACTGTACTTTCAGTACATCACAAGTACTGGGTACTTGAAGTACTGCCAAGCTCTGAGAAAAATACTTTTTATTTTTCACGAGTTGATTTGTTTATTGTTATTTATTTCGTAAATTAATTCGGCAAACCTTATATTTCGAAATTTTATCTTTTAGGAAAACGTTTTCGAGTCTTTTTGAGCATAAAGTCGATTTGACCCCCCCCCCCCTTCCCCTACACTTAAGTGGTGCAAAAAAAAGCTTTACAGTGATCGGGTTAAATTTTTCGATTTTTCAATTACCTTCTGTACGTGGAGTAATCATTTTTAACGCTGGACTTCATGTTCTTGAGTTCGTCGAGTACAGCAAACATATTTATAAACTTTCCAAGCGTCAAGAGATAAGCTTCCGAGACAAAATCCTTTCTCTTCTCGTGATGACACAGACGCTTGACCTCAGCGGAGAAACGTTCGATTGCTTTTCTCTTCAAAAACAACGAAAAAAAAATTACAATTTTTCCACGAATACCAAATGTAAATATCGCAAACTGAGTTTCCCCAATTTTGACTTATACTCGTGAATTACGGAATTACGATTCTTGAAAATAATAACACAAATCAATGTTTGAGTTTCAAAATTGAATCTCTCGTTTTTTTATTCTTTTTTTTTCGGCCGAGAGCAAAAGGTTTTTTTTTTTCGAAAAATTCAAAATTTCTTAAATCTAAACTGCTACATCGGTTTTCGCAAAATTAAATACCAAATATCCTTATCTACGAAATTATCCGGGCGGAAAATTTGCACCTTTATAACTTATCGATCAGTTTAGGCGTAACTGCGAATTGAAAAATTTCGAGTAAAATTATGTAGGACGAAGATTTACCTGGAAATACATAAAGTTGAGGAGCTTGTTTACTTCGGGCGCCAATACTTCGACCGTTTTCTCATAAATTTCGACTCTGTTCGGCTGTTCATTGGATTTCGGTTGCGGTATTGCGCGCGAACAGCATCTCCAGGTGTACAGCATAACGGCATGCTCCAATCCTTCTTCGAGCAGCTCGTTCTGTAATTTTGTCAATTATTCATGAATTTTTCTCGTTTATTCATTCGTTCGCGGAGGAAATTTCGATACGAATTTGCGGGCATTCACAGAAATATCAGCGTATATATAGAAAAAATAATAATATTTTTTTTTTTTTTTTCAAACGTTTCGCCGAACCAATATACTTACCAAGCTGGCGTGAACCGTCGCTTCTTCGATGTACTTGGCGATGCCGGTGACAAAACCATTTCTATCTTCGAAATTCGTGTCAAAGTTTGCCTGATAAACGACTGAGCACGGTTGCGCCTCGATGCAAGGCTGTTCGTCCGGCAATGTAAATTCGTCCAAAACATCGACGTTGGACAAAGCGTCGCCCAACGTTACTTTATCAGCTGTCATGATTACTTCGTTTCCAAAGCCTCTGCAACAATGACCGCAACAATGACTCATAGCACAAGGGTAGCGTACTATCAAATTCGAGATGCATATAGCACCAAATCCGATAGATCGATAACAAAACTATTTCACGTAAGAAAATATACACCCTCGATACTTTCTATAAAAAAATTTTTTGAAATATCATTGGCTCACGTTCGTTCGTACTCATCGAATAACTGTAATTACTACTCCGATTTCGTTGTTGGCATTTACGCAGAGGTTATGTTTACAGTAGTTTTTTTTTTTTTTTCCAATACCGGAAGAGAACGATAAAACGGTCTTTGTACTTTTTATCGGGCAAACGTTATTTAGATACCTTGCGTGAAGGGTTTCTGGGCACCAGATGAAAATCCGTCGGTCCCGAGAGACCGCGAAACCCCACAACGAAAACACTGCTTCGCTAAACGAAACTTCGAAACTCCACCCTTTGGAAATGTCAAACTATCTCTGTTTCCAATATGGCTGATGCGTGTGTGCTGGGATGGTATACTAAAGCTCTTCTCTCTCTCTCTCTCTCTCTCTCTCTCTCATGGGATCTACATAGTGAGCGAGCGCGATGCCCCGATGGTCGTTGACCACCCGCAATGTCCCGCAACGCAGTCACCCCCACGTGCATGTAATGTATTACATTCCCATATATATATATATATATATATGTGAGCTATGTAATACTTAAATATACTTGTATTATGTTTTCGATTCAAGAATCATTGGAAAATGTATGAATTTAGGATTGATTATAAAATTTTATTCACAGCGATTGATCAATTGATTTATTTCCCACGCTAATCAAATTTCATACATGCTTCATCGAGGTCAATCTCTTATCTCTCTCGATATAAATTTGTCACAATTTACATGAATGAAATTTGGATAAAGCGTTGCTCTTTATTTTTAGAATTAATATTTACATGCATTTATTTGTTTTTCGACTCGATATGGAGAACTTTGCAATAAAACGATATTCACATATACTTTTGTTATTGTTCGACGATCCGTAGATCCAAGAAAATTTTGAAGCATATGTCCTCTAGCGATCAATGGATCAATTTATTTTCCACGCCGATCGAATGTCTCGCTTCGTTGCGAGTTCAAGGTCCTTGCTATATCTGCGATATGATTGTCATGAAAATTCACGTCATCAAATTTCGGTAATTGTTGCATTTTATTCAGACGTCTGTCTATATTAAAGAAACATAACAATGTGATCCCCTCTAGTCTATATTACAGCTCATGTACATATAAACTCTTTATAACATATATAGTACTTTTACACTTTTCGTCTATAATTATATATTTCTTTTTATCATTCTCCAGTATGTTGGTTTTCTTCAGCGGACACATTTATATTCGAATTGCCTTGAGGAAAATTCGCTGATACACGGACGAACTCGCTCTTCTTTTTAAAAAAAATCATCCCAACGCCATCTGGGACACCTTGCGGACATCACGGCCATTAGGCGAAAATGAGTTTTGCCGGTTTTGCCCTTTTAGACAAAATTTGGATAATTTTTGGTAAAGAGTTTCGAGACATTGACAATTTTGTTCCCCCCAAGACAATTTTCGTATAAACCTGCGTCATTCTAAGTACAAATTCTACGCGGATAATCGAGACGTCGTTGACTTATCCGCAAGATAAATATATACCGAGCACGGTGCGACATAATATACAACTACATAATTTTTTTTTCTTTCTCTATATTTACACGCGTCGTTTTGCCCGACCATCACATTTAAAATTTATACTATTCCAACTATTACGTGGACGTGAATAATTTTACAAAAAGCTGGTAACGATACTCGTCAGTTTGTGGCTGTCGCGGTTTTTTTTTTAATCAATTACCAATCTCTTTCAGTTGATTTTCTTGACAATTTTAGTTTTTTTTTTTTTTTTAATATATCTCATATACGTAAAAATACTTTCGATCGTAGGCTTCATTTTTTTTTCTTAAGTCGATTCAGACCGTTCACCAGAAAGCTGTAATAATACCGTCTTGAAAAAAGTGTGAAAAAGGATATATAGAAAAGAAATTATTTAAATAATTAAATATCGAAACATGATTTCATTTAAAAAAATAAGTTATGTTCGTTTTGCATGATTTTTTATTCTTTTTTGCGTATGTATCGCGTGTATTTCGGCACGTATTTTATTAAAGCGTAAGGGGTACGTGAAATTATCGAAATTTCACGCTACGAATCAGAATTATGATTTATGAGAAATTGTCTGAATCGTCGGTTTTGTCAATATATATATGTACATAAAACAAAAAAAAGGCAAAAAATTGAAAATCGCGTTACATTCCATATTATGTATATATCGGCAAGGACTAGGCGCGACAAGAAATTTTTTTTCCCGCTCTCATATGGCGCATATTCCACGTCAACTCAGCCACCCCGTTTTTTTTTATTGTCTCAAATAAATTATTCAGTATGGGCATTTCAAAGGACAATATATCCATGACATTTTTCCAAAATTTCATCCCCCCCCCCCCCCCCCCCTATTGTTGGTTCTCGAGATAATGATTAATGAATTCTCAATTTTGTAAAAATCATAACTTCGTAACTACCGATCGGATTTAAACGATTAAGAAAAGAATCTTTTTTTATTTTTTTGCCCTTTTCGAAAAAAATATGTCATCATCGGATAAAAGCTCATTAGACAGTTTTCGGGGTAAATTAACAAAAAACAATTTTTCCCTCTTCACTGATGCCTTGTTTCATTTTGAAAAAATCCTGCGGAGTTGCGTATTGACCCCCCTCGATCAGAAAAAAAAATACTGAGTAGAATTCCGATTGGCCCTTTCGTAGAAAAAAAAAAAAATCGAAAAATTTCCCCGAAAAATGTCTAATGAACTTTTCTCCAATGACGGCATATTTTTTTTCAAAAAGGGCGAAAAAAAGGTTCTTTTTTTTAGTCGTAAAAATCCGATCAACCGTTACGAAGTTATTATTTTCACAAAATTGAGAATTTATTAATCATTATCCCGAGAAACAACAATAGTGGGGGGGATGAAATTTTGGTAAAATGTCATGGATATATTGTCCTATGAAATGCCCATACTGAATAATTTTTTCGAGACATTAAAAAAAAACGAGGTGGCCGAGTTGACGTGGAATGGCGACATATATATACGAGAAAATGAAATTACGATCAATATTTTCAACAATTGTTCCCTGGACATTGGCGAAATTCTTCGACGTTTAGGAACGTTATGAAATTTTTCGTCGAATTGGCATAATCGTTTGAATATTTTTAATTCATCGTTTTCTTAAATTATCGTATATATTTATATATATTTGTATTTATTATACAATAGTATGTATATTGCACTTTGAACGATCCCATTGGCAAAGTTATCATGCTTTCACAGTCCTTCTTCGTCTTTTTCTTATTTTTTATTTAGCCTACTCGAATTGTACGATTTTCTCAGGGTGGACGTAAGCTCGATGTTTTTTTGTTCTTTTTTTTTCGTAATTCTAAACTGGGAAATCCGTATTGCGGTGTCAACTATCCTGCAATGTTCGGCAATATTTTTTATTCTTTTTTTTTCTTCTTCATATATCTCTAATGTTTTAATTAAAAACACTGAATAGTTGTATTTTAGCGTCAAATGCTTTTCCTAAAAGCATCGAAATCACGGTTTACTCATTCACACGGAGAAACCCGATCTACGAGTAATTTTTTTTTCCAATCTATCTCTCTTCTTATTTCCCCACGAATATTATTTCTTCTACAGCGTTATCCGATTGTCTGGCCTCTTTTTTTTTCTCCCTTTTTTTTCGATTGGACGCAATGATACCGTAAAAATTTTGTTTTTTTTTTTTTTTCCATTTTTATGAATTAAATTATGAAAAATTTGAATTAAATATTCAAATTTTTTTTCGTCCCGCTTGAAACTCAATTGCCAGATACTACTTTGGAAGGAATTTTCGTTTTGTCTCAAAACTCACGTATATACAAGAATTGTGATCGATCGTACGGGGAAATTTTTACAAAATTTACAATTTTGTCGCTACGAATGCTCGTCATTGAGCAGTTTTTCATGATTTCTCGATCGATTTCGTCATTAAGAGAGTTCCCCGTTTGCCGGTGAAATAATTTTCATGATTGTATCCAATCGTTTATCAAACTCCAAGCTCTTCCGTTGGCAATTCAACGCTCAGGCCCGAGATTCCGGTTTCGCGGTGAGAGATAGAATCGCGTGTTCCTGTGCGATAGCAGCCAATTCCTTGAGCCATTCGTCCATCACTACCGCGCATAGCACGACATTTTGAGCGGGGCTCACGTTCTTCGGCGATTCCCACGTTGTTTTTGGATAATATCTTTAAAAAAAAAAAAAAAAAAAAAACGCGAATTCAAATCGGGGGCCTTTTTTCGAAATGTATGAGAGAAAATTTTGGCAAAGCTAGGAGAAATAATTTACACGAAAAGTTTATGCTCAATCGATGCGTATGATCCTCGAAAGTCTCACCTGTAACCGGAGCCATTGTCGGTAACTTCCAAAAGTTCCTCCTTCATACCGAATTTTTGAGCTAGAGAGCTCCTGAGACTATTCGCACCGGAATTTCCGCCCGACCAGTCGAATACCTGGCCCAATAAGCTCCTTCGTTTGGGCTCACCTGTCGAGTAATTCACGAAATTGCAAAATTAAAAAAAAAAAAATCGTACAACGAATTTACTTAATTTCCCTCGATTTTTGGGGATTTTTTTTCTCCCCCACGATAATAATACCTACATCGCTTGGCCACTTGACGCAGTGAAGCAGCATTGAAAGACGAAAACTCGTGAATATTAAGCATCCTCGAGGCAATTATTAACAAGCATATCCGGTCGCGGTTACAAATTTGAAAAATTGATAAAAAAAAAAAAAAAAAAAAAAAGTATCATTACCTCTCGTGAATGGCTCGCTGGCGGAAACATTACGTTTCATCTGTGGCGAATGAGCGGCCGCTTCGGGAGCATTTTTTCTCGCGTTCACGAGCCTGTCCTCTCGTTCGATGAGAAATGCTCTCGCTTGTTCGACCAATTGATCGAGATCCTCGATCTTCGAAAGATACTGATCAATCTTGTGTTTCAGGGAAGCCAGAACCTGAGACACAAAAATTAATTGACGATTAATTATTAATTGGGATTCGATTTTTTTTTAACACGTACATTTTTTCCAAAGTTAAATATTTTTTCGGTGGGAATTTCAATCGCGCATTCAGTCTACTGTATCGAAGAAACAATCTCATTAGATTTTTTTAAGGTAATTCCCTCTCAGGATCGTTGAATTAAGAAAGTGTTGAAATTTGTGTATACGCGTTATTTAATACGTTATCCAAAAATTTGCGCAATTTAAAATAAGTTTTATCATCCCGAAGCCAAAATATTTACACTCAAAGTTGGCTTGATTTACGCGTAACGTATGCGCCATGCACGCGCAAAGAGTTAATTATTAATTCTACCGTAAAAACTAAAATTAAGAAGTTGATGAAAAACGAGGAGTAGCTAGAGAAGGATGTCGCGAATAATGTGAAAAAAATTCAGGAAGATTTACCATTTTTGAGATATTATAAGTGAAAGAAGTGTACGCGCAAGCCTGTGATCGGTGCGACTCTCTCTCTCTTGTTTCATGCACATGCCCCGCTCACCGCGCGCCTACATTTCCTCTTCTTCTCTGCCTCTACTCATGGGGGAGTTTCCTCAATATCAACATCGTTTATAAATTTAAAAAAAAAAAAAAAAAAAAAAAACGATAGTCTTACTCAACTATTTTCCTTAATATCTTCTTCAAAATATTTTTCGTCGTATCCCCTTGGAGTTTTCCTTGAAGTGGAAAATCGAAAATTTGGAACGAAAAATGTTTTTTTTTTTATCCACACACCTCTTATTTTGTAAAAAAAAAAAGAAAAAAAATTGACATTTGTAGCTGAACTATTGTTAATTTTATGATTTTCAGCTAAAAAAGCCGAAAAAGCAGCAAATAAATTACTTGAGGCAGCTTGAAAAAAAAATTTCAGATTACTAAAATGAAAAAAAAAAAATAATGATTCTGTTAAATACAAATACTTTATGCCTATGAGAGCAAAAAAAAAAAAAATTTTCACGTCGCGATTTTCAACAAATAGCAGAAAAAACCGAAAAGTCGCTTGAGCACTATCTAAATTTTTTTTTTAATCCTAAATTTGGGGAAAATTACGTTTTTTTTTATGTTCTAACGTTTTTGAACCGCCCTAATATATATATTAGGGTGTGCGGAAAAAAAACAATTTTTTTTTTTTCGGTTGCATCCACCAAAAAAAGTTGAAGTAAGGTAAAAAAAGAAGAATCCTAAAACGGGAGGTCAAAAAAAAATTATTTCGAACGGCGCATTGCATTTGAATATTTTCCATAAGAATATAACACAGGAAAATATTGGGATTTCTGAATGTGGTAGTGCAACTCGTCAGAAAAAAATCACACAAAGATGTCATTAACATATTCTCATGGAGAATCGAATTCCCTACAAAAAAAGTTGTTACGAAAAATTAGCTCGGAACAACCGTTCAAGTGGAATATAACGCGAATGAATATAGTGGAAATAACGCTGTCTGAAATTGAATTGATAGGAAAAAAAAAGAATTCAAAAGGCTGTAAAAATCGAATTTTTCGCTTTACGAAAAAACTTTTTGAGGTTTTTTTTGTAGAAAATGTTCTGCTCTACCATACTTGCATGAAATTGTTCTCAACATATTTCTCTTATACAAAAAAAAAAATCAAGTACAACAAGAAATATAAAAGAAACGACGTTCATCATTGATCGTGTTTAGAAAAGCTTTATTCAATGAATTTGGTTTAATAAGAGAGAATAGGTTTTTTTTTTTACATTATAATGCTTAATAATCATCGTTTCTTCTTTTAAGAGTCTGTTTGTTGCAATTAGGGTATTTCTATCGATAATTTTGCACTATGCCCAATAAATATTGTAGCTGCTCTTCGTTTTTTTTGTTAATGAACCGTTATATGCTTCTATCAAAGCGACGTTGTTAGAGCAGAACATTCTCTAAAATAAAAAAACCCCGAAAAGTTTTTTCGTGAAGCGAAAAATTCGATTTTTACAGCCTTTTAAATTATTTTTTTTCCTATCAATTCAATTTCGGACAGCGTTATTTCCACTATATTCATTCGCGTTATATTCCACTTGAACGGTTGTTCCGAGCTAATTTTTCGTAAGAACTTTTTTTGTAGGGAATTCGATATTCCATGAGAATATGTTAATGACATCTTTGTGTGATTTTTTTCTGACGAGTTGCACTGCCACATTCAGAAATCCCAATATTTTCCTGTGTTATTCTTATGGAAAATATTCAAATGCAATGCGCCGTTCGAAATAATTTTTTTTTGACCTCCCGTTTTAGGATTCTTCTTTTTTTTACCTTACTTCAACTTTTTTTGGTGGATGCAACCGAAAAAAAAAAAATGTTTTTTTCCGCACACCCTAATACATATGGGACATTCCACGTCAACTCAGCCACCCCGTTTTTTTTATTGTCTCGAAAAAATTATTCAGTATGGGCATTTCAAAGGACAATATATCCATGACATTTTACCAAAATTTCATCCCCCCACTATTGTTGGTTCTCAAGATAATGATTAATGAAGTCTCAATTTTGTAAAAATCATAACTTCGTAACTACTGATCGGATTTAAACGATTAAAAAAAGAATCTTTTTTATTTTTTTTGTCCTTTTTGAAAAAAAATATGTCATTATCGGATAAAAGCTCATTAGACAGTTTTCGGGGTAAATTAACAAAAAACAATTTTTCCCTCTTCACTGATGCCTTGTTCCATTTTGAAAAAATCCTGCGGAGTTGTGTATCGCCTCCCTCTATCAGAAAAAAAAATACTGAGTAGAATTCCGATTGGCCCTTTCGTGGAAAAAAAAAAAAATCGAAAAATTTCCCCGAAAACTGTCTAATGAACTTTTCTCCAATGACGGCATATTTTTTTTCAAAAAGGGCAAAAAAAATAAAAAAGATTCTTTTTTTAGTCGTTAAAATCCGATCAGCCGTTACGAAGTTATGATTTTCACAAAATTGAGAATTTATTAATCATTATCTCGAGAACCAACAATAGCGGGGGGACGAAATTTTGGTAAAATGTCATGGATATATTGTCCTTTGAAATGCCCATACTGAATAATTTTTTCGAGACCAAAAAAAAACGGGGTGGCTGAGTTGACGTGGAATGCGACATATATATATACATAAATCTTTCACATTACGAAATTCCTTCAAGCAATAATTCCCAGGCAAATTAATTCCACGTATATCCCCGATTTTTTTTTTTTTTTTACTCACTTGCAGGAGTGATCTGATGCTCGGTTGAAACACCAAAGAATGATTGAGGAGAAAAGATTGCAACAGCGGTTGCGGATAAACAGCGAGGCGACTTATCAGTCCCGTGAGATGAAGATTAACATAAACGTTGTTGCTCGTCATGCATTCCAATTTTCTCAATATAACATCGAGAAAAATGCCAACGTTCGGTTTACCGTGAAATAAATCCTGTCGATAGGACATTATTTGTTTCCTCGTGTCGTTCGTTGAATCCGTCGTATCGTCGCGTTCACCATTTTCGTTGCTCGGGCGCGCCGTTCTCGTCTCGTCGTCGGCGAAAATTTTCATTTCCCCTGCAGCGAGACGCGACGTATTGACATTATCACCGTTGCTCCCGTCGTGTTCGCTCGTACGATCCTCGCTTGTCCCATTCTCCGGTGTCGATTCCGTCGAACCTTTGAACGCGAAACTCTCGTAACCGCTGCTCTCGCCGAGCGACAAAAGTGAATTCATCGCTGTATTCGTATCATCGTTCTCAAACTCGTAAAAACCGTCTCGTTTCTCCGTGCCTCGTCGCGACTCGGCATTATTATCATCGATCGTTTCGCTCTCATCGTCAACGTTAATTCTCATTTCCGCGCGAATCTTTGCTCCGGCGCTCAAATTCTCGCCCAATAATTCCGCTATATCGGCATCGAGTCTCGAGCGTTCCTCGGCCGTGAACGAACGAGGAGCATCGATAATTTCTCTTCGCTCGGCGAAATTTTTCATTCTCACTTTGTCAAACGACGACGCGTCCTCGAGCGCCTCGTCGGTCTCGAGAAGAGATTTGATATTATCGAGAATATTTTCTCTCGTCGACGACGCGACGATCGGAGAAAAATTTTCTGCCTCTTTCGTTTCATTCGACGCTGCGTTCTCATTGATGCAACTCGATTTTTCACGATACGACGATTCCGCGCTCACTTTTTTCGTCATTCTCGTTTGACGATTTTCATTAACGTCGTTCATCTCTGTACGCCATAAATTTACATGATCCGTGAGAATAAAATTTTCCTCGGTCTTGCCGCTGCTGCTTCTCGTATCGTCATTTGTCTCACCGTCGTAAAGCGACGACCATACGGAGCAAGATGCCTGACAAGCGACGATCTTTTGCCTTGCGTCATAAAGATACGCGTGATAATTACCGTACAAACTTTCCGCCTGTCTCGAGGCATGATTCGCGGTAGCTGATGGTAGCGAGACAAAGCCAGCGCTGTTATCGATGCACGTCGAGAGATTTGGAGAATTCGAGGCTGAGCAACGTCCTCGCGAGATGGCCGACGATACGTGGGGCAATGATCTCGATACGCTGGACGAATCGTTGCTGTTCATGGAAAATGTCAGGCAGCACGAGGGCGTAAGTGAGAGAAATTTTTCGGCACCGCGACCGAACGGATCGACGTCGCGAAGCCTTCGTCGCTGTGACAGCATTACGTGAGAACACGGGCTCAATGCACCGAGACACAGCTCGAGCATCACGTCCTCGCAGTTTAGATCTACCAGGGTCTCGAACAATGCCAGTGTCACGATGCATAACTGCGAGATTTAAAAATTAAAAAAAACAACGAAAATGAAAGGTACAAAAATAATAATTTGAAAATATCGATAAATTTTGTCGAAATTGGAGAAAGCTTCGCTCTTAAAAAATTCAGTTTCTTCTATAAGAAACCATACAAAATATTCTCTTGTAGGGCCAAATATATTTGTCTGAGAGAGAAAATAAGAGGAATTTCGAACAAAAAGACCTCGAAGCGGGGAAAAGACTTTATAAGAGTATCAAGGGAATTAGGAATGGAGGAACTAAAAGATGTGATAAAAGAGAGGAAAGAAATAAAAATAACGGAGAAGCTGATAGGCAAGGGATTGGAAAACCTAAAAAGAAAGACAATAGAGAGAGAAAGAGAACAAATTCAAAAATCGACGTATAATAGTATATATAAATATATAATAGAGAATGACGAGAAACCGTGGAAGTATTGGGCGGCGAAAGATATTAATGGAAAGAACAAGGAAACTTGGGCCGGAATAAGGTGTGAAAATATAAGCAGAGATGGAAAAAAAGGGGGAAGTGGAGTGGACGCGTAGGATATGCAGACGAGAAAGAGAAACATTGGAGCATCTGATTATGCGTGAAAAAGGAAGAGAAGTAAAATCTAAGAAAGCCAAAGAATATACAGAGAAGTGGGTGAAGGAGGAAAGCGAAGAGATGGGAGTAGAAGACAAATTAATAGGGATGCTGAGAGGGGAAATAGATGTATCGATGCGTAAATTCTTTAGGGAAATAGAAAGAGAGAGTAAGAAAAAAAGAATAATCAGTAAGGGAGAGCGAGAATGTTGAGAGGAACGCAACGGAATAATAATAGAAAATGAGGATAGACATAAGTTAGAATGTAAGAGTGATGTAATAGTGCATAAGAGTGTTCTAAAAAGCCGAAAAGGCGATGCAAATAAAACTTACTACTACTATTCTCTCGTAGTCATATAAAATATTTGCATGGTTGTTACGTATTATTGGACTCATAAATTCCCTGACTTTTCTAGGTTTTTCACGCAGGTTTTGCAAATATTTCAGGGATATTACGGTCAAATAAAGAACGCGTGCATGGAAACACGAGCATGTTTAAAAACTGTACGAGGGACGGATTATATACATAAAAATAGCAATGAATCGTTTTTGTGAAAAAAAAAAACCCAAAACACTTTTAGCCCACTTGAAAAAACATTGAGGGAATTCTCAATTCGAACCTTATATTGGAAAATAAATGCTGAACTGGACAACATAATTTTTTTCAAGTTCAAATACATGAATATCTTAAATATTAAAATAAAAAATTGAAAAAAGAAACTGAAATACAAAAAAATAATTTAAGGACTGTAAAGTAAACAAATAAATACATTAAAAGCAAATAACGAACCTGTTCTTTATTATAAACGGAAATTTTTATGTCGGTGCTGATAAATGAAAAATAAATATAAACGCTTATCTACAATAATAATTGTATAGTTGCGTATCGACAAATCGAATGCAGAAGCGTAGCTTTAGAGCTTTGGAGTAAATTAGTTTTTAGTTTTTGAAATTTTCATTATTTGGCATTGACGTAACTTTTGTCGTATAGAATAAAGAATAATATAAATATTAAAAATATATATTTTTGTATATTTTTATAATATTATAATATTTTTATAATATTATAATATTTTTATAATATTAATATATTTTTATAATATTATAATATTTTTATAATATTATAATATTTTTATAATATTAATATATTTTTATAATATTATAATATTTTTATAATATTATTATATTTTTATAATATTATTATATTTTTATAATATTATTATATAATAAAGAATAATATAATATTAAAAATATACAAAAGTATTTATTTTTATATTTTTCAGTTTTTTTTTTCAAGTTTGTTTCATTTTTCGTAATTCTGGCAAAAAGTAAATTCTGAAAAAATTCCAGAGAATTTTTCCTAAATTTCCTGACTTTTCCCTAATTATTCCAGTAGCAAAGAAGAGTTTTCCCGGTTTTCCATATGCGTAACAACCATAATTTTACATGGATATTGCAGCTAGACAGGGATGCGCTTGTCGTAACGAAAATATACGAATAAGCAAATGTTCAAAAATTTCACGTTCCATAAACTCAAATCATGTTATTCGTTGTTAAAAATTTTACTTTCTTAACAAAAAAAAAATCAAATAAATAAATAAAAAGAAGAAACAAAATTAAATTTCGTACTCTTGATCTCGATGATATCCTTTGTATGAGACTGTCCAGAATCCGGCAAAGATCGTAATTGTCCTCGAGAAGAAATCGAACGAGCGAGCGCAGTAATCCGGGATCGGTAACGGAACGCAGGAATAGATCGAAATAGGCTGTAGCCGAGACCAGCTCTTCCACCGTCGTCTGTACAAGATTTTGAATTTTTTTTTGTTTTTTTTTTTACAAGACCATACGAAATTTATAAAAAATATTCATTGAATCGCAAATTTGCAAATTGTGTTGGAATAAAGAAAGCGAAAAAGGAAAAAGAAGCAGAATACAAGCGACAAACAAAGAAGCGATACATACCGTTAAAGACAAAAGCTGTTATCAAGAGAAACGTTGAAATTATTCGTGATAAATTAATCAACCGCATTGCATTAACACAATAGCAAATTTTTTCGTTACAATTTTATATTATGTTAGTCTTTTATCGTTCGTTGAATCATGAAAATCAATTTACAAACGCGTGAATTAATATTTACCTATTTAACATTGAATATGAATTATTTGGTTAATTAACGTTCATGCTTAGGCGGTTTTATCGTACACCCGGGATGCAAGAAAGATCGTTTTAGAATGAGAAAAAATAGACACGTGAAAAATGACGAATCAAGACGTAAAGTAAAATTAGGATTTGAAAAGATGCATTAGTCTCGCGAATATGCTGAAAATAATGTGAGATTTTTTTTTTATTTTTTAATTTTTGTATGTACACATACTAACCCGATTGTCCGGTGCATCTAGCTGATCTAGTGTCAAGCCGAGGGAATCCTACGAGCGCAAATAAATAGTCACCAGACAGCCACCGACAACCACAAGCCGCAACGTCAATTTTTTTTTTTATCGATTATAATTTTCGGTTTCTCGCAATTTTCTTCTCCTTTTTTGCGTTACATTAATTATACGTTTTGCCACCACCGAATAAAAATCCTTTTTGAACTTTTTTTTCTTTAATACGGATTCGAGTTAATTTACGCCAAGCCAACTTACACGTTCGATCCTCGCTACCTGCCATTTTTTTTTCACTTTCTCGTATTCTGCGGAGTGCGGCGGTGTACGAAAAAAAAAAAATTGACTTTTTCCAAGCTACAGACGTTTCGGACCACACCGGTAGAATTACAACTCGAAAATCGTATTTTACATTCATAAATTTCATTTGCTTCGAATTTGTGCCGTAAATTTGTTCTCGGGGGGAAAAAAAAAACGAAAATTTTGGGATCAAATTCAACAAGAATAACAAAAATTGGGGGAAAAAAAAAATAAAGAATCGAATGTACAGAAATTCATGAATCTTCGAACGAAACTATAATTCACTTGTCAAGTATATTTAAAATTTACTTTTTCCAAGCTACAGACGTTTCGGACCACACCGGTAGAATTACAACTCGAAAATCGTATTTTACATTCATAAATTTCATTTGCTTCGAATTTGTGCCGTAAATTTGTTCTCGGGGGAAAAAAAAACGAAAATTTTGGCGATCAAATTCAACAAGAATAACAAAAATTGGGGGAAAAAAAAAATAAAGAATCGAAATGTACAGAAATTCATGAATCTTCGAACGAAACTATAATTCACTTGTCAAGTATAAGATACTCCTAAAATTCACTCCAATAAATTACGGTGCTTCAAATAGTATTTTTTTTTTTTTCAATATTCCTTTGCCCAGAACTTCGAACCTAAACGGGCAGGATAGTTTGAAAATTTTCATTCCCGAACAAAGAATTTGTGGTATTAATTTGACAAAAAATTGATTATCAACCAAAATAGCGGGTACCGAGAATGAGAGATACGGTTGGCTTGGTGCTCATATATACATTTTGTAAAGAAAAAAAAAAAAAAAAAAAAAAAAACAGAGAACGTAGAAAAATATCAGTTTGATTAAAACACAGATTAAGTTGAACGAACGACGCTTGGAATGTAATCCAGTCGCTATCCAGATTCGTGAAAAATTGATTGAAACAAAAACGAAAACAAAACAAAAAATTAATAAAAGCCTGTGCAGAGGCGACTCTATTGATCTCATTATCTTGACTGCATTGGGCTGCGGTCGTCGTCGATAATTCGGAATAATGGAGAAAAAAAAGCTCATCAGGGTGCATCGACGAATCGTGAATTAAAAAATTAAAAAAAAAAAAAACATTCGTAGGAAACGTGATCGAGAAAGATTCGTGACGAATATTTCGAAAGTCAAAAGATTTTCGAAGAAGCAGAATTTTGGCAGAACAATGTGCTCGCACGTGCACACGCGGCGAGGAACAAAAAAGTAAAGCGAAGTGTACGATCAACGGAGATTACAACCAAAACACCGTAGACTCAACGCAGTCAAAACAAATAAGAACAAAAAAAAAAAAAAAAAAAACAAATGCAAGCCCACGAAATATTTGCAATTTGTAAAAATTTGGCGCGACCCTCGAAACGAAATATCGCGGTGCGTAATTTTTTTTTTTTTTCCATTTTAAATTGTAAGATTCAAACGCGGTTTTTTGTTTTTTTTTTTTCAAGAGCGTACCTGAAGCAGCGCCGGTCCCATAACGGGCACGAGAAAACCCTGATACAAAAATTCGAGAAGTTGCCTCTGTATCGAAGGATGAGCGACCTGCGCAACGGCATTGCAGAATTCCAAGGAATCCATGAGTTGAGTTAGCTCGGGTATTTCGCTGACGTCGTCCGGCGTCAAACGATGCCAATCGTCCGTTTCTATGGACAATTTTCGCGGAAGAACCGAGTAGAGTCCGCTCAGACCTGTTGCCAGTACCTGGATGAGACGAAACAATTGTAACGATGAAAAATTTTGTGTTTTTTTTTTTTAAATTACAAATTCATAATATCAAACGATTCTGAAATTATTGAGTCAGAGAATTGAGAAAGAAAGAGGGAAAAAGATTTGAATTGAATCATAATCATAGCGGTTGTAAATGGTAAAAATTTATGACGAAGCAATGTTCAAATTTCGAATTTTCACGTATTTTTGTTTCTCACGGTTGTTGCGCATTATTGACTCAGAAATTCCCTGACTTTTACAAATTTTTCACACAGATTTTGCAATTATATACATACAAATATCAATGAATCGTTTTTGTGAAAAAAAAAAACCCAAAACACTTTTAATCCACTTGAAAAACGATTGAGGGAATTCTCAATTCGATCCTTGTATTGGAAAATAAACATTGAACTGGATAACATAATTTTTTTTAAGTTCAAATACATGAAATTGTTAAATATTAAAATAAAAAATTTTTTAAAACTGAAATACAAAAAATAATTTAAAGACTGTAAAGTAAAAAATAAATCCATTAAAAGCAAATAACGAACCTGTTTTTTAAAATTATAAACGGAAATTTTTATGTCGGTGCCGATAAATGAAAAATAAATATAAACGCTTATCTACAATAATAATTTGTGTAGTTGCGTATCGACAAATCGAATGCAGATGAGTAGCTTTAGAGCTTTTTGGAGTAAATTAATTTTTAGTTTTTTAAATTTTAATTGTTTGGCACTGACGTAACTTTTGTTGCATATGAATAAATAAAAATATACAAAAATATTTATTTTTATACTTTTCAGTTTTTTTTTTTCAAGTTGGTTTCATTTTTTCGTAATTCTGGCAAAAAGTAAATTCTAAAAAAATTCCAGAGAATTTTCTAAATTCCCTGACTTTTCCCTGATTATTCCAGGAGAAAAGAAATTCCCTGAGTTTTCCCTGGTTTTCCATACGCGTAATAGAGTGGTCCTTATTTTGGTCATTTTCGAATTTTGATTGCATCCTCTCGTAGAAGGGTTCCAAATAATTAAAAAAAAATATCCCCAAAATTTGAAATTTTTATCTGAATATTAACACATGCCCCAGAGCTCCGGAAGTTTCCCTATTTGATTAACATTACGTTTTTACTGAACTTCATTCAAAAATCTGCCACACCGACAATAAGTACGAGAAAAATTTAATTCCGGTTGGAATCTCTTCAGGAATCCCGATATTATTTTATCGAATTTTGAGAAATTCAAAATTCAAAATGGCGGACCCAAAATGGCGGCTTTAAAATTTCGAAAATGCTCAAATCCACTCAAGGGTCAGCTTGAAAAGGTTCTGGGGGTCGCTGATGTTAAATTTTTTGTCGAAAATATGAAATTCAAAATGGTGGACCCACAATGGCAGCTGTAAAAAATCACTTTGATTGAAACCCATAGTTTAACACCAGATATTTTCTATGATCAAGAAAAAATGAATTACTTATCAAGAATCACAGAACCCAGCCTTGATACGCATTCCATCTGAAAAATTGTCACTCACAATTGTTTCTTGAAATTATTATTATTTCTTTTTTTTCAGAGACAATTAAAATCGTTTGCTGAAGACAAAGCTTCATTCGCCAGCGATGAATTTGAGTACAACATTCATCATTGAGTGAATGAATCGGATCAATCATTTTAATTCATTCAAAATATACTATGACAAACAACAATGAATAATTTGAAATCAGGAGGTAAAAAACATTTACAGCCGTAATTTTGGGTCCGCCATTTTGAATTTCATATTTTCGACACAAAATTTGACATCAGCGACCCCCAAAACTTTTCAAGCGGACCCTTGAGCGGATTTGAGCATTTTCGAAATTTTAAAGCCGCCATTTTGGGTCCGCCATTTTGAATTTTAAATTTCTCAAAATTCGATAAAATAATATCGGGATTCCTGAAGAGATTCCAACCGGAATTAGATTTTTCTCGTACTTATTGTCGGTGTGGCAGATTTTTTAATGAAGTTCAGTAAAAACGTAATGTTAATCAAATAGGGAAACTTCCGGAGCTCTGGGGCATGTGTTAATATTCAGATAAAAATTTCAAATTTTGGGGATATTTTTTTTTAATTATTTGGAACCCTTCTACGAGAGGATGCAATCAAAATTCGAAAATGACCAAAATAAGGACCACTCTAACGCGTAACAACCATTTTTCTATTTTCTGTCGTTCTTTTTTTTTTTTTTCGATTCTACGTTGCACGAGGATTGAAAAAATTCTGTTATTTCTCATCAGGGAGAAGGAGAAACAAAAAAGGACGAGAATTATCGAACGTTACTCGTTGCTATCGGACGACCCGCTGGACTTCCATTGTGCCTGTGTATGTCCCACTTACATGCATAATACGAGCGATAAAGATACGGGAATGAGTAAAGTGGCATGCTGAGTGCTATCGCGAGAAATGCAGTGAAAATCATTCAAGAGTCACGTACGATTATTCTTTGAAACTTACACATTAAAATAAAATAAATAAATTTAAAAA
Source organism: Rhorus exstirpatorius (assembly GCA_963564615.1). Lineage (NCBI taxonomy): Eukaryota > Metazoa > Arthropoda > Insecta > Hymenoptera > Ichneumonidae > Rhorus > Rhorus exstirpatorius. The sequence continues at coordinate 64,304,971 of OY751313.1, read as the reverse complement.
AACGAATACCAGCTTGAAAAATAAAACAAAAGGTACTATATTCAATTTTTACGAAAAACCAAAAATTCCCCGACCACCGCAGATTTTGTTTTACAAGGACAAAAACTTCGGCAACATCGCAATCAACGAATTATTCCCGATTAAAATGAGCATCATCTTTATTTTTTTTGAGCTGCGTGTGAAATAAATGATTTTTCTAAATGTCTCAAAATCTGACAAATTTGCCAAAAATTCGAAACTTTTACTTTTTCCGAATTTTGGAGCTCGTTTTGGATCAAAGGTTACCCTCGCAGACATTGACTTCGCAGGATTGATCGAATCTATGACGATACACCGTCGATTAGTTCGGAGATAATTGAGACATGATTTTTTGTGTATCCAGAAATTATGCTCCAAGGTTGACGATTCTTTGCGACAGCTGAGATTAAATTATGTGAATAGCTTAGAGAGTATAAAATTACAGTACCGAGGATGTGTGAAAAATGAGAGCTGCGCAACGAGTAGAGTGGCGTGTGAAAAAAAAAAAATTGTTACATGCAATGTTAATTATGCGAGTCACGTGGTCTCCTGTGAGCGATTTCCCGTGACGAAAAGAATGATTATAGGAATGAATATATTATCACATAGCGTCTGCATACTATGGATAACGAGGACATTGAAAAAAAAAAAAATTCGGTAAACATGTAATTCTATTTTTTTTTTGTTTTTCCCACATGAGAACAGAAAAGCGGATCTTGCTTAGTCGTAAATTTTATGTATATAATTAATACCGAGTATACAAATATTTATTTAAGGGGTTTTATATTTATTTGAGGTACACTTTATTTATTATTTATTATATTTATTTATTTTATTTATTTACTTTATTTATTTATTTATTATATTTATTTAAGGTACACTTGCAAGGCCAAAAAAAACTCTTTTTTTTTTGAAATTTTTTTTTCGAAGACAGTTTTCATTATTCATTGATCAATATTTATCAGTTCAAAAGATACACATCTCAAGAAGTTACAGTAATTTTTTAATGTCAAAAGAATGATAAGCAACCGAGTTACAGCCAATCTCCCGGAGGCTCAAAAAAAAAAAAGTTGTTTCGCGGTGCGTAACTTAACTCATCACTGGATCATTTGTAACAAACTAAATCGTTGGAATTAGTTAAAAACAATATTCTCTTGTACATTGACGGTGAAACATTTTGAATTTTCGCTTTATTTTTTTTTTTTTTATACAACCGAAAAATCAACGATTTTTTTAGTGAAAAAAAACGTTTTTTTTACTTTGAACATCCGCCATTTTGTCAAAAAAATTAAATTTTGACAAAATCTCGCCGTCAAGTACGAGATAATATTGTTTCAAACTAATTACAACGATTTAGTTTGTTTCAGGATGATCCGGTCATGAGTTAAGTTGCGCACCGCAAAACAACATTTTTTTTTTTTTTTTTTGGGCCTCTGGGAGATTGGCTGTAACTCGGTTGCTTATCGCTCTTTTGACATGAAAAAATTACTGCAACTTCTTGAAATGTGTATCTTTTGAACTGATAAATATTGTTCAATGAATAATGAAAACTGTCTTAAAAAAAAAAAAAAATCTCAAAGCGTTTTTTTTTTTGGTCTTGCGAGTGTACCTATAACCCCCTCGATGATGCTGCAATGTTTCATTACTGGTCGAATTGAATCAATGAAACGAAATAATTGAATTTCGCTGGATTTGGGGATATATTTACGCAATTTTTCGACTTACCGGACAGACATTGGAAGAATCGGCAATGTAAACTCCCAATTCGTCATTTTTCTTGGAAAGCGACATGCACAAGAGCATCGCATCGCGCGCTTGTTGACCCAAAGGTCCTTCCCGATGGATGTGCGGTATGAGCAGCGTAAAAATGATAAATCTATATTTAAAAGCAAAACAAAAGATTATTGTTATCTTGTGTTATTAAAAAAAAAAAAAAATATTCGGTGGCACCAAATTTTTTTAATGGCTCTCACTCGGAACTCGGAGTGAGATAACGTCGAGAGACGTTCTTCAATCGAGACTCCGATAAGAGAATTTTGCGACTTCGAGAGTAACGAATGAGAGATAGTTTTACACGAATACTCGACGCAATAATTGCGAAAAATGCAATTTTCAAATTTTTCGCGTTTTGCTTGTTCAAAAGATTTAAAGAAAAAAAAAAAAAAAAAACATGTATCGAAGCACGAATAATTTTCGTATAATAAAAGAATATTGAAAATAAAACCACGAATAAAATATGATAATTGATATTTTTTTTTAGAATTAATTGGAGCATTGTACGAACTTATTTTTTCCAGTTCCGCCGGGCTGGAAGAACAAATCGAGGAGAGCTATATTTTGCATTATAGCGACGCATAATTGATTGAGCAACGATATAAGCCTCTTCTCGACCTCGTATTCGAGTATATCGTTGGTGCATGCCTCTAAAAATCGAAGAACAGGCCTCGCGACCGGTTCATGAGCTAGCAGCGTACTGTTGTGCGAGACCAAAAGTTCGTGAAGCTTGAGTTGCTTCAGACGCAAAACGGTCGTGTACCTGGAAAAAAAAACGAAAAAATTTAATTTTTTTCGCAGATAGATCAAATATAATATATTTTATCGTTGAAAAAGGGAATTTTTCGCGTAGTTTATCGATAAATTCGAGGATATATTCGCGTGAGAAAATTGGGGTTTTTTTTTTTTTTTTTTTTCGACCTTCCGGCATTTGTGCTCAGCTCGAAGAGCGCGTCGAGTAAATTTTCGCTCAACAGATATTCCAGGCAAGGCGAGTGAGTGGGAGCTGAATTTTTGCGCTGCTTCGAGCTCGTTGCATTTCGTAATTCGAGCAACAGAAGGGTTACCATCTGATCGACGTGATTAACGACTCCGAGAATCTCGTCGTGCGTCGGACCGCTTCTCGGTGGCTAAAATTCAATAATTCGATTAATCATCGATCGAAGATTCAAAATAATGATGCGGACGTAAAATTTGGATTCGAAGGGCTTTTACCCTTGTTTTTCGAATGATTTCGTGCGTCTGTTGCCAGTGTTTGCAAAAACTGTCGTAACATGCGGTCGGATCCGCATCTTTTGGCGGCGAATCTCTCGAATGCTGCTTGCTGAAGCTTGCCCTCAAAGGGCTGCTCCTCAGCCAGCTCATTTTTCAATCTCACCGAATATGATTTCATCAACGGCACTTTTTTTTTTTACTAAAATTTCCGTCGATTATGATTCTCTGTGTGCCTATCGATAATTGCACATCTGTAACATTCGATTTATTTATTTGTTTTTTTTTTTAGTTATTGAATATTTCAGATAAATATTGTATTTTTGTCGATAGATATTTTTTATGTACACATTCGATGATAGAAAATAATAACATTATTTTCTTATTATTGACTCAGAAATTCTCTGACTTTTCCAGGTTTTGCACGCAGATTTTGCAAATATTCCAGGGAGATTAGAGTCAAATAAAGAACGCGTGCATGGAAACACGAGCATGTTTACAAACTATACGGGGGACGGATTATATACATAAAAATATCAATGAAACATTTTTGTGAAAAAAAAAATAGCAAAACATTTTAACACACTTGAAAAACGATTGAGGAAATTCTCAATTCGATCCTTATATTGGAAAAGAAACATTGAACTGGATAAAATAATTTTTTTTAAGTTTAAATACACGAAAATGTTAAATATTAAAATAATAAATTTAAAAAAAAAACTGAAATACGAAAAAAAAATTTAAGGACTGTAAAGTAAAAAATAAATACATGAAAAGCAAATACCGAACCCGTTCTTTATTGTGAACGGAAATTTTTATGTCGTTGCCGATAAATGAAAAATAAATATAAACATTTATCGACAATAATAATTGTGTAGTTGCGTATCGACGAATCGAATGCAGAAGCGTAGCTTTAGAGCTTTGGAGTAAATTAATTTTTAGTTTTTGAAATTTTCATTGTTTGGCACTGAGGTAACTTTTGTCGTATACAATAAAGAACAATATAAATATTAAAAATATAAAAAAATATTTATTTTTATACTTTTCAGTTTTTTTTTTCAAGTTGGTTTCATTTTTCGTAATTCTGGCAAAAAGTAAATTGGGAAAAAATTCCAGACAATTTTCTAAATTCCCCGAGTTTTCCCGGTTTTCCATTTGCGTAACAACCATGAATGAGTCAATATTCATTTGATCTATTTTTGACAATGTCACATCGCATTCCACTCTTCGAGATAGAGCTGACAAATATTTACATAGTAAATGGATAGAAAATACCAAGCCGTATTGTCTCCAACAGAATGTCAGGAATAATAATTAAGTGAGCATGAATGGATCAATATCCATTCATCAGAAATATCAGAATGACTATCGAGTTACTCTCGTAATCAACCAAAATATCACGAATGCCCAGAAATTTATAGTCTTTTTTTTTTTTGTTCAATGGCATAGTCGCAAAAGAAGTTTTGCGAACGAAATAAAATACCGAGGATACAGCATAGAAGGTTTCAATTTCCATGGTTTTTTTTTTAGTTTTCCACGTTTTTTTTTTGGTTGCCATAAAATTTGATTAACCGTTCAAACTTTTATATGCCATGAATTTTAAATTCCTAACACTTTGGCATGAATATCATCGAAGTACGAATAAATAATATTTCAATATAACTAGGACATAGATGAGACAGTCTGCGATAGATTCAACTATCCCTGCATAAATACACCCCTTTGTATCGCATTACCTGGAAACCCACAGACTCGCACACGTTAACCAAGATCTGCCTTTGAAAAACGAAGAAAACATTATCCTCGATATCTGGTATAATTCACTGTCGAGTGCTCACGGGGGAAAAAAAAAACAATAAAGCTCAAACTTACCGAGCGATAAGCCGGTTATCGTTCGAAAATTTCAGAAAACTCGAAAAAGTCGTTTTTTCACATTCATTGGATAATTAAATAACACTTACAACTGTTATATTGACTCGTGCACGAAAACAATGTTACGAGTATTTATCAACAGTCCAAACATCGTAAAAAAAAAAAGAGATAGAATAATTAAATTACCAGTTTCATTGAATCGCATATAAACAGATGCCGAGAGCTTCGATGCTCTCAAACTGATTCGGAGCGCCGTAGTAATAGAGAGTTAATTATAACTCAGTAAGGATCCGGCATATTTCAACACACGTCTCTCTATATCTATACATTTGACGTTTCAACGTAAAACGAAAGAAAAAAAAAACAAACATAGCGTGTGCGTTAACACACTTGTCTTCATAAAAACGTCGCGAGAGCTTCACCAAAATTCCATGAGGATTCGAATCGTATGAAAAAAAACAATCAAAGAAAACAAAAAGTTTACGAAAAAAAATGTTAAATTTTTTTTTTTCTAATTTGAGAAAAAGTGCGTGAAATAATAAATAAAAGAATATTTCACGTTGAAAAATTACGAGATACGGATGACAGCGGTACGCTTATATGAATTCATAAAAAATTATAGAGCATTGTAGAGATATGGAACGAAATAAAATGAGAAACATTTGTATTAGTGAAAACATTTTTTGTGGTGTTTTATATAGAGCGTACGGGATGTGCAATTTCACACGTTGACGCAGGGAAACGGAAGTAACCAGAGACGTCTCGTAAAAAGGAAAAGAAAAAAAAAGAAAGTAAAAGGAGACTGTTGTGCGGTGTAATATACTGAGAGACAAATGCAGGAGAATAGAGAGATGCATGTATATATATATATATATATATATATTAGTCAAACTTCACACTGGTGCCGAGAACGCGTTCGGTTACACGCGTAAGAATCAAAAGAGAATAGTCAAAGAGTTTATATACCCGTGAAGCGAAGATCCGTTTGTCAGAAGCGTCGAGGCACGTCCCACTTGTCGAAACAACGACGTATCGCGCCCACCGCTTCACCGCGGGACTACCACCTACGCGATAACAACACAGCATATTATGATGATCGTAATGCAGGATATAATTGTTCGCGGAAACACTATCGCCGATTGTTCTATCGAAAAACGTTTTGTTTGTTTTTTTGTATCACGAAAACATATACGAAGTCGAATCACCTCTTCCCACTCAATTTTTTTTTTTTCTTCTCTCGTGTCACATGGGATTACTCCAACAAAGAAGTTGCACCGAAAAGGAGGCTGGAGTGTCAAAAGTCATCCGTGATTATGCATACATACATGTTATATTTTTTTTCCCCTCCTTGAAACACACTGATGTATATAGATCGCGATGACAGTTTAGTGGTGCTGTTTCTATCCCGCGAGAAAAGCTAACAGCCTGAATGACGTATTTTTTTGCTTGTTTCCTTTTTTTTTTCTTCATAAATTATCGATGAAAATCCGCGCTTGAGATTCGTGCCTGGATCTTTCGGGTCCACGAGTCATCGAAAGCGAAGCACACACTGACACTTTATCCGCGTCTATCATGAAAAAACGTCATGCGTGCATGAATACATATATTTTGAAACACTGCGACACACGACTCCGAACCGAAAGATTGTAGGAAGAGAATGGAGAGTGGAGAGAGATCACGACCAAGAAGACTAGAGACCTGTCTTCTTGATCACGACACACATACGACAGCGGAACGAGTGGGAATGAGAAGAAAAAAATAATAAGAGAAAACAAATAAAAAAAAAATGCGCGTTCTCACGCGTGAGTACGCCCCATGGGAAATATAAAAAGTTGTCAAATTATCGTGTAGATGGCGCAGCGAAATTGAATATTTGTTAATTATTATTATTCAAGTTGTTATTCATACGATCATTATAATTTATTGAATCCCCGTCGCATTATAATTAGTCTTTACATTTCGTTTTAACACTGTTTAAGATTTTTTTTTTACATTTATCGTGAACAAAACGCCGAGATTTAGCTTTACCGTCGTAGGTAATGTAGATTGCGAGAAAGATAGGAGAGATATTTTTTTAGTGCGGTTGTGCTGTCACGTACCGGGATAGTGCGAACTAACAAGTAAAACTTTTTGTTTACATCATTCCTGGCGCAGTTTACATTTTACATCAGTTAACGAATAGTGGTCGTGTGTCCGTGTGGCTCGAGGGCTGTTGGATATTAATTTCGTCCAACGTTGTTTTTCTTTATTATTATTCGTTAAAATGGAACATTGTCCGTCACGGATACCCGAATGCCAGGTAGGATTGCCGCCCGGTTTTCGTGTAGTTAGCCCTTCAAAATTGATAAAAGAAGAAGAAGAAGAAGAAGAAGATGATGATTATGATTACGAAGAAGAAGACGAACAAACGATGATGGAACAAACGGAAGAGATTCCGGAAAAACGACCGAAGAAACGGAGAAAACGAGTTTTAACGATATCCGACAAAGTAAACATACTGTATAAACTCGGCGAGGGCGTGACTCCCGCTGAAATTGCTCGAGAGTACAATGTCACGAATTCGGCAATTAGTAAAATTAAGAAAAAAAAGGTCGATTATCTGTCGAAAAAAGCGAACGAGATCAGTTTGCAGCAAAAAAATCTTCGAGCGACGCGGAATCCAGCTCTCGAGGACATGACTTACGCGTGGCTGTGTCAACAGATTTGTTTGGGCAAGCCGATAAATGGTCCCATTCTTTGCGAAAAAGCTCTTGTTCTCAATGAAAAGATAAACGGACCTTCGACTTTCAAGGTATGCGCAAACTTTTTTTTTTTTCGTTTCGCTTGGAAAAGAAAAAAATTAATAAATTTAAAAAATATCATGACAAAGCGATTTTGATTTTGGAGAATTTTTTATATTTTCGAAAATTGCCTGCGATCGCTCAAAATTTCCATAAACTTTGAGCTATCCAGCAAGAACTTTGTACGCGTATGGGAAAGGTCACGTCGATGCTCGGACATGCAGCCGAATGATCACGAAGAAACTGTCCGCGGCGTCAACCGAACACCACACGGATAACAAATTTATGAATGTATGTACGTATACATTCGTAAGTTTGTTATCTGTGCAGTGTTCAGTTGGCACTGCAAACAGTTTTTTCGTGGTCACTCGGCTGCCTGCCGATGCTCGGCACTAAATTTGCCAAGAATCAATTGTGTAGTTCAGTTTTTATTTAAAATTCAACTTTTTCCATATTTTCCATTTTTTAATGTAAAATTCGTAAAGATACAGCTATCGAGTCAGCGCTTGAGAAGCTGGAGGCTTTTTGAGAGTTTACAATATGATTGATTTATGAGAATATTCTTTCGATAGTCGTAGGCTGATATATGCTGTTACATTAAAAGTCATTAAAAAATGAATATTCGGTGATTTTGGTGATATCTTGTGGGAAATGTAGGCGCTGAGCGTCTAGGGTTAAATTTGTTTGTAAGTTATATACAAGGTTGTCATATGAGTGGAAATGAAAGGGAACAGGCCTTATCGGGACATGAGTGTTTGAGCGCTCTTCCGGGGCTTGATATCCGCTAATTCTAGTGACATATTAAAGAGGTTCTTAACCCAGAGAAAAACGGTAAGAATTATTCTAAAATTTGAGGGGAGTTTTGCGCCGGTACTAGAAATACACCGTAATTATTTCAGATTTTTTGACCTCGTAGTTGAGGAAAAAAAGAAACATTAAATATGCCGCTTATACATGGGCTCTTGAGGGAGAATTATTCAAAGTTATGATCGGAGATTATTTTAGGAGCGAAAAAACGGTAACATTTCCCCGAAGAACCGCTTAAACGACAGATTAGACCTTCATAGATATAATTTGCCCATAAAGAAAATTTTTCACCGTTCCGATTGTGAAAAATATACTTGTAAACAGAATTGAGCGCGAGTAATGGCTTGGCGAAACAAATGCCGAACGCAACCTGCCCCGCACGTTGCCCGCGCCCTGCTATCACGTTCCCCTTGCCGCACCAAATTGTTGTTAAGGGCGGGGTATTGTCTTGAAACTTTTATTTTTTTTTATTTTTCTGTGAATGCACAATGTCTCAAGAATGTTGTATCAAATTTTTAGAGCAATTGGAGCAAAACTAACGGAGATATGAAATTTTAACCATCCGCGGCTCTGGGTCGTTCCGCTCCGATTTTGTATACACTTTAAATCTTTAAAGTGATTTTCCCACACTTCACGTTTTCAAAGTCGGTGACGGCTGTAGTTTAAAATGTATTGCACCAATCCTTTTCAAATTTGGTACACTCTTTCTTTGCATAATTCATGAGGTAACGCTGCCGAGTTATTTTTAAATTTGTTGTTATTTTTTATTTTACAATAACAAATTTGCCGATTTTTTAAGCGAAAATCGCGTTTTTGACTTTCCAGTGTCACCAAAAATTGAAAAAAAAAAAAAATAAAAAAACCTCGACAGCGTTACCTGGGGGAACTCATAAACTAATCAAATCAATTTGGTATATTGATTTCGGATGATCGAGTGATCAGTTACAACCGTCACCGCAAAGCAACTTTTTTTGGAGCCGTCTCCGGAGATTTGCTGCCAACCGGCTTAGTTTTTAATATTTTTCGCTGAAATTTTCAGAAAATATCCTTGAAAGGTTGCTCCACAATACTGTAATAATTAAATTTAAAATGTATTGCCCGTATCTTGTAAAAAAATGTTTGAAAAAGTGTCTTTTTTTTCACCGAATTAACCGTACCCCGCCCTTAAGAACCTCCTTGAGGACACGCGAGATAATTGCTGAAAATTCTGCGAATATACCGTACGCGTAACCATTTGTAGCACCATTATGGTACATTTAATTAATTAATTAAATAAATGAGAAATAAAAGCTTTCTCCCAAAGGCCAGCAACGGTTGGTTGCATCGTTTCAAAAGACGTCACGGTATCAGAAACCTGGCGTCGCAGAACGACAAGCTCACCAGCGATACGCTGCCTTACGAGCAGTTTGTCAATGATTTCAAGAAATTCGTGGATTATCACGGTTACGAGATCATCAATATCTACAATGCCGATGAAACGGGCTTGAATTGGAAGTCACTGCCGAGCAAAGGAATTTTATCCGAGACACGAGTATCCAAGTATAAGGAGAAAGATCGAGTGACGATGATGCTTTGCGCGAATGCCAACGGTAGTCACAAAATTCCCGCTCTTATAATTGGCAATCAGGACAAGCTCAAGTGTTTCGGCAATGTAGCGTGCTTGCCGGTAATTTACAAGAATCAGGCAAATTCGCTGATGGACCGACCGTTGTTCTTGGATTGGTAAGAACACTTTGGCTTATATTACCATTTCCAAACGGAAAAACAAGAAAAATTAACTACTAAAAAAAAATAAAATGAAAAAAAGAATATATAAAAAAAAATCGTAATGCGAATAATCATATTGTAAATCATTGTTGATTGCCATCATTTTCTTAATCTACGCTTTGCAAATGGGAGCAGAGAGAATGTTCGATTTTGAATTCGAAACAATAATAAAGAAAGCCTACTTCTACTATTATACTATTATACTATTATATTATTTTATTATATTATATATATTATATATTATATTATATATTATATTATTATTATATTATTATTATTATTATTATTATTATTATTATTATTATTATTATTATTATTATTATTATTATTATTATAATATTATATATATACATATTATATATTATATATATATATTATATATTATATTATATTATATTATAATATTATACTATTATACTATTAATTCCTGTTCCGTCGATCAGTGCGATTGAGCAATAATTTTTCATTTTTTTTTTCCTTCTTTTCTTTCAAAGGTACACGAATACTTTTATACCCGCGGTGAGGCAAGAACAGGAAAAAACGGGAAACAGAGGAAAAGTTTTGTTGCTACTGGACAATGCTCCGTGTCATTCCGCGGTTCCTGCCTTGAATTCCATAGACGAGCATTTTTACGTGATGTATCTACCGCCGAACGTAACGACGATTTTGCAACCGTTGGATCGGGGTGCGATAGAAGCGACGAAGAATAATTATCGCAAGAATATCACGATACGATTATTGCTGTCGCATGATATTCCGAGCGACGAGTTTCTCAATGATTTAACGATCAAGGATTGTTGCGAAATAATCGCTAGCTCGTGGCAAAACGTTTCACCATGGATATTCGCAAAAGCATGGGAATCATTGCTGCCCGAGAGATTGATCGTCGATGGCCGGGACGAGAGCGGCAAAAACGTTGAAAATTCGAGCGCCATTACGGCCGGTGAGCTGCTCTCGACGCTCAATCAAATCGATGATTTTAATTTGACGGAGAGGGACGTCTCGACGTGGCTCAACGAGGACAATAATGATCACGGCTGGGCACCATTGACCGACGAACAATTGATCGCCGAGGCGATCGGCGATGAAACATTCGACGCTGTGATTGATTTCAAATGCGAGCCGAATTGCGAGATTATCGAAAAGGAGGAACATTTTAACGCCGAGGATGCGCTTAGCGCGATAAATATCGTTTACAAGTGGTACGAGAAGCAACCGGTGTGCATCCTCGATGATCTCATGACGTTGAATAAAATTAGAAACACGGCTATGGAGAAAATTATACAAGAGAAATAATAGTTTTTATAGATTTTTCAGGGGAAAAAAAAAAAAACACGCAACGATCGAAAAAAAAAAAAGGACAATTTTGAATTTACACAAATATGGTCATTAGGGTGTTTCGAAAAAAAAAAAAAAAAACTTTTGGATTTTTCAAGCTCCCATCCCCTCGAAACTTGAGTTTTGATGGGAAAAAAAAAACATCCTCGCGAAGACGGAGCTCTGTAGCTTGAGCGAAAGCCGACGCTCATTGGACGTTTCTAATTATAACAGCCAATTAAAAATTTGAGATCATGAGGATTGGGTTTCGAATTGAGAAAAAAAAAAAGTATTTAATTGAATCAAATTTTTGTTTATTCCTAATTTATAATTTTTTATAAAAAAATTCTAAACAATTTCAAGTCGAGCAGCTTTTTCCGACACCATCGTGTTTTGAATAAAAATTTTGATCGATTTTATTCGTAACAATAATTTTACGATTAAAAATTGTTTATAAATTGTCATAAAGAATTCGTATCTGGTGAATTTTTTTTTTTACGATAATTTTTTTTGCTTGACTCGAATGACTCCATGGTTTTTTATTCTCTTGCTGAAATAGGAAATCATTTGTCTCAGAGACGATAGTATATAAGAAAATTTATTAATCTTTAACAATTTTTCCGCTGACTTTATGCAAAAAAAAAACGCAAAATGTAATTTATTTATTTATTTTCGGTAAAGATTTGATGCCAATGAGCGCCTTTTTACACGTGGAATGCGTCTTTCGGTTGCCAATTAACGTCTATGTTGAAATTTTTGGAAGGAAAAATTTGAGACCATGAGAATTGGGTTTCGAATTGAGAAAAAAAATATTTCATTGAATCAAATTTTTGTTTATTCCTAATTTATAATTTTTTATAAAAAAATTCTAAACAATTTCAAGTCGAGCAGCTTTTTCCGACACCATCGTGTTTTGAATAAAAATTTTGATCGATTTTATTCGTAACGATAATTTTGCGATTAAAAATTGTTTATAAATTGTCATAAAGAATTCGTATCTGGTGAAATTTTTTTTTTACGATAATTTTTTTTGCTTGACTCGAATGACTCCATGGTTTTTTATTCTCTTGCTGAAATGGGAAATCATTTGTCTCAGGGACGATAGTATGTAAGCAAATTTATTCACCTTTAGCGATTTTTCCGCTATGACTTTATGAAAAAAAAAAAACGCAAAATGTAATTTATTTATTTATTTTCGGTAAAGATTGACGCCTTTTTACACGTGGCATGCGTCTTTCGGTGGAAATCAGCGACTAAAAGTATAGCGCTTCATCTCTGTTCTTAGTTAATGATTAATTAAATTTCGCGCACAAAGCTACTTTTTCGTTCAGCGATATCGTTTAAAATTTTTAAATCATTGAAAATTCTTTTTATTTTAAATACAATCCTCATGGTCTCAAATTTTTCCTTCCAAAAAGTTCGTCATAGACGTTAATTGGCTGTTATAATTAGAAAAGTCCGATGAGCGGAGGCTTCCACTCAAGCTACAGAGCTCCCTCGTCGCGAGGATGTTTTTTTTTCCATCAAAACTCAAGTTTTGAGAGGTGGGAGCATGAAAAATAAAAAAAAATTTTTTTTAAACACCCCAATGATCATGCTGCGTTGCAATTGACTATTGTCACTGATACTCATAACGTTTTTTGTTTATATAATTTTGATATGTTCTTTGAATCAGTATGTCATGTATATATTTTTTCGTTTCGAACTTATTACTCGAAAATGAGGGGAAAAAAAAAAATGTTTATCGCATACGGAGAGCCGGGAGATTATAAGAGTATGTTGGATTATATCGAATTGGGAGTTGAGTACAAGGCGAGATAAATACACGATTTTATAAAAAAAAACAAATTTTTACTTCTTCGTTTTTTTTTTTTTTCAATAAATGTATAAACTTTATTCTTACATTCAGAATTTTAAATATATCGCGTATCTCACTTTCAGATTTTTAAATATATATGTATAAATATATATATATATATTTACACAAATATAGATCAACGCGAAGCACTGATGGGAGCCAAACAAATAGAGAATGAATTAAACATTTCAGTCTGCGGCGCGAATACAATTTCGAAAGACTCAACTGTCGTATGATTTCTTCCACTTGTCGTTGCATAATCGATGATATATACATTTTTTTTTTGGTCAATTTTTTACAAACGCGTACGTCGTGGACGAGAAATTTTTTTTTGAACAACGAAAATCAATATTGCTTTTGAAAAGAACAAAAAATATATATAAATATATATATATATATGTATATATTTTGCCTTTACGCCGGACTTAGAAGCGTTTCAGCAATCTGACGATGTCGTTGTAGAGAAGAATTCTCGCGTCTCTTCCCCACAGATAATCGATGTGATTGAATTTCGCGTACTCGATTTTACGTCTTTCAATGACATTCGGCAGTGCTTCGGACAGCTTCTCCACATCCTGTTTTAATCGAATAAAAAATAATTTTAAAAAATCCATTAATACTCATATTAATAGTATATTCGATGAATATTCATGTGGAATATTCTCAGAAACGTTAGATTGAGGAAACTTTTTTTTTTTTTCTTCCATTTTACTTACATTTGGATGATTGAGAAAGTCATTTTCACTGTAGAATATGGCAACGGGAATCTTGACCCTGTTCAGTGAGTATACGGTCGGTTCGGGTGATCCGTAGAATTTCGTATTCTTCGCCGTTCCGTAATCGAAATTTCGAAATATCCCTAAAACGTATAAAACAAATCCGTATTATTTCTGCTCACACACCTGCGTACGCGGGGAATTGGGAGTACAAATGGTTTTTTTTTTAAATTTCAAAATCTGGTAGTTTAGGAAAAAAACATTTAGTACGTATTTTTTATTTTTTTATTTCAATCAAAATTGCCGTTGATATGACAAATTGAAAAATATAACATTATGACGTCGCACATGTTACGCTATAACTATATATATATATCAAAATCCGTGAAATTAAATTGCCTGTAACAGGTGCATCTGTCATTTTTAACGAAAAAAAAAAAACAAATACGTCCTCATTATTTTTACTCACTCTACATTATGCGCCCCAATGATTGAAAAAAAAAAATTTCATTCATACTCCTAATTTGGTCATGTATATTTGAGAGAAAAAAAATACAAGCAGTTTTTGGCCATTTTGACTGTATTTTTTCTAAATTCTTTCCGGAAAAAAATGTGCCATTTTTGCCCACCTTTGGTCCCCCGAGTTTGAGCGTCAAATAGTTTTTTTTTTTTTTTCTTTAGATTTATAATAATTCTGTCGCAGTACGACGATTGCAAGATGGAAAAAAATAAATAATATTGATAAGTTAAAAATGGTCAAATATGGCTTTAAAAAAATGGCACCTCGCAACATAATTGATTTAAAAGGATCGCAAAGCTTGTTTTCTCTCAAAAATAAATTATACGATGTAGATATATATATTTACCCGATTGTATATTTTGGCTATAATGAATGATTTGTTTTGCCGAGGCTCCAGCCGGAAAGTGGCCGAATATAACGGGCAGCATTGATTTGTCGAGCTGATCGCTACCGAAGCCAGCAACGAGATAGAACCAGCAGGTGCAAAAAGTTTTCGTGAATACGTCAGGCGCGTTTCTCATCAGCGTGCCCAAGGCATAAGACTGGAACTTGTTGCGCGGAAACCATTGATTTATGTTGCAGTACGACTGTGCCCACTGAAACACGCTAATAATAAATATAAAGTGAAGGATGCAGAGAGAGAAAGATGTGGGCATCGAGATTTTTTGTTTTTTTTTTTTTCGTTTTTTTTTTCGGTTTTTAAAGAATTTTTCTTTCGATCTTGGGACTTGAGCATGAATGAGAGCCACCTTCATGACGATGTGAAGCGGCACGACACACTTCAGCAGTGGGCTACGTTGATTCGAGAGAAAGGCAATTGGAGCAAGGCACACCATTCCTTTGACTTTCGCGTTGTATTCGGGACGCTCGCTTGCCATTACGAAAAAAGTCGTTGTGCCTTGACTGTAACCGACGTATCGAAGACTCGTCTGGCCGGTATGATCGAGTATATAATCTATCATTGCCGGCACATCGTACATTCCCATCTCGTGCCAGCTGCGATCAATGAAGAAAAATCTTAATGCGTCGCGTCATGATATTTTACAATTTTATAAAAAACGGAACAGAATTATGGAAGAATTTTCCAAACTTTCGATTAATAAAAAAAAAAAAAAGAAGCGTAAGATATGAGATTTTATGCCGACAGTAATGGGACATTGTATTTCCATCAAAATTAAATGCAAATTTGATTCACCCAAGTTAGAATTTCCAAAGTTATATTTTCGTTCGAGGTTTTATATTTATATTTCTTCTTTAAAGAATATTAAACAAAAAACGTTTGGCCATTTTTTATAATCCATGAAATTTGCCAATTATAAATTATCGATAGCGTTTTATGCTCAAAAATTAAGATTTTACGCTGGCAGTAATGAGCCGATGCACCGTAGCATGTAATTTTTTTTTATCCCACAAAACCATCAAACTTAAATGTGAATTTTATTCATCCAAGTTACATTTTCGTTTAAGGCTTTATATATATTGATTTTCTTTAAAGAATATTAAACAAAAAACGTTTGGCCATTTTTTGTAATCCATAAAATTTGCAAATATAAATTATCGATAGCGTTTTATGCTTAAAAATTAAGATTTTACGCCGGCAGTAATGAGCCGATGCACCGCAGCATTCAATTTTTTTTTTATCCCACAAAACCATCAACAATAAATGTGAATTTTATTCATTCAAGTTACATTTTCGTTAAAGGTTTTGTATTTATATTTCTTCTTTAAAGAATATTAAACAAAAAACGTTGGGCCATTTTTTATAATCCATGAAATTTGCCAATTATAAATTATCGATAGCGTTTTATGCTCAAAAATTAAGATTTTACGCTGGCAGTAATGAGCGGATGCACCGTAGCATGTAATTTTTTTTTATCCCACAAAACCATCAAACTTAAATGTGAATTTTATTCATCCAAGTTACATTTTCGTTCAAGGTTTTATATATATTTATTTTCTTTAAAGAGTATTAAACAAAAAACGTTTGGCCATTTTTTATAATCCATAAAATTGGCAAATATAAATTATCGATAGCGTTTTATGCTCAAAAATTAAGATTTTACGCCGGTAGTAATGAGCCGATGCACTGTAGCATGTAATTTTTTTTTATCCCACAAAACCATCAAACTTAAATGTGAATTTGATTCATCCGAGTTACATTTTCGTTTAAAGTTTTATATATATATTTTTTCTTCAAAGAGTATTAAACAAAAAACGTTTGGCCATTTTTTATAATCTATAAAATTTGCCAATATAAATTATCGATAGCATTTTATGCTCAAAAATTAAGATTTTACGCCGGCAGTAATGAGCCGGTGCACCGCAGCATTCAATTATTTTTTTATCTCACAAAATTATCAACAATAAATGTGAATTTGATTCGTCCAAGTTACATTTTCGTTCAAGTTTTATATATATATATTTTTTTTTCAACGAGTATTAAACAAAAAACGTTTGGCCATTTTTTATAATCCATAAAATTTGCAAATATAAATTATCGACAGCGTTTTATGCTCAAAAATTAAGATTTTACGCCGGCAGTAATGAACCGATGCACTGCTGCATCTAATTTTTTTTATCCCACAAAACCATCAACAATAAATGTGAATTTGATTCATCCAAGTTACATTTTCGTTCAAGTTTTTACATTTATATTTCTTGTTTAAAGAATATTAAACAAAAAAACGTTTGGCCATTTTTTATAATCCATAAAATTTGCAAATATAAATTATCGATAGCGTTTTATGCTTAAAAATTAAGATTTTACGCCGGCAGTAATGAACCGATGCACCGCAGCATTCAATAATTTTTTTTATCCCCCAAAACTATCAACATTAAATGTGAATTTTATTCATCCAAGTTACATTTTCGTTCAAGTTTTTACATTTATATTTCTTCTTTAAAGAAAATTAAACAAAAAACGTTTGGCCATTTTTTATAATCCATAAAATTGGCAAATATAAATTATCGATAGCCTTTTATGCTCAAAAATTAAGATTTTACGCCGGCAGTAATGAACCGATGCACCGCAGCATTCAATTATTTTTTTATCCCACAAAACCATCAACAATAAATGTGAATTTTATTCATCCAAGTTACATTTTCGTTCAAAGTTTTATATATGTATTTTTTCTTCAAAGAATATTAAACAAAAAACGTTTGTCCATTTTTTTATAATCTATAAAATTTGCAAATATAAATTATCGATAGCATTTTATGCTCAAAAATTAAGATTTTACGCCGGCAGTAATGAGCCGATGCACCGCAGAATGTAATTTTTTTTTATCCCACAAAACCATCAACAATAAATGTGAATTTGATTAATCCAAGTTACATTTTCGTTCAAGTTTTTACATTTATATTTCTTCTTTAAAGAATATTAAACAAAAAAACGTTTGTCCATTTTTTTATAATCTATAAAATTTGTCAATATAAATTATCGATAGAATTTTATGTTTAAAAATTAATGTCTCTCGTTCGATTTATTCGTATTTATATGTTTCAATATATCGCCCAGGCGTTTACCTGAAATCCCAAAATTCTTTGTCTTTGGTGGTATATTTTTTGTGATACTGAGAGTATCGGTTGCCCCTCGCATTTCCCAGCCAAACATCGTAACCGTTCTCGCAGAGTACATAAGCTGAAACAAACGAAAAATCGTAATTCAGTACGAGAGTGAAAGAAAAAAAAAAAAAAAAAACGAAATCGCTTGACGAAAAAAAAGATAAAAAAAAAAATTATCTACCGAGAGCTTTGCCAGGTCCGAGGAGTACCCAATCGGCGGAACTCGAAAGCAAGCCATGATGCACGAGTACAGCGGGTTTTGATGATTTATCCGTTCTATCGGACAAACGAAATGGCAATATTTCCGGTGTTTTATCGTAATTTTCATTCGTTTTCTCGTTTCTCGTCGTATTTTCGTTAATCGTCTTCTCGTCCACGCGCGACGACCCATTGACAAATGATTTTTTTCCATTGTTGATCGTCGTTTCTTTATCGGGGGTTATCACACGATGTACCTCGAGACGATAACCATCATCGGTCCAGATATAATGTGTCTCCGAATGATAATTGTGAAGACGAATAAGTTCGGGCTGAACAGTAAAACAATCGTAACGATGATAATAATAGTAATTATGCTAACATTAATAATAATAATATTGATGATAATAAAAATTATAATCTATGGTTCGATCAACGAAATTGTCAAGATAAGAAAAAGAAAAAAAAAAGGAACGTTAGAATTTTATGACTCGAATAGTGTATAGCACGCTTTCGCTTTCGCTCCGTTATCGCAGATGAGCGTATGAGTCACTATCCTTATATTCATGTCGTATACTCGTAAGTCTCTGTGATAAAGAGGCAAGAAAGAAAAAAAAAACCACGAATTGACAAGGAAAAAAAAGGCAAAATTGCATTCACACGTGCTAATAAATTTTTCTCGAATTATCCGTTTATTTGTATTATTCTAATCTCATATTAGCATTCGATCTTTCACGTTGATCGTAAAATATCTCCTCGGTTTTGTTTATTTTCTCTCGCTTCGCGAATATATTATGCCCTTGTTTGTGGAGATTACGCCATATCGGAGAAAACAAGAAAGTCAATGAATGGTAGTGTAGAGATTGCGGCGGTGGTTGTGCAAAGCTACACTTTACTACGAATCAACATGCATATATATGTAGATATATATATATTGTAAACAAAGCTTCGTATTATGCAGGTCGATATTTTTTTTTTTTTTTTTCATCTCGCACATCGAGATTCTCGAAAAAAATCAACAGTTGCGAGAATAATTAATAACCATTGATCATTGCATTTTTTAAATTGATAACGAACAAATGGACAATGATAAATTCATCTTTGAGATGAATAAGGGGGAAAATATATAAATAAACATTAATGAGAAAGAACGTGCACCAAATTAACAAACTCTCGTCACTCGATGAGTAAACAATAAAATTTTAATAAGATAAAAAATTGAAGGCCAAAGTATTTGGGGCATGAAGCAGGAAATGCCCTATACATATATTCGTAAAACACGACACATTTGCCTGATGACGCCATATATTGTGAAATCAATACTCGAGCTTTGACTCTATGTATGTATATATCAATTCTATATCTTTTTGCAAAGTAATTTTTCGTCACTCTAGCGAGCGATAGCTTAAAAAAAACATAAGTATGAAGAACGCGTCATCCCGGAGGTCAACGAAAGAAATATAAGTAAAGAAGCCGTGAAATCAAGTAAATTGCTTTTCTGAGAAACACGAGCCAGCGCTATACATGTGTAAGGAATAAAACAAAAGGAAAAGATAGCATCGGTGTTCAAAGTTCAAGCAGTTTTTTTTTTTTTTTGTCAGCTGAGCTTTTACTAAATATGAAAATGTGTGTGTGTTTATTTATTTTCCATTCTCTTTGTCGTATTGTGTGGATATGATATTGAAATTTGCATCGTTGGAATGCAACGAAAATAGAGGTTTTTTTTTTTTTTTTTAATAATTTCCAGTATTTGTTTCGAAGTCAAAAATCGTTCAAACCTTTCTTTTCGGTTTTTTTTTTTTTTCGCGACCTGGGATCTGAATGTCAGAAAAGCGTCAGCAATACTGGAAATGATTTTTTAAAATTTTAATAAACCTATTTTCGTTGCATTCAAACGATGCAAATTTCAACATCATTTTTTGGGGACGTCCGGAAACAGTAAAATCACATTACACCTTTTTCAGTGTATGAAAAATGAATTTTGCGTGAAAAGAAAAAACATTCTCGTGACTTTTTCGAAGCATGTATTTATGAAACCGGTCGATAAATTACACATGACAATTATGATACTTGTAATGTAAATAAGTCTCTTTACTCAAATACAGAAAAAATTGATTATACTTTATAAGCTTTTTTATATTCTCCCTATATATATATATATATATATATATATCCTTGATTACTTGCGTGAGGGCGAAAATGTATATTTAGACCTTTGTTTACAGTACATTAGCACGTCTTTATCAGCTGTCGGTATTTCCGGTATGCATTTTTTTCGAGATTAACGCGATTTCGCGGCACGCGTTCAGTCTATTTGGGGTCAGGAATTTTTTTTAAGAAAAAAAAAATAACTAAGATAACGTTATTATTTATTATCTACTATCTCTCTCTCCCTCTCTGGAATGCACGACTCGAGAGTCCCCGTCACGTGACCAATGGCACTGATTGGCATGCGTGACATCGAGGAAAACGTGTGTTATTTTAATCGAAAAGAAACAAGCATAACAGCCGTAACGGTCGAGCGAACCACGTGTTTGATAATCATATACATGCAGTTTGAATTTGCTGTCAGTGGCAGAGGAGAAAGCATATCGTTTTTATAATTTCGCAAACGCGCTATTACGACGATATTTTGAATTTCCAATGAGCGTACAATACGATGAGAATTTTGTTTGTCCGAAAACAGTTCTATATGACCACACGATAATCGTGAATTAGTAAACTTTTCGCTGACGGTAAATTGTGAATTTGAGAATCTACGTAGCATAAATGCTGTCAATCATTGAAAAAAAAACATGCATTTACTTATGGGTGAGAAAAACAAAAATCATAATTCACCCACCGTTGTCATATGCACTTCATCCTCCTTCGTAGGTTTGTTCATTTCACACAAGCAGCTTTTATATATTTGATCGAACGATTATTTTTCCCTTTTCTCGTATATTTTATCAACGAAAATTATTGTACTGTCACAAAGGATTTGTGACAATACAATACGATACGATTTTGTTGAACGGATTTTTACGAAGATTTCGCGAGCACTGATTTGTGATTAAAAAAAAAAAAAAGTTTCAGTCTCACAAGTGCTCGCACACACACACACACGCGCGAGGCGCTCTTCAATGCGACGAATTTGCCGAATGGTGTCTCTCTTGCTCTCTCACATTCGCGCAATCGTGCACGTTATTCTTTTGTTCATTTGTTCAGTCTTTACTATAGTTATATGCGCAGCAACTCTGATCGCGTTTCGGCCGTGTCAAATCCGAGACGATGACACATCGTACATTAGCATATAACAAACATAAATGTGTATTTTATTGCATAATATTATTATACAATGGTTGTCCAGGAGAGAGAGAGAGAGATAAAACTTCTGGTGCTTCAGCTGTTTAAGGAGAATTACAATATGGAATTTTACGTTTTCTGTGGGTCTTCACTCATTTGGCACTTGTTATTATTTCAGAGGCACGTTTTCATTCGTTTGCGTATTAATAAAAGCATACTGACACAAATCAATTAATATATACATAAATAAATATAAAATCTTAAAGCGCGGTGATTATTTTATTTTTAATTTGTCGCATACAAATGACGAAATAAAAGGACGTAAGATACTTGTCATACGCGTCGCTCAATTTCACGAGGATTACTGACTGGAGCAGCGTCACCGTATATACCCTCGTACCCATCGGTTCTATTTTGCTATTATTGTAGTAAAAGCGACACCATAAATGCGGAGGGGGACTCGAACGACGCGGAGTTTGACAGCGCGCGCAACATTTATTGCGTGCTCGCTTTCTTTTTCTCTCGCTCTCTGACTGTTCGGCTAGCGGGGTGTGGGGGGAGGAAGAGGACCACTCGAGCTTCCTTATTTTTCCACTAGGTGTAGATTCGATCGTGCCAGACCCGTGAAAAGCGAGTGCGAGTACAAACACAGAGCAAAAAAAATTCGACTGTGATCCGCATAAGAATCCAGCAAAAACACGCATTAAAAACGTTATTTCTAACGTTACGAGCGAATTATTAAGTCCGGATTGTTATAGGGGAATGATTGATGGAATTGGGAAACGGAAATAACAGTTGACATGCCGCTATAGCATGTCGCAAAGTGTTATGTTCGTTCGAAATTAACATTTTTCCATGAGAGCACCCAATCGAACCATATATAGTATCGAGAAGTTATTTGCTATGAACGGCTATTATGTTATATTAAGATATATTAAAGAGACTACTCAACTTTTTCCTGCAGACATTATAATTTCATATTTTATTATATCGTGCAAAACGTATTTAAAGTTTCCCTAATCTATATATATTTCTCCTCGATTGGAATTTCTCATTTCCACGGTATTTATATTATGATTATAAGGTATCTCCGATAAACGAAAACAAAAAAAAACCGGTTTCGTCTACTTTAACCGCCAGAGGGTATATGTGAGTTGAACATTTCTAATTCCGGACTATTTTGCTGAAGTTATCAGCAAAAGTGGGAAAGAATGTAAAATTTTTTTTTCGTCTTCGACGACGTTCCATTTGTCCGTAAATTTTTCCGCTAATTATACACACCGAGTTTCTGCTGAAAGCTACAAAAATTTCAAGGCAAATAATCGAGGATAATTTTTTTTTTTTTTTCCGTTTTGAGAAAATTACAGGCCACACACTTGGCGTTCAAGCTGCGTTTACTATTGTAGTTATACGGATGATTGATAATAAAGCGTTAGTTATTTAAATCGATAGAAAGTATTTTATTATAGAAGCATATATGTATTATATACGTACCTCATATAACCTCATACAAAGTCCAACTCTCCTCTGCACGCTGCAACGATACGACACACGACGGATGCGGTTAAAAATCCTCAATTATACTTTGTTCATTTTAACACCGCTCTAGCGCGCGCGCACACACATATACGCACGTTTATGTTTCCCATCGTCATTGCGTCAAAGTTATTCATTGATATTGATATTATACATGCATTTGGATGAGCACGACGTACGAAGCATACTTGCATACGTAAGTATAAACTTTTGATTTTTTTTTGTGTATCTGCATTTTAAAGGAAAATTACCAACGTATTTCGTTATTATTTTTATTCTATTTTTTTTTTTTTCGAATAACAATACGAACGAATGCGCGAAAATTGATGATTTAATTTACGTCACTTATTTGCATCGGAGTGGAAAAATGCGAGATTTATAGATTTTTTTTTTTATCAATGGGGATATTTATCAGCTTGAATTAAAAAATTGCGAGACAACGAAATACAATTTAGGATTGAACGTTTTCTTTTCGGTTTTCACCCAAAAAAATGTTGATTCGTCGAAATATCTTTAATTTAATGAAAAAATAAATAAGATTTTTTGTTTCGTTAACTTTTAAAAGCTCTAAATTTTCGCGCTTTGATCCGAAAACTTTTACATTTATTTTTTATTACTTCTTCCGGTACAGAATCGCGAGAGACTTCTCGTAGTAAATGACGATATATATGCAGCCGTTCGTCAGAAATGTTTCTTTATATAATAGGCATGATACAATCGAGCAATTATAATCGATGGAATTAAATTTGAAAATAAATAACACATAAATAAAAAATTAATGGAGCCTCGATAATTTATTTCCCAATCGACAATTTTCTAAGATATATTATCGTTTATGCCTTTCGATATTTTTTTTCTCAAATTCGACAGAGAGCGGCGAAGGGAGGGGGGGGGGGGGCGAAGGTGAGTCTTATACATTTTAACATTTGTCGAATAAAATTTACATAAATTCGCGATAGATTATTTCGCCTCTCGTTTTCCGGCTTTACGATACATCAACACAAGAATTTTATTATGGGCAGTACCCACGCTTCTGCAGATTCCAACTGCGTATATATACACACAGGAAAAATGTATAATATATACAGAAAAAAAACACCACAAATTGTACACGGAAAAAACTTAGAAATCCAGCTATATTGCGACGTATAAAAATTCTTCCGTAACGCAACTTCGCACATTATAGAAACTCTCCCATATGGTGCGACTGAACGCGTTCCTAAATCTATACGCGCCTCATAAATATAAAGCAGAATAAATTTTATCAGAGTTGAATTGAAAATGTGATGTGCGTTACGGTCGAAACATGTACAGTTGCAGCGGTCTTTACTTGAATTGTGTACATATAGTTGGAACGTGTACGGTTCCCTGCTTAAAATGTCCGATAGAAAACGAAAAAAAAATGTCTTTCGTTTTGGTTCGTGTTTCTGATTCCTGTTTTTCGTAAGCAGCTGTAGATTAATATGATGGGAATGGTATCGGATGATGATGATTTTATAGTATCGAACTCCAATCCGAATTAATAGCGAATGAATGATACCAACCCTTTGCGTAGGATTGCGATATACGACATACGTTGTTTATGAGAGTGAATCTATTCGTATAGGCTATGCATGATTGCGCCTTTCGTTTTCGTTGCTTGTTATAAATGTATATGAACGAATGTGTTACGTCGTATATCGTGGAACCAAAACAGCCTGTATATAGTTTCCTTTCGTGTTTCTGATTCATATATTGCGCATTCGGGATCTTATTTATGTGAACCAAATCGTATCATTTTTTATATAAATACTGTATAAAGTACGCCGCTTTTATGCTGCTGAATCTGGCATTCTTCATAGGATCATTATGAAGTTCAATCATTTATCTATGAATAGTATATATAGTATATGAATATTTCGCGAAAACAAATATTTTTTAATGTAATCCGTCTCATTAAGGTCCAACCTGTATTATTAATTACTAGTATCATTTCATTGTGAATATATGTACTACATAATAAATAATACAGAATGATACGTTAATGAAAACGAATCATTTTGAATGCGATATGTCTCATTGCAGTACAACCTGTACTATTCATTACTAGTAGCATTTCATTGCGAATGTATGTACTACGTAATAAATAATACAGAATGATACGTTAATGAAAACGAATCATTTTGAATGCGATATGTCTCATTGCAGTACAACCTGTACTATTCATTACTAGTAGCATTTCATTGCGAATGTATGTACTACGTAATAAAGAATACAGTATGATACGTTAATGAAAATGAATCATTTTGAATGTGATACGTCTCATTACAGTACAACCTGTACTATTCATTATTAGTAGCATTTCATTGCAAATGTATGTACTACGTAATAAAGAATACAGTATGATACGTTAATGAAAATGAATCATTTTGAATGTGATACGTCTCATTACAGTACAACCTGTACTATTCATTATTAGTAGCATTTCATTGCAAATGTATGTACTACGTAATAAAGAATACAGTATGATACGTTAATGAAAATGAATCATTTTGAATGTGATACGTCTCATTACAGTACAACCTGTACTATTCATTATTAGTAGCATTTCATTGCAAATGTATGTACTACGTAATAAAGAATACAGTATGATACGTTAATGAAAATGAATCATTTTGAATGTGATACGTCTCATTACAGTACAACCTGTACTATTCATTATTAGTAGCATTTCATTGCAAATGTATGTACTACGTAATAAAGAATACAGTATGATACGTTAATGAAAATGAATCATTTTGAATGTGATACGTCTCATTACAGTACAACCTGTACTATTCATTATTAGTAGCATTTCATTGCAAATGTATGTACTACGTAATAAAGAATACAGTATGATACGTTAATGAAAATGAATCATTTTGAATGTGATACGTCTCATTACAGTACAACCTGTACTATTCATTATTAGTAGCATTTCATTGCAAATGTATGTACTACGTAATAAAGAATACAGTATGATACGTTAATGAAAACGAATCATTTTGAATGCGATGCGTCTCATTACAGTACAACCTGTACTATTCATTACTTAGTATCATTTCATTGTGAATGTATGTACTACATAATAAAAAAATACAGTATGGTCGTCAATGAAAACGAATCATTTTAAATGCGATATCTCTCATTGCAGTTCAGCCTGTACTGTTACTAGTAGCATTTCTTTGCGAATGTATGTACTACGTAATAAAGAAGACAGTATGATACGCTAATGAAAATGAATCATTTTTAATGAGATACGTCTCATTGTAGTTCAGCCTATACAACTCATTACTAGTAGTATTTCATAGCAAATGTATGCCCTACGTAATAAAGAATACAGTAAAGCATACTGATGAAAATGAATCATATTGCATGTCGTGCATCTCATTGCTGTCGAAGTATGCGAATTTTCATATTTTAAAACTGCATTAAATTAACTGTTTGATGCATATTGCTCGACCCTGCAAAATGAAAGATACTCAGAGGAAAGCGAATCGTAGTTACATTGCTTCTATATAGCTATACTATATCTACGGCGGGATCAGTGAATAATTTTTTGCAGCAAATATATATATAAAGAACCTCCGCGCACTTGCTGTTGGTTCTTATATTGCTATTGTATAAATATACACTACCGACCAGGAAGTTAAAATAAATAACGAAATATGATATTTCAATCATTCAATTTACTAATTCATCGACGAATTTGAATTTTTATTTTTCTTCTCGTCATTCCCTCCACTCGATATCATTATTATTACTACTACTATTATTTTTCTTTTCAATATTAAATCGTCCGCTAATCATTGTCATAAAATATTTTTTATTGTAGTACAATACACCAGGTTACTGGTATTTTATATATTTGATATATTTTATAGTATTAAAGCCAATGGCATAAACGAAACTATATCTGGAATATTTATTCCTGATCATCGCGTTAGAATATCTCGAAAAAAAAAAAAAAAAACGTACATCTGTGACTATATTTCCACCGTTGGGGTTTAGCATGAGTGCGAAAGAAAGGTTCGCTCGGATGTCTCTCTCGCACTCATGCTAAGCCCCAACTAAACCTCGGTGGAAACATATGAGCCATACTCCCAAATCCTGTACGCAAATCCGGCCTCCAAATTTTCGATGTTTTTTTTACGATATCATCACATTATTTGGGTGTCAATGAAGAGATTTCTCGAGTATAAAAAAATCTATGACTTCAGTTAGTAGGAGTTTTCGTAATTATTAGATTTTGCTCCCAAATTTTTCAATCTCATGAAACGGCTTTAAAAATGCCTAAAAAAAATAGAATAGTATATTATTCACTACAGGGCAAAAAGTTTTTTTTGCCCTGTAGTGAATACGATATTTTATACATCAAGGGAAATAAAGTGGTTTTCCCTGCAGGAGCAGGGCAATAAACCACAGTTTATTTCCCTGAGGTGTATAAAAATGGTTTTCGATCGGAAATTTTCCAAATTTTTCGAAAATGATGATTATTTCTTTTTCAGTCGTCATTTTCAACGCGAAATTCAAAAAATAAAACTTGAAACGTCAATTTCACCTTGTTTTTCATCGATTTTTGGAAATCCAATTTTTTTTCGGAAATAAAATTTCCTATGGAAATCATGTCTAAAAATTTTCCGCTCGTTTACCTCCAAGTTACTATTATGGTTTAAATAAAATTTGAGCAGTTGTTACAATGAAGAAATGCATAAATAATGACAAAAATCGCTCAAATTTGATTTAAACCATAATTCTGACGTGGAGGTAAACGAGCGGAAAATTTTTAGACATGATTTCCATAGGAAATTTTCTGAACTTTCCGAAAAAAAAAACGGATTTCCAAAAATCGATGGAAAACACGGTGAAATTGAAGTTTCAAGTTTTATTTTCTGAATTTTGCGCTGCAAATGACGAGTAATAAAGAAATTATTATCATTTTCGAAAAATTTGGAAAATTTCCGATCGAAAACCATTTTTCTATTTTTTGTTTAAGGCATTTTTAAAGCCGTTTCATGAGATTTAAAAATTTCGGAGCGAAATCTAATAATTACGAAAACCCCTATTAACTGAAGTCATAGATTTTTTATACCCGAGAAATCTCTTCATTGATACCCAAATAATGTGAAGATATCATAAAAAAAAACATCGAAAATTTGGAGGCTGGATTTGCGTACAGGATTTGAGAGTATGGCCCATATATAGTTTATGATTTTTTCGGTATATTCTGTATTATAAAAACTATATTGGAGGTGACGAGTGGCTTCACTTAGCATCAACTATAAAAATAAAAAATAAAAATCACATGCCACAACGTGCTCCTTTTTCGTAAAGGTATATGAGATCGAAATATTATTTTTTTAAACTAATAAAATCATATTTTTTATTTTTAAAAATTATTATTTATAGGCCATAAAAAAGGCATCTTCTTTGACAACATTTTTGTACTCGAATTTATAAAAGAATGAAAGAAATATAAAAAAGAAAAAAAAAAACTCTGAACATGTCAGAAAAAAACCAAGCATACGATAAGAGTAACTTGCTTGATCTCGATTATTCTTCTGAGTTTTGACTGTGCGTTTCGTCTTCGTCGCCATTGCCGTTTTTTCTATTGTCCTCATCATCTCGACTATCTTCAAATTTCTCGTTATCGCTCTCCTGCGCATAGACTCCTTCGTTGTCCCCGATGAAACTATCGTCGCTCTTTTTCCCCGCGTCAAAGTTTTCCTCGTCGCTCGATTTATCGGAGCTACGGTTAGCAGCGCTTTGGCTATCGCTGTGTTCGCTGATGTTCGCAGCCAGGAGGCTGCGGACATCATCGCCAGTGCCAGCAATCGCGACTGTCGAGAACGAGACCATAATTAAAACTTACATGTCATCTCACAAGAAGAGTATCGGGCCTCCGGGTCATGGATTTTGCTCAAACTTGCAGGCGTGTTTCATTAGCCCTAAACATCAAGCCTCTTATGCGTAGTTCTATCTAATAGGCCTTTTGTCGCTGGCTTCATTACATAAAATACCATTTTTAAGCTATTTATGAGTCTTTCGCTACTGCTCTGTACTAATCCAGCCAACTTTGATATGTTATTGAAACTTTGTCAGCCGATCATAAAAATGAATATACCACGTGTTGATTTACCTTATTCAATGTTAGTCGCTGCAGGTAGACCGGTACACACTATGCACAAGCGAAGAAAAGTGAAGCGATGCAAACCGAAGCGAAGATTTATGTTACTATTTGTCTTATGGGAATATGCATAGTATTGCACAGTATATAATATGCATAGTATAAATACTATGCGTATTCCCATAAGACGAATTGTAACATAAATCTTCGCTTCGGTTTGCATCGCTTCACTTTTCTTTGCTTGTGCATAGTGTGTATCGGTCTACCTGCAGCGACCAACATTGAATAAGGTAAATCAACACGTGGTATATTAATTTTTATGATCGGCTGACAAAACTTCAATAACATATCTAAGTTGCCTTGATTAGTACAGAGCAGTAGCGAAGGACTGATAAATTACTTTAAAATGGTATTTTATATAATGAAGCAAGTGACAAAAGACCTAATAGATTGAAATACACATAAGAGGCTTGATTTTTAGGGCTCATGAAATACAACTGAAAATTTGAGCAGAATCCATGACCCGGAGGCCTGATACTCTCCTTGTCAGTCTAGTTGTATTACATTAGACGTCAGTGAACAAATGTTCAACCCTACTATATAAAAATACTTACTTTCTGGAAGTCCATTAGCATGGAGATAATTATCGAATTTCTTGTCCTTTCGAAGTAATTCAAAAATCTTGTGGCTGATGTGTGATCCGACACGAGTGACTTCAATGTCAATGCTAACTTCGTCGACGTTTTTTTCAGTTCGCAACCAGAAAGCTAGAGCACCTTCAATCGAAATTTTTATGATTTATGCTGCGAAATATTTGGTATTCGAAGATTTACCGCATAAAAATACCTTTGATCGCCAATAATTTTGTCGCGTCTAACTTGGGGCGAGCGACAGCGTTCAAATTTTTATTTTTCAATCGGTTCGACACCACCCCGGTTACCGAACTTTGCTTCAGAGTCGTTGTTCCGAATACGGCAATAGCTAAATTTTTTACAAATTTTGCCGATGTATCGCTAAGGCACGAAATACTGTCGTATTGCGGGATCGAAATCCAAATATCCTGACCCAAGTGAATCTGCCAATTAGATAGGTATGTTATATAATCAAAGTGAATAAAAAAAATGCATGTTAAAAATAATTGCTAAGGTCACAACAAAGCGTGTTTCTCTGCGATGGAAAATGTTTCATGAGATAGTTCTCAGTACATTGCAAGTACTCAGAGAAAATGAGCCAGTTTTGTCAGAAATTGAAGGTGGAATTTTAATTAAAATATCTCAAAATTTATTAAAGTAGCGTAACCGGAGTGCTTTTTCGAAAAATTCTTAATTTTATAAAATATGGAATCTTTTGTCGATTCTCGCTGAATTCAATGCCAACGCAACAGTCCTTAGATAGCACTATACCAGTCTTGCTGTAAAAGTCGAAAACTTACCATACTCTTATCAAGACGCCGGTATCCTACTGGAAGAACACCCTGATTTTTATCCAGATTTTCTTGAGCACGTTGTTTCATGTCCCCCACAACCACTGTGGAATTTCATGTAAGCAATTAAAAAAATGATTGGTACGTGGTAAAAAGCGTCCGGGTGAGCATTGAGTATTTAGAACATAAAAATATCTCAAATCTTACGTTTCAACTCATCAAACTGATCCAACACTTTTGATTGTAGATCCATGTTAAGACGAGTTGCTTCCACGAGCATTT
Source organism: Rhorus exstirpatorius (assembly GCA_963564615.1). Lineage (NCBI taxonomy): Eukaryota > Metazoa > Arthropoda > Insecta > Hymenoptera > Ichneumonidae > Rhorus > Rhorus exstirpatorius. Next base: position 64,273,898 of record OY751313.1, on the reverse strand, counting down.
TATCCTTATCTTTCAAAGCTTGCTTCAACTGAATATTCATACGATCCAAGTTGCTCACCTCGTCTTGTAATTTTTTTTCCAGCTTCTTACACGAATCACAACCGTTATTTTTCAACTAAAAAAAATTATATACATTATCACCAATCATCATTTTAATTACTAAAAAGGGTATATTTGTACAATTTATATCTCTTTTTATATTCCGCTGATACCGTGGTCACGCTGATGAGCGGCTTTTTAGAGTCAACTTTTTTCGCCATGGATGGAGAGGCTGTTTGCTTGGAATCGATTTTGTTTTCGATTGCACGCTTCTGTACGGCGACATCAAGAATTTTTTTTTTGTTCGATGTTTCCTCATTTTTATTTGACGACGCTGCGATATTTTTTCCACTGGTTGGGTTTACGCTGGAAATATCAACTTTCGACCTTTGGTCCCTTTGTTTCGATTCCTGTGTACCTTTGCCATTCACGGGCTTTCGATCCTAGAACAAACGTAAACAGTCCACATCTGTAGAAAGTTTCAGCCTGATAGCTCGAAAATGACTCGAGTTAAAGCACCCAGACTTTTTCAAAAATTTTAAAGTGACTAAAATCTTTATTCTCTCACAACTTTATCAAGCTGTAAAATTCATATAATTTTCGGATAGGTGTGTCGATACTGGGAAAAATTGCCAGAGTGACACTGATGTATATTCTGGAGGTAAAACAAAGAAAGAAAACAAATTACTTTCTAATTCACTAAAAACAAACTTTATACAACAGGCTGGTCAAACATACAGCTGGTATTGTTTCATACCTACCATTAGTGTCACTTTTAAAAAAGTTAATTTTTTTAATGAATCACAGTTATTTTTTTTCTTTCTTTTTTTTTCCTCCGGAATATTTATCGGTGGCCATTATGGCAATTTTTTCCCAGTATCGACACACCTGTCCGACGATTGTGTGAATTTTACAACTAGATAAAAGCTGTGATTTTTTAACAAAAAAATAATTTTCCAAATTTGTTATGAACAATAAACTTTATCGAGTTGATAAAATTATTTCAAAATTTCCCAAGCAAGCTTACATAAAATTGCAACTTTTATCTACAAACATTTTTTTTCTCAGACTCGAAATTTTTTCCATAAATTGACAAAAAAAATACATTACTTTCCGTAAATATAGATTCAAGAATATGAAAAAATTCACAAATAGTACCTTTAATCAATTTTCTGACCGATCTGAGAGGGTCGAAAATAAAAGTGGATCAGTTGATGAAGGATGTCTGATGTATGTAATGATAAATAATTAAATGGAGCGAGGAGTCTTATATATGTCAAGTTTTATGCTCATGGCAGATAAAAATGTCTCGTTTGAATAATTACCACCCATCAGCAACATATTTTTATTTGAATGTCATATCGAAATCATGAATCAGCGTCCATGTCAGACATAAAACACTTACCTTGGAATTGAATTTTTTAATTGAGGAGACATCTTTTTTCGAAACATCTGTGGACCCACGGTTCTTCGCCTCAATGAGTTTTGCTGATTCATTACTTTTAGTTCGATGAGTTCGGGTGATATCAGATGACAATGGCCCGCCATTTGTTTTTTTTTCTGTAGTATCACCAGTCTCGCGACTTTTGACAAACTGTGGAGAATTAAAGAATACTGATTTAATTCAAAATATACCTATTTGAACCATTATTACAACTTGCACGCACCTTATCCAGATTCATCTGAACCTTCTCGATTTTTCGTGCTACAAGTTGTTTTATGTAGTCTTTTGGTTGATTATTATTCTGAAATGTTTAAGATAGAATAGAAAAGTATTCTTCTGCCATCCAAATTTATAGCAACAACTTTTATGTACCATACAAGTATCGGTGTCGGTTTCAAATAATGAAAATATCATTGCAATGCAATAGTATAAAAATCTTCGAATTTAGTTCATAAAAAAGTACTCAAACACCAAAATAAAAAATCGTTTTCGTAATTAAAGTATTTTTTTAAACCGAATTTATTTGTGCAAAACTTTATGAATTTCATTTCTTCAAGGAGGCTTAGGTTTCGTGATTTTTTAAAAATATTTTGACACCAGAGTGATTCGAATGTTTCCCAAACTATACAAGTTGTTACGTCCTGACAATGATTTGATACAGCTCAATAATATCGTATTTAGAAAAAAAAACCGTACATGCGCGTGATTAGATTGAAAAATTCAAATTCTATTTGTATTAGCTTCAGTAATTAGCTTTAAAAATTCAAAAGGATAATGTAGCGCATACACTGTTATTAAGTTATTTGGGTAGCGACCGGCGACGGGGAATAAGCGGAAACGACGGTGTGGCGGCGCACGGTGAGCGGGGCATGCATAAAACAAAATAAAATCTGACCGTTCATGCGTTATACCCGTGGATAGCAGTGAGCTTATTTGGCTTGTAACTAATAAACCAGATGGACGAACCTATTCAAATTTTTTGACAGTCATATTGAATATCTAATAAAGATCTGACATAAATTTTATGCGGGTAGCAATATTTTAATGGAATTGACAGCTCAAACAAATATTGCTCCCATTTACTCTCGTGTATAAGCCAAATTTTTGAAAATTATTTTTACAAAATCGACATGGAGGATCGACTTGAAATTTGAGCAGTTCATGTTTTATATATTTGTCATTTATTAAAAAAAAAATTGAGTTGATGGCATCATTTTCAAAAGTGGTATCGAAACGCCTTAACCCTGCGTCGTCGCACTGGGACGATTTCGTCCCAAGCGATTTAGGCCTAAACTTTTTTTCTAGCGTTTCCGCTCAGATACCAATTTTTTAGAGAACAATATAATAACTTTGTTAGCGACAGATCACGAGAAACTCCCCCGATAGATGTCATAAGTTGACGGTCCTGACATGGGGTCCCGGGGCGCATGCATGGACAAAAAAAAGATTGACGAGAGTGAGACTGAAAAATTGCGTGGCAGTCGTAGACCGGTCGAGAGCGAGAAAAGGTTGCGTGAAGTCCGGGCGATGGGTATGAGCAAGGACGTGAGAAGGCCAGCGAGATATAGATATATTTGCGTGTACACGTAGCAGTTACTTCGAGGAGGCGAGTTAGATGATAATAGAGACACCGAAGGCAGTCCAGCCGCAGAATAAGTATTAGGTGAATAAAATAAAGAGGGAGAAAGACTCATTGAATAAAAGTACCGAGTATCGTGTTATTTTCCTGGAAGTCTTCCATTCCTCCACATGTTCTTACACTAGCCTGACCTTTGACAGGAGAAATAAATCTATCTCTAATACTTTTGTACTTGAACAATCGTGGATTCACATTAGAGAAGAATTCTAGAGAATTCAAGAATTTTTTGAGATTTTTAAAGATTGAACACGTTGAAAACTGTAGGTAGACGTTTTCGTCCCGGTGCGACCGCGGAAGCAGTAAAATTACAATGCGACCGTGCAGGGTTAAAAATTATAATCTTACCTTGTCTTCGGCTTTCCCTGTGATGCTGGAGTCAGTGTCATCCGCAGATTCACATAGCTCGAAAGGCGTTATCTTATGTCTTTTCTGTAAAGCTTTTTGTTCAACCTCGGTTTCCGTATCTACGAAAGTCCCGTCAAAATATTATTTTAAATTATTTTAAATCATTATTCAAAATAAACTGTTAACATTATGACAAAAATCAAAGCATTATAGCCTCTGCCTCGAATCATTCTACAGGGGCAATATGTAATCCTTTGATTTTGTTCTGAATGTTTCACCGAAAATTTGTGAGGTTAATTATGGTGGCCTTTTACACCCCATGCTGCTGCGTCGCTTTTGATTCGTGTCAGGGTCAGGGAGGATTGGAAAATATGAAATCAGTTATTCGTACTTACCACCGACGAGAACTACAACACCATCATAATAATCTTGCTCCCACTTGATTTTGTATTTTTTCGAATAACTAATTCGCTCAGCATCGAAATGTTTTATGTCCGATGAAGGTACGATTTTTTTAACACCATCCTGATACTTGACGAGCGCGAACATAATAGCGACACACAATTGGCAACTTTTAGGTTAAGCAGACCTCGTAAAAAAAAAAACTCTCGTAAAAAAAAAAATCCGATCAGTTTTTGTCACGAGGAATGGACGCGAGTAAACGGGTCACACACACGGTTATAAACAGTAACTCGTGGAACACGCGTTATTCGTCGATGAAAATGGATAAATTACTCTGAACGCGGGAAGCAGGAAAACGTAAAAACGCCCATGTGCGCGGCCATATTGGAAGCGACGATTATTTTGGCGCCAAGAAGGCTAGTTTGACGCACTTTTCTGGTCATGGTAGAGAGCAAACAAAGAAAACAGCGGATATCCGGAGACTGCGTATTATATACACCCTACGATATATATATAACAGATGATTGGCAATAACGAGACGCCATCGACAAAATGCCCACAACACATTTTTATAGTTTTTTTGCTGCCGTTTATTATATTCTCTACCACACCGTTTTTGACGGTTATTTTGTTTGCGAGAGTGTATATATATATATATATACCGAGCTTTTTATCACTTTTTATTGCATCTTTTCACGTATATCGATGAACTAACGCCAAAAAGGCGTATCGTTTATGTATAAGGATATCTTATACGCCCCTATAGAATTTAACCATCGATATGCTTTTTTTTTTCTTGAGGTCGCATATAATATATATATTTACGTATGTTTTGCGTATATATATATATATTCGCGTGCTCACGAACTGATATATAATACGCTGACGAAAGTATACAATTATGAAGATATATATGTAGCAAAAACGTGTCGCACATACGTGTGATTGAAAAATATCCTGCTAAATACATATATAAATCTGCTTTTTACAAAAAAAGTTAACATATATATAACTGTGGTGCCCGTGAAATCAAAAGAGTGATCGAATTCAATTAATCGTACACACAGCTATATATAGAGAGTCTACAATCTACAATATCTATTATACAACAATAAAGTGTGAGGTTAGTATATTTTATCTCTATTATGTTCCATTATATAAATTGTGATGATAATAATAAAAGTGATTTATAATATCCTTTCTTATGAAATTATGTATATACATAGAGACTATTTTTTTTTATGGACGTTATATATATTTACATTTAACTTTATTATTGCAATACGTTTATCGACTTATTGTACATTTCAATGAAAAATATGGCTCGCTTGCACAATTTGACGTGCTGTACAAGATGCTCAATATGAACATCAAAAGAGTCGCAGGATGATGATGTGCGAGACACTCGCATTGAGACGACAATATAATATATAGTACATTTTTATGTGTACCGCCAAATTACTATTGACATTGATAAAAAAAACACTGTTTTCGCAAATTTCAAAATGCAAAAATCGTACGATGAACAATTCGGTTTGTGTATATTTATTTTTTAATGATGAAACAGAAGTTTCCGTTGATCCTCAAAACCTTCTGTGCAATCTTTTTAACACATGCAGTATTTAACAACCACAACAGTTTGTGTGGTTTTGCATGTATTATATGGAGCTAATGTATATATATCGTTCATAGTAGCGGAAGAGACCAAAAGAATACACAAAAATGAAAAATATTATTGAAAGTTAAGAACCGACAGCGATGGGTACATGGTTGGCGCGCAGCTCTGGCGATCACCGCGAGTTAAGCAACATTGGTCGAGGCCAATACTTGGAGCGGTTATTGCTTTAGCCACGCACTAGCTAGCGCATCGACTCGCTGAGCGGAAAGGCCATCTTTCCAGAGTCCAGGTTCGCAGTGGGGAACACGAACTCTGCCGAAAGAGCTGACAGTACCGGCACAGGTTTTCCACAGTTTTCCTGTGTCCTCGTGCGAATGCGATACGGATGGGGTTTTTAGGAAAGAGCGGCTGCGGACAACACTCGGGGGGAGGAGGGGGGTGGCTCGTGGAATAGAAAAACTGGAACATGGAAAAATAAGTTAGGGACTGCCAAAAGGAGAAATAATTAAGGACCCCCGGGCAATGCTAATAAAAATTTTTAAAAAATATTGAAAGTTAAGAGTACGCATTGTACAGAAATTTCGTATTTAAATACGTTAAAAAAAACTTTGCAATTTCATTTTGTCACTTTTCAATAATATATTTTTTTAGTTGTCGTTTCTTCATTTTGGTCCTTTCAATTAAAAATGATAGCCCTCATACAAAACCTGAGGAAAAGTGATGTGTATACATAGCCATATATTATATGTGCACACCAAGCTTCGAATTTTCATAGAGGAGTTATATATTACTTTCATATTATATATAGGCAGGAGCAAAAGGATTGTATTAAAAGTTTAGAAAAGTAACCCTGTTTATTTGATGCAAACGATGCACACACACACACACAGGAGGGTTATTTTATGACATTTGCATTTTGACGTTCAGATAAACAACCATTTTTCCCAAATTTCAATGTAGTCTGGCAGTGCTAAATAAAAAAAATCTCATGTGTGAACCATTTCTTAGTGAAAAAATACATTTTTTTTACATATGTAGACGATCATAGCAACAGATCCAGAATGGAAAAGAAAAAGAAGAGGACATACAAAGCTTTTCTTGAACCAGACACAGAGAATGTGCACGCTGCTACGAGTCGACAAACATTCTTACGATGGGAAAAGCACTCACAGGGTAACGAGTTCACATACTTTTATTTGTTATTTTAGTGAATATATGCAATTTTTAGATGAATAATTTTACACCACTCTGGGAATGACTCTGGGAATTTTTTAAAATCCTACATTTGAAGTGACCGGAAAAGGTTCACACCCCTGTATCTCCGGTTCCGCTGGTTGGATTGAAAAAAATCAAACACAGGAAATCGATTCGAAATGAAACGCAGTTTTTGGAAAAAATATATAGAGGATGATAATTTTTTTTCAACGGTCATCTCATCATACTTAAACTTCCAAAATCGGATTTCCGTCGGGTCAACATAATTGATTTTTCTGAAAAAATTCTCAAAAATTCTTCGTAAAAAAACAAAAATTTTACGTCTGATTGTGGCATATCCGGATTCCTGTGATGTTTTATCGAATTTCAAAAAAAAAGTTTGAAACATAAAATGCCTTCGATTTTTTTCAAAATATTTTTCATTGTTTAGTAGGCTCGAAGAAACACTTGTGATTTTTTTTTGGATTTTATTCTCAAGTGATTTTGGTTCCATGAATTTTTGAAAATCGTACATTTAGGATAGGAAAATCCTACATTTAGCGTAGAATTTTCAAAAATTTGCGGAGTCAAAACCACTTTAGAATAAAATGAAAAAAAAATCACAAGTGTTTCTTCGAGCCTACTAAACAATGAAAAAAAAATTGAAAAAAATCGAAGGCATTTTATGTTTCAATTTTCTTTTGAAATTCTATAAAACATCGAAGGAATCCAAATGCCACAATCAGACTTACATGATAACGGTTGTTTTTTACGAAGAATTTTTGAGAATTTTTTCAAAAAAATCAATTATGTTATACCCGACGGACATCCGATTTTGGATGTTTAGGTGACGAGATGACCGTTAAAAAAAAATTATCATCCTCCATACTATATTTTTTCCAAAAACTACGTTTTTGAGAACACAACACACAACACAAACACACGAGATTGATTTCGAATCAATCTCAGCATGTGTTTGATTTTTTCAATCCAATCAGCGGAACGGAGATACAGGGACGTGAACCTTTTCCAGTCACTTCAAATGTAGGATTTTCAAAAATTCCCGGAATCAAAACCACTTATGAATAAAATCCAAAAAAAATCACAAGTATTTCTTTGAGTCTACTGAACAAGGAAAAATAATTTGTCCTTCTCATCCTTCCTAAGGGTACCGTTACATGGCGAGCCAAAAACCACGGAACGTATACAAAATGTAGTGAATTTTCCGTTCCGTCTTTTCATAATCCGGCGATCCGGCTCTACATGTAGCGGCAGCCTCATAAAGAAAGTTTTATTTTTGTATAAAAAATCTAAGACTTTCATGCACTATATGTAAAATATTCCGATGAGTCGAAAAATCATTTTTAGTAAGAATGATGGTATCTACTGCATGCGTGCCTCCGTGAATGTGTGTGCGCGCGCGCGCATGGTTCTCGGAGACCGTTCTCAAATTTGGTACACGAATAGACTTTTTATTTACTGCAAATTTTGTAAAAAAAAAAAAACCCTCAAGGGGTTGAGACTTTATTAGACATTAAATTTTTGGAAAAAGGCGAATTACTGTAGTGTACGCAATTTTTAAGATATTCGCCTAAAATTTGGCACACAAAACAAGGTGCAAACTGCAACCGCATACACTGCTTCCTCAAAATTTTCGAGCATTTAGTAATCTTTTATGACAAAGTAACGTTTTTAATTATTGCTTCATCCCCGTAGAAGCAGTTTTTTGTCTCTTTTAGCCTATTTGTATAGGCAGCTGTCACTTAATATAGGAAAACATTGTCGAAATTTGAATTAGCGCCGTTTTTTAATGCTTGAATAATTACTAATTTTCTTTCTTCATTCAGGTAGCTTACAGGCAAAGAACAATGCGAGTGAAATAACACCACAATCAGCTGGGCAGTCCTCATTGAACGTCACACCACCTGCGGAAGCTTCACTTGATCCTGCACTGCTTATAGAAGATAGCAGCAGAGAATACGAGCCAAACGATGATCCAGCCGGAAGTGGGGTCGAATCGGACAGTATTTCATTTCTGAGTGAAATATTCGACCAAAATTCAATTCGAAATGAACAGTCATCGGACGACAGTGAAGAAGATGCTGATGATGCAATTCCAATGGATTTTGAGGATAATTATGATGTCGCTGAGGGTGAAGTGTATCAACCTCGTGATGAATTTGACGATATTCTGATGTTCGAAGCCGCTAATCTAACGGTAACACAAGTTTTGACTATGGTCCAAGGCTTATCATTACGATTTTGTTTGTCCAATGAGGCAACCACAGCCTTGCATAAATTGATCAAGGTTCTAGCGGGACCCCGATTTGAACACCTGAATTTAAGCAAGTACACCATGGCACAACGATTTAACCCCCCGGAAAATAAGATCCATTACACATTTTTTTGCAAACCATGTGCTACCACACTATTAGGTCCCGTTCGAAAAAGCAATATCGACAAACAAAATATGCAGGTTTGTGATAATTGCCATAAAGAATACCAGCTATCTTCAAGTTCCTTACATTATTTTCTCTCGGTTGATATTGAGTATCAAATCCGTGCTTTCTTGGAAAATCCAACTGTCCAGCCCATTCTCATGGAAAGATTAGCCGTTATCAAAGAACGCACGAGGATTCCACGAAACGATATATGTGATGTACATGACGGTCAAGTGTACAAGAACGTTGTAAAAGAAAGATCGTTGCAAGACAAAAATGTTCTGACATTCAATTTTAGTACGGATGGAGCCGCATGGTTTCATAGTTCTACGAAAAGTGGTTGGCCGATTCAAATAACTTGTAACGAGCTGCCACCAAAAATCCGATTCAAAAATTTAATTTTGGCCGGCTTATGGCTTGCTGAATCGGAACCAAGTCCTCAATTAATGAATTTATACATGAGTACTTTTATTTCTCAAGCACAAAAGCTCATAGAAAATCAAATGATCATAAAAAGTTGTACGGGGGAAAACATTTTGTTTGAAATATTGTTTTTATACGCACCAGTGGATTCCGTTGCCCGACCAATTATGCAAAACAGGCTTCAATTTAATGGATATATGGGATGTAGCTGGTGTTACGACCACGGAGAATTTTACGACCGTGCCATGCGTTATCCTCTTAATGAAAATGATTGTGATCTCCGAACTCACGACGAATATTTGAATGATATGACCAATGCTGAAAGGATGGGTAGAACCATAAGGGGTGTGAAAGGTTTTTCAGCTCTAACGAGATTGCGAAGTTTCGATTGCGTGTGGGGTTTCACTCAGGAGTACATGCACGGTGTTTTATTAGGAGCTACACGACAGCTATGGGAGTTGTGGTCTAAGCCAGGCACGGCCTGGTACTTGAATCCACAGGATCAACTTGAGATCAACCGTCGGTTGTTGAATATAAAAACCATAAAAGAAATACACAGAGACCCGAGATCTTTGAAGAATAGGTCGAAATGGAAAGCGTCTGAATGGCGTTCGTGGTTGCTATTTTACTCTATTCCCTGCTTGTTTGGGATTCTCCGCCCCGAAATTTTCCGCTCGTTATTATTATTTGTACGAAGTATACACACACTTCTCTCACAGAATATCACTGAGGATGATTTGATACGCTGTGAAATTGACTTAATAACTTTTGTTGGGGACTGTCAAATTATTTATGGCAAAGGTTCAATGACATTCAATTTACATTGCTTGACTCACATAGTTCAAAGTGTCCGTAAAAGTGGTCCATTATGGGCAACGTCTGCTTTCCCTTTCGAAAGTGCTATATATAATTTGAAGCGCCAGATACATGGTCCTAAAGGTATTTGTGACCAGATTGTCAATGGTACGTTGCAAATGTACATGTTTAAAAACTCTGTAGCAAGTATGCCTGATAATAGCACTTGTACAGCGTATTGCAAAACATTATTTTCCGGTCACAAAGTATCGAATTTCGTTCAACTTCGCAATGATGTCGTTCTTATTGGCAAAACGTTGGGCACGGACGGTTACCAGATATTTGTGGAAGGTGAAATGGTTGATGCGATAGGTGAAGCCTTTAGTAAATGTATTTATGGAGGCATTGTCCTTCACAGCAGACGTTACGCAAGAGTATGCAATAAAACCAAAGATAACATTGTACAGATGCAGTCTGGTTCCATTGTTGAGATTATACAATTTGTTGTTGTCAACGAAACTTGTTATATACAATTTATAGGGCTCCTTACAACTCCAGTTGAAGAGCACGAGCTACAAATACCGCATTTGCTGCGAATTAACGCATATGAAGAGCGTCCTGAACTTGAATGTATTGCTAAGATAAAATGCAAAGTTATTTTCGTAGATGTTTTCGAACAGTCTTACATCTGTATACCGCCAAACGTGTTTGAAATTCAATAAATTGTCAGAGATGCTGATTACAACAAAATGAAACTTGTGAATAATTTCAATCCCTATAGCAAAATATAGTCTGCTATAAAATTATAGTAGACTATATTTTTCAGTCACTGCTGTATAGTGCATTTTTTCACTAATAAACGGCTGCAATGATGTCTACGTCAATTCTAAAATGGAAATGTTTGTCCAGTCTCGCAAACACTACCGTAACTTACTGTGAGACTAAGACAAAACTCATACAGAGGCACACGCACAGCCACTGTCACAGCGGACTCACAGACGGGCTCGTAGATTGAAGACTCCTTCAATATAGCGAGATTCACAAAGCCGACAGCACGAAAGGGGCACGTAATGCAAACCGGATAGTGTATAATTTTATACAAATACGAAAGTATAAAAAACGTATTCATATATGTTCATTACTTTCGTATATATATATGCTTCCCCAAAAATGTTCAACATGCACAGTTGAAAGGTAATAACTGATTATACATTCAAAAGTAGTTGCGTAACTAGATATTCATTCCTCTAAATAGGAACGAATATTTAGTGGGCAAACATGTTTCCGCCGTTTGATTAATCACTGTTGAGCATCATTGTTGTTGAAATTTTAGAATTTTAAATCGTCACGAATACTCGACAATGTCCACATAGATATTACTATAAGCGAGGTTATAAAAAGCTTTTTAAATTATTTTTCGCTATTGAATACCATTTCAAGCCGCATAGAAACACAATAGAAAACGTTATAAAAATATAGTATATATGTGTATTTATTCGAAATAATTTCCACATTTCTTATAGTATAGATGTTATAAGGTCAGGTTGACGTATCCCATAGAAATCTATTAAAATTCATAAAGTGGCAATAACGAACTTCACTTTGAATAAATTAGACTACTAATGGTATTTTTTATGAAGCAAAGGGTGCCATCATCATGTATTATTCGAAATAATTTTCGCATCGTTTATAGTATAAATGTTATAAAATCAGGCAGTGTAATGAGACACAAACGAAAGAATAGTATTGTTACACAAACGAAAGAATTCCATTGGTTCCCGCAATGACAAAGAAATCATATAAAACTAAACTCTGTGGCTACGATACGTAACTCATAAAGTTCAACGTATCGCATAGAAATCTATTCGAATTCATAGAGTCGTAATGACGAACTTCACATTAAAACATTAGACTCCTGATGATATTTTTATCATAAAAAAGTTGTCATGCCTATAAAACGTTTATTATACGTATATACGTATAATAAACGTTTTCTAGACGGACATTATTCCTGAATTTATACGTTTGTTCTTATTGGGTACTATAAACGATGCGGAAATGATTTCAAATAATCCATATACAGCGATGATGAGATCAGACCGTGTAATGCGAGACAAACGAAAAAATAGTATTCTCATGATGTATAAAAACCGAATCATACAGATACATATCGTTCCCATCACATCGTTTTTATGAAACCTCATTTTTCATATAGAATATGATTCGAGTTTTAAGTGCGGGATACGATTCAATTTGATTCATCTACAGTGGATAGGAAATTGTAGCAGCATAATCGTATCTCTATTATTCGGAAAAAGAAAAAAAATTGAATGATACAAAAACGATAGAATCATGTCCTGCAATCAGACGGAGACGAAAAAATTCCATTGGTACCCGCAATGACAAAGAAATCATATAAAACTAAACTCTGGCATCTTATAGAGTTCAACGTATCGCATAGAAATATATTAGAATTCATAGAGTAGCAATGACAAACTTCACATTAAAACATTAAACTCCTGATGGTATTTTTTATCATCAAAAATTTGACATCATCGCTGTATATATATTATTCGAAATCATTTCCGCATGGTTTATAGTATAGATGTTATAAGATCAGGCTGTGTAATGAGACACAAGCGAAAAAATAGTATTCTCATGACATATGAAAAACGAATCATACATATACATATCGTTCCCATCACATCGTTTTTACGAAACTTCATTTTTCATATAGAATATGATTCAAATTTTAAGTGTGGGGTGCCATTCAATTTGATTCATCTACAGCGGATAGGAAATTTTAGCAGTATAATCGTATCTCTATTATTCGGAAAAAGAAAAAAAATTGAATGATACAAAAACGATAGAATCATGTCCTGCAATCAGACGGAGACGAAAGAATTCCATTGGTAGCCACAATGACAAAGGAATCATATGAAACCAAACCATGACTATGATATGCATCTGATAGAGATCAACGTATTGCATAGAAATCTATTAAAATTCATAAAGTAGCTATCCCGATCTTCACATTTATGACACGAAGCATTGGTTTATATTCGAAACGAACCAATATTTATGCACCACTAAGGGAGAGCCAGATAGGTCCGAAAGGATATCATAAGTATTATGCATTATTCCTATGTTGGTTGATAAGATTCAATCGGACATTTTAAGCAGGGTTGGAAAGTGTACGGTTTGAACGCGCGCAATTATGTAACGCGTTTGGTTTCGACGTGTATATTTATATACTTTGAACGTGTCCAATTGGAACGTGCCCACCTTTACACCAAACTGATATTCCCATGAAAAAATTCACGAAAGTAAATCATTAGTGCACGAGTGTGTGTTATATATGTCGCATTCCACGTCAACTCAGCCACCCCGTTTTTTTTATTGTCTCGAAAAAATTATTCAGTATGGGCATTTCAAAGGACAATATATCCATGACATTTTACCAAAATTTCATCCCCCCACTATGGTTGGTTCTCGAGATAATGATTAATGAAGTCTCAATTTTGTAAAAATCATAACTTCGTAACTACTGATCGGATTTAAACGATTAAAAAAAGAATCTTTTTTATTTTTTTTGCCCTTTTTGAGAAAAAATATGTCATTATCGAAAAAAAGCTCATTAGACAGTTTTCGGGGTAAATTAACAAAAAACAATTTTTCCCTCTTCACTGATGCCTTGTTTCATTTTGAAAAAATCTTGCGGAGTTGTGTATTGCATCCCTCTATCAGAAAAAAAAATACTGAGTAGAATTCCGATTGGCCCTTTCGTGGAAAAAAAAAATCGAAAAATTTTCCCGAAAACTGTCTAATGAACTTTTCTCCAATGACGGCATATTTTTTTTCAAAAAGGGCAAAAAAAAATAAAAAAGATTCTTTTTTTAGTCGTTAAAATCCGATCAGCCGTTACGAAGTTATGATTTTCACAAAATTGAGAATTTATTAATCATTATCTCGAGAACCAACCATAGTGGGGGGATGAAATTTTGGTAAAATTTCATGGATATATTGTACTTTGAAATGCCCATACTGAATAATTTTTTCGAGACCAAAAAAAAAACGGGGTGGCTGAGTTGACGTGCATGGCTGCGTTGACGTGTCGTATTCCACGTTAACTCATCAGCCACCCCGTTTTTTTTGTCTCGAAAAAATTATTCAGTATAGGCATTTCAAAGTACAATATATCCATGGCATTTTACCAAAATTTCATCCCCCACTATTGTTGGTTCTCGAGATAATGATTAATAAATTCTCAATTTTGTAAAAATCTTAACTTCGTAACGGCTGATCGGATTTTCACGATTAAAAAACGAATCTTTTTTATTTTTTTGCCCTTTTTGAAAAAAAAATATGCCGCCATTGGAGAAAAGTTCATTAGACAGTTTTCGGGGAAATTTTTCGATTTTTTTTTTCCACGAAAGGGCCAATCGGAATTCTACTCAGTATTTTTTTTTCTGATAGAGGGAGGCAATACACAACTCCGCAGGATTTTTTCAAAATGGAACAAGGCATCAGTGAAGAGGGAAAAATTGTTTTTTTGTTAATTTACCCCGAAAACTGTCTAATGAGCTTTTATCCGATGATGACATATTTTTTTTCGAAAAGGGCAAAAGAAATAAAAAAGATTCTTTTTTTAATCGTTTAAATCCGATCAGTAGTTACGAAGTTATGATTTTTACAAAATTGAGACTTCATTAATCATTATCTCGAGAACCGACAATAGTGGGGGGATGAAATCTTGGTAAAATGTCATGGATATATTGTCCTTTGAAATGCCCATACTGAATAATTTTTTCGAGACAATAAAAAAAAACGGGGTGGCTGAGTTGACGTGGAATGTCCCATATACATTAAAGAGTGTGCTGTAACTTAAAAAAATTAATTAAGGATACATGAAAGTAACATCTGAAAATTTGCCAGGAATATTAGATATTTAGAGATTTTCCTAACACAAATATAAACTCTTTTTCTGGCGTTGATACAGTTCTGTTTTTGCAACATGGTACAAAACAATATTTGTACACTTTTTTCGATTGTTAAGGTACATATATATAGGTCATGTCTTTGAGGCCAATTCACAGACCACATATTTACGAATTACGAAGATTTTTTGGGTTACGAATGATTTAAGTGCTTTCGAATTTTGAAATTTTACCGCTGGAGGCGCTGCTGCACTGGGGTGTTGTGACGTCACTGCCACGCGATATACGTTTGAAATGCAACTCAATTTTCAAGCTGGTATAATTAATTAAACAATTATGAGTAACTGATTAAACCTATGCAAATGATGTTCTTCTTGAATAATTATCTTTTAAATAATTTAAAAGTTGAAACTAATGCGAGTTCTCTATTACGAAGATTTTTTGGGTTAGGAATGGATTAGCTGCTTGAATTTCTTCATTTTACCACTAGAGGCGCTGCTGCACTGGGGTGTTGTGACGTCACTGTCACTCGATATACGTTTGAAATGCAACTCAATTTTCAAGCCGGTATAATTAATTAAATAATGAGGAGTAACTGAAAAAACCTATGCAAATGATGTTCTTCTTGAATAATTATCTTTTAAATAATTTAAAAGTTGAAACTAATGCGAGTTCTCGATTGCGAAGATTTTTTGGGTTAGGAATGGATTCGCTGCTTGAATTTCTTAATTTTACCGCTAGAGGCGCTGCTGCACTGGGGCGTTGTGACGTCACTGTCACGCGATATACGTTTGAAATGCAACTCGATTTTCAAGCTGGTATAATTAATTAAATAATTATGTGTAACTGATAAAACCTATGCAAATTATGTTTTTGAATAAATATCTTTCAAATAATTTAAAAGTTGAAAATAATGCAATTCTCTACTACGAAGATTTTTTGGGTTAGGAATGGATTAGCTGCTTGAATTTCTTAATTTTACCGCTAGAGGCGCTGCTGCACTGGGGTGTTGTGACGTCACTGCCAGCGATATACGTTCGAAATGCAACTCAATTTTCAAGCTGGTATAATTAATTAAATAATTACGAGTGAACGAGAAAACCTATGCAAATTATGTTCTTCTTGAATAATTATCTTTTAAATAATTTAAAAGTTGAAACTAATGCGAGTTCTCTATTGCGAAGATTTTTCGGGTTAGGAATGGATTAGCTGCTTGAATTTCTTAATTTTACCGCTAGAGGCGCTGCTGCACTGGGGTGTTGTGACGTCACTGCCACGCGATATACGTTTGAAATGCAACTCAATTTTCAAGCTGATATAATTAATTAAATAATTATGAGTAACTGATAAAACCTATGCAAATGATATTTTTGAATAATTATCTCTCAAATAAGTTAAAAGTTGAAAATAATGCAAGTTCTCTATTGCTTTTCTGGTTCAGAGCTTGTATTGCGTAAAAATTTTCTGTTTAAACTTACCCGTGGGTCTGGTACACTGTTGGGATCTGTAAAAAACGGCTGTCCACTAACTCTTGTATATATGTACAACACTTTGGTCATCGAAGGTGGCGAGGTATTTCAAACAGTCACGTTCACACAGATGAATCAGATGATAATACCAGTGATATGAATAATTATGTTCAAAACTCAATTCCGCGGTTATCAGAGCGAATGTACAGCTGAATTTGGGGCTTTTTTTATTTCATTTTTTTTTATTCTTAATAATCGCATTCTCGTCGTCGAATTCACATGTTCCCAAATATTGTAGGTATATATATATATATATATATATTTTTTTTTCTGCACCCTTGCACTATTGCAGAATCGTTTTTTTTTTTTAATTCGAGACATAGGAACATATTGTCGTTCGATTCGTATTAGCGAATATTTAATATTGAATATTGAACGTAAATATTGTAAATTCTTACGTTTCTACGAGATTAGACTTTAGCCTTCGATGATTTTCAACGATGATAATTATCGTAATTAATAACAATGACAAATAATGATGCGTATCAGACATCGGGAATTTTTTTTTTAAATTCTCAAGTATTGTGTATTTTGGAGGGACGACGTTGTTGCTTTTTTTTTTTGTTTTTTTTTGTATTCTCAAAAACCGTCTCAGCGTTTGAGTTTCGTGGCAGCTTATTTTCTTTTTTTTTTTTTTTTTTTATTTTCATTTAAATTCAGTACTTTCGACACCATCGACGCCGATGCACAATGAACGAGAGTCGTCCTCGCTTATCGTTTAATAATTAAAATTAATTATTTTGCTCGAGGCTACGTATATAATCGCGTCGCACTTCAAGTTATACCAAAAAGGCGAGTGCTCCAGTCGACGATCTCTCGTGAAAATCGACGTTACTCCAAAAGGTCAAAAATATTTATTATTCTTTTTTTTTTCCAACTTTTACTTTTATTCCAATTTCCGTAACGAATTGATTACGGAGAGGCGAGAAAAAAAAATGCACAAAAATAACTCATCGTGTAATTACGAAAAAAAAAAAAAAATAAAAAAATAAAAATAAATCGGCCATTTTTTTCATCATTTCGATGTGCAAGTACACAAGTACACATAGGGATTTAGATGACGAAGCAACGATTCGTGAAACCGGGACACTCGCCTTGCACGAAGTTTACGATTTGTTTTGTTCGAAAAATTTCCGTTGCGGATAACTATATATAAATACGATTCGGCATGATTCATATATACTCGATAATAAAAACATCAATTATCGGCCAAGTTTGGGCTTCGCTATCGGAGATCTTTTTTTTTTTCAGTTACACAGCTTGCTGTCTGCGTTGAAAAATACGTGACATAATTTTTTCAGATTTTTTCCTCCATTTTTTTAGCTACCATTGGCTAGCGAATTCTTTCGTTTGAAACTTTTTTGTTTTTTGATATTTCATTTAATTTTGGCGGCTTGAATTGAAAAAAAAAAGCCGATTTTATATTTTTTTTTCGTAAAAAAATCTCATCTTACCGAAAGCAAAAAAAATATAGCTTAATTAATATACGTGCAGAAGACTCTCAAAATTAAGATTATAATCTGAAAAGTCGTTTTTTCGCCATTGTACAAAGTTCAAAAAAATTTTCCATATTTTTTCTCGCAAAGCTGAGAAAATTTTACATACCATATGTCATTTTTAAGTTGGGAACTGTAAAAATACTCCTGGGATTAATAAAAATGTAAAAAACAAAACATAAATGTTTTGTTCCAACAATTTTAATATTTTTGTATTGCAAATTAAGCTTTGACGTTTTTAAAAGGTTCATTTCATTCTCAGGTACCAGTAGAATAAATTTACGAGCTTTTCGTGAGTCCTTTATAGTAGCAACAGGTACTAATTTTTCATTGAAAATTAATTTTAATGAATGTACCAGAGTCATATCCATTTTATGAAAAAAATTTTTTTATGAATTCAATTTTGTAAAATGTTGGATTCTTCCGGCTAAATTGTATAACTGGTGAAAAAATTTAGCCGGAAGAATTCAACATTTTACAAAATTGAATTCATAAAAATTTTTTTTCATAAAATGTATATGACTCTGGTACATTCATTAAAATTAATTTTCAATGAAAAATTAGTACCTGTTGCTGCTAAAGGACTCACGAAAAGCTCGTGAATTTATTCTATTGGTGTCTGAGAATGAAATGAACCTTTGAAAAACGTCAAAGCTTAATTTTCTATACAAAAATATTAAAATTGTTAGAACAAAACATTTATGTTTTGTTTTTTACATTTTTATTAATCCCAGGAGTATTTTTAGTCATGCTCGAAGACTGTCAAAGGTACTCAATCATAGGATTCGATTTTGCTTGTACCAAATAATTTGGGAACGATTATTCTCAAACCTGTGTCGAACTCGGAAACGTTTTCTCCAGCACATGTATTTCAACTGAAATGTTTGTATGTTGTCGTAATGGTAAAATAATAAAAAAAAAATAACCCAGTACTTACACCGGTACACAAAAATCGTTTAAACAGTCACTCCAAAAAATAAAAAAAAATATCAAAATTGTTAGAATAAATGACATTTATAATGTTTTTATTCCACATTTTTATTAATCCCAGGAGTGTTTTTAGAGATCCCAACTTAAAAATGACACATACTATGTAAAATTTTCTCAGCTTTCTGAAAAAAATATGAAAAATTTTTTTGTACTTTGGGCAATGGCGAAAAAACGACTTTTAAGATTATAATCTTGATTTTGAGAGTCTTTTGCACGTACATTAATTAAGCTATATTTTTTTTTATCGAAAAGTTGACATTTTTTTACAAAAAAAAATATAGAATTGGTTTTTTTTTTTCAAATTTAAGCCACCAAAATTCAAAGAAAAAGAAAAGTTTCGAATGAAAGAATTCGATACCCAATGGTAGCTAAAAAAATGGAGGAAAAAATCTGAAAAAATTATGGCACGTTTTTTTCAACACGGAAACCATAAACTGTGTAAATTGCAAAAAGATTTCCGATAGTGAAGCCCAAACTTGGCCGATAATTGACGTTTTTACTCATACATATGATTTTTTTGGGTTTGTTTTAGTCAAAAATGATATCTCCAATTTTTCAAAATTATTCCGCAATTTTGTAAGGTTGTGGCGACCTGAAATATCCTTGACACGAAGATGGGCATTTTAAAAACCGACCAAACTTTTTTTCAAAGTCCGCGACTCGAAAACCCCATTTTTTTTCTCATGATTCGAAAATGGGATGGGAATACGGAATAGAAATATTTTTTTTTTAATTTTTGTTTAGAAAAAAAAAATTCTTGGAATTCATTTTTTTGATTTCTCGTCGTAAAAAATAAAATAAAAAGAAACTTCGTCCCGTTGAAATTTGATTTTCCTTTCGTTTGAAGAGTAAAGTCGAATTTTACCAATAAAAAGTTTCTTTTTATTTTAATTCGAAAAAAAAAAAAGAAATTTTTCAATTAAAAAAAAAGTTCAGCACTCCCATCTCATTTTCGAACCATGAATAAAAAAAAAACGTGTGTTTCGTGTTCCCGATTTTACAAAAAAAATTCCATCGATTTTAATAATGTCCATCTTCATGTCAAGGATATTCGAGGTCGCCGCACCCTTTACAGAATGGGGGAAAAAATTTCGAAAAATTAGAGTCATAATTTTTTACCGAAAAAAAAAAAAAAAAAAACCAAAAAATCCATTGGTCATCAGAATCCGAAGGGGTCAGGTCGATGACCACGCGGTTAGACGTGGAATGCCCCATATATTAATTTATCTCTTCGTTTGTATATTATTATTATTATTATTTTAGAGCTCACGATGTAATGTATTGTGTCCGCGAGATTTTCTCTCTCTCTCTCTCTCTCTCTCTCACACACACACTCGTTCTCGTAAGTCGACTATAGATACAAATTTTTATCTTTCGCCGTTTGTTTCTTTTTTTTTTTTTTATTTCTTTTTCCTTATGCGGTTTCTATCGACGCGTTGTCCGCCCCGTAAAACATGTGCCCGGATTCACGGTCAACGTGATCACTGCGGCGCGTGTTGTTGTTTTTTTTTTTTTTTTTTTTTTTTTTTTTTCTTTCCAATACTCTCGTATGCTCTCGCCCCGAATTTTCACACTTGAAAATAAGATTGCGAGGATCGTTCAACTTTGCAATTAAAATTCGTACCCAATGCAGAGTTTTGTTTTGCTTTTTGTTTTTTGTTTTGTTCTGTTTTTTGTTTTTTTTTTTTCGTTAAAGTTTATAGATCGGCCGTTTCACAGCACATAGAAGATCCAATATACGGCGTTGAAGAGCATAAAGCTCACGGGAAATATTATTCTCGAATATTTGTCGATAACATTAACGTCCTTGATCTTCGGCATTGAGGCACGAAGAACCGACGCTCCGCGTCTTATCGCGTGCAATACCTGTTTAAAGTTTAATAATTCATGGGGGAAAAAAAAGATACATCCAACGAGGCAAAAAAAAAAAAAACCACTGATCGTAACGAAAAATTTGCGATTTTTTCCGAATAACGATTTTCGTGTAATATTTTATTCGATAATTAATCGTTGGATTGCTCGAAAAGGAAACAAAATTATTCGACAAAGGATGATCATTGTAATTATTGCACTGATTTACTCATTTTTTTTTGTTTTGCTTAAATGACAAACTTTTATTTATCAACGATTTTTTTCCTGTTCCAATTAATTTTTCACGCCGTGCATCGTTAGCCGGATCAGCTTGAATTGAAATTTAGTGGAATTTAAAATTTGCTGAAAAAAAAAAAATCCGTCCATACACGTAAAAATCCAGCTACTCGAAAAATTCTTCATTTTTTTTCCAACCCACGTTCGACGAATTAAAAAAATAAATAATTATAACAAGAACACTCGTTCTTATTGATCGAAGAATTTTTTTTTTCCAGCACTCTATTGAGATTTCTTTTTCCAAATTCAAGATCATACTCGTACACGGTCCAGGAGTCGTAAAATTAAAAAAAAAAAAAAAAGCTAAAGACGATGATTCAGGAGAGACAAATGTCGAAGGTTTCTTACCTTTGGCCTGTGGTGTCTTGGCCCACGATATCTCAGTCCGCTGTTCCTGCCGTGGACGTTGTAACCGGCGGATCTCGCGATTCTGAAGCTCGGTGGAAATTTAACTGGATCGTGATGCTGCTCGTTGCCAGCGCGTCCCAGCGTACCGGTCATACCCGAACTCCCAGCGATTCCGGATCTGCTTCTAATGCTCGGCAGTGGTGACATTCTAAGATCCTGAAGTTCTATTATATCGGCGTCTGTCGAGCCCGGAAAAGGCGAGCTCGCTTTGCTTCCTGATATGTAAACGATCGAAAATGAACAAATAATAATAATAAAATTTAAATTAAAAAAAAAAAATCCAAGTGAAACGTGATTTAATTAATTTTAATATCAATCATTCGATCGCTTTTTCGGGATATTCATTAATTGCCATCGAATGTTTGGCCTCATAAAAATGGTTAAAACGACCGTGGGATCTTGTACAGCTTGTACGTAACGGCGGAGATGCGTGCGGCAGGACGCGCGAAGTAGGAATGAGCGAGCGAGCTCCCCCACTCCTCGTCTCGCGCGGGCGAGTGACCGGTGTACCCCCACCACACACGTCACCCGTGCAGAGAGGAAAGCATTGAAAAGGGCGCGAGTAGTAATACCGTACAAAGAATTCTTTTTTTTTTTTTTACTATACCCGCTGTGACCGTTGCCGGTTTCTTCTCATCGCCATCCTTCTTCTTCGTCTTTTTCTTCGCTCTCGCGCCCCAATACGTATAATTAACAGCCGCGTATTCCAATAATGCGGCAAACACGAAGACAAAACACATCACGAGATAAATGTCAATAGCTTTGACGTAACTTATTCGCGGCAGGGAACTTCTCACGCCCGTAGATATCGTCGTCATTGTCAGCACCGTTGTTATACCTGAATAAATAAATATTATTAATTACCGAAATTACTTCGTTATCGAATAAATGAATAATTGTAAAAATTATGAAATTATTCGAGCAGCGTAAGTAATCGTGGCAATTATTAATTTATTCATTCATTATAGCGTTTGCACAAAAGGTTTTATTGGCAATTTTTTTTAAAATCATTTCCAGCTACGCGAAATTGGATAATTTATATATTTTTTCCATGTTCAATTATATCGCTCACCGAGTGCCACTCTCGCGCTTGTTGCCTCGTGATTTATCCAAAAGCTAACCCAGCTAAGCATCACGATGAGTATACTCGGCAGATAAGTCTGAAATACGAAGTAACCGATGTTTCTCTGAAGCTTGAAGCTCAACGAGAGCCTCTGATATATACCGGTCGCCAGTCTTTCCTTACGATCGTTCGTCTCGTAGCCGATTATCGTGAATTGCGGCAATTCGGCTTCCTCGACACCGCGAACTGGCGTTTCCTTCCAGTACATTACCACGTCAAGTACCGTGTAACCGTCTATGCGAGGATTACGCGTAATAAAATTTTTGTTTGTTCCTTTTTTTTTTATTCTAGTGCAGTCGGTATAGTTTAGCCGTCCCGAGGGTCGAAAAATCATATTTCAACAAAATTATAGAAAAATAATTTTTTTTAATCGTTATTCGACGTATAACGAATACAGTCAAACCTCGGCCACTGACCACTCGGGCACTGACTAACCCCGGGCACTGACGTCAGCTGTTACTCGGGCACTGCGGAATCCACCAGTGCCGCTACAATATGGACCCCCCCATGAAAAAAAAAATGTATAATTTCAATGAGTGTGGAGGGCACCGATATACGTGTGACACGGGCCTGGTGCTTTATTCTCATTGGTCGGTAAGAAGGTTAGGTCTTTCGGTCAGTGCCCGAGAGGCTCCTGCGTGCTCGAGCTCAATCAATGCCCGCGAGGTCCGACTGTATATTTTAATTATTCTCATTGTGCAATTTTATTATTCATCGGGTATGATTTTGTATTATAATTCAGAATATTCTGACACATACCGAAGCTTCTTTTAGTGAAATTATCTAAAATATATGCACGAATATATACATATGATAAAATTAAAATGATTTGTTTAATTTGGAGAAAAAAACAAATAGATAAAGGGTTTGAATTTTGTTTTTTCAAATTCTTCAAGTGCAAAAGTGCATGGAAACGTTTCGTTTATGTTTGGCATATCTATTGGCATAGTGAATGTCCAAAATAGGCTGGGAATATATGACGCATGATGGAACGAGGGAGAGTCGTAGATATACCCGGAAAGCACACGGGGGAATGAGCATCCAGGTCGATCTTCGGTGCTCATATTATGGCATATCATAACACAAGCATCATCGTATTCACGACGGGGTATCCAAGGTTCAAGCGTAATAGATTTTGCGGTATGAGCTCATCATGTATCAGTAAAACTAGTTTGCTTGTCGAACTCGTGAGAGTCGTATCCGGAGAAAGGGAGAGAAAGGGAGGGAGAGAGTGCATGACGAATATACCAACGACCGAAGCCCACGAAATATAAACAAACGAAGTCAAGAGGTAACTGCGTAGTTAAGGTTAAAGACAACGCGGTTTTATCTCATATATATATATATATATAATATAATATATAGTATAATATATAATATAATATAATATAATATAATATAATATAATATATAATATAATATAATATATAATATGATATATAATATAATATCATATATTATATTATTATATATTATATATTATAGCTGACCCGACAGATGTTGTTCTGTTCATTAAATTTCAATAAATTTGCTTGTGATCGTTTGGTGAATTTGTGAAAAGCTATTGGAAATTTGTAAATAAAGTAAAAAATGAGACAAAAAACGTATTATTAAATTATGTCAATTCAATTCAGTTATAATTATACATATATATGTATATAGTAAACTGAGAGAGAGAGAACGTAAATCGTATATTTTTTTTATCATCATAAAATTAAACAATAATTTCAGTTCTAATGCGATGAGGAATTGTGCATTATAGGAAAGAGTGAGCTGAGAAAAGACTGGATTAAAAAAAAAATGCTTTGTAACATGAACAAAATAATGTGAAATTTTAAAAATCCTTCAGCATTGACTTCTGAGATCCGGCCAAGATAATTGGAGATTCAATTAATACGAAATCAATTAATTTTTTTTTTTTAACGCAATATAGATCGATACATATGTTTTTTTTTTTCAAATTAAATAATAAATTAGGGACGATTACCTAATAAATCACACTGATTAAAATAACAAATAAATGAATAAACACAAAAAAAAATGGATTGTGGAATAAAATTTTTTTTATTTACTCACAACTCTCGATCTCGACTGTGCAATTCTGCGAGTCGAGGGGATAGTAATGTAGATCCATCATGCATGCCAGTGTCGTGGTGAATCTCATTCCGTACGTCACTGAGCCATCACCCGAGAGCCTCACGAGCTTGTTGCGTTCGGTCACGTCGTGAAGAAAACTGTTTTCGTTGTAAAAAAAAAAAAAAGAAAAGACGAATTGAACGAAGAAAAAGGGAGAAAAATATGCGCTACACAAGGAATTACATCGAAAATTTGATAAAAATGAAAAAAAAAAAATTATGTCAAACTATTGCATAAATAGTAACATGTTTTTGTAAAAAAAAAAATCAATATTTACTGATTATAATTTGCATTGGTTTTTTTTTTTATCAATTATTATTTCTAAATAATTGAAAATTATATAATAATTGAATGATGAGTTCTCTGCAAAGTAAATTTAAAAAACCTCAATATTCAATATAATAATTTAAAAAATCTCAATATACACTTGAACGTTTTTCGAATTGATCAGAAAATCATTTTGTTTCGTATTACTCTGCGATATACCGAGAGGAAGTAAAAAAAAAATTTGGAAAACGTTTGAGTCAAAGTGATCGGATCGATTTAACATGGAATTGCCCATACATGTATATCAGAACTAAATCTCAGGAACGAGGGCTGAGGAGGCCACGGTGACACACACACACACACACACACACCAAAAGGGCTCTTGCTCAAAAGAGAACTATTTTACATGAACTCCTGTTAACCCACATTCATATATACATATGAAGTGTATATATGTAGAGCCAGAGCCTTCGGCTCTACCGGATATAAAGCTTTACACACGATCGATCGTTTTCCCTTCGGAGATAAGCCAAAAGAGACTTTTGTCCTCGTCAAGACTGCCACAGCGACAAGATTCAAAACGCAATGTCGTCAATCTCTCTCGAGCATTTGAACCCTCTTTCATTCGAATATCCATATTATACATGCTCGTGATTTTTTTTTTTCTGCTAATCGTTCGGGGAGGGGTCATTGGTAGTCTAAATCCAGATTTTCGGGACTTCAACACTGTTGCGTCAGTCGCCATCTTGAATTTAAGGATGAATTTGTTTTTATTCAATAACGCGTTTATTTTCAACTTTAGACTGAAAATGGCGAGGGACAAACTTGTAGGAATTTCAATTCTCTATACCGTTGTTTATTATCATTTTTCCCCTAGGGTCGATATTTTTCGACTTGGAGCTGAAAACTTGTTGCTCAGAAGAAAATAAAACTCGAGTTTTACGTTGTTCGAGAAACAATTTATCAACACCTCTTTTTTTTCCTTTAACGCACGCGTAAGTTCGAAAATATTGATCCTAGCGAAAAAAAGATAGAAACCAAAATTTTAGGAAATTTCATTCCCTACAAATTTTTTTGTTATCTTTTATACGCTTGAGTTGAAAATAAACGAGATAATGCAATAATTAAACTTTTCCCTCTTTTTAGCTCTGATTTAAAAAATATCGACCCTAGAAGAAAAATGATAATAAACAAACTTGTAGAAAATTTAAATTGCTACAAATTTGATTATTACTATTTTTGGTATAAAGCTGAAAATAAGCGAGTTATTGAATAAAAACAAACTTACCCTTAAATTCGAGGTGGTGACTAATGCAACATGGTTGGAGTTTCAAAAATTTGGATTTAGACTACCAATGAACCCCCCCCCCCCCATTAATTAGAAAAAAAAATTGCCGTAATTAATTAATGCAACATTCCCGCGAAAAAGTTGCCCCTGCGTGGCGCTGCTAACTGAGGCTGATGATTATTTTTTTGGGACTTAAAGGATACCAATATCGGTAGATCGTTGAATAAATTTTGAATTTTTTTTCTCCATAAATATCTGAAGGATATGTCTCGTTGGGTATACGAATTGTTGAATCGATACAACGTATACGAAAGCAATTAAAAATTAAAGCATAGAAAAAAGTCTATCGAGTGTAACTCTTGGTCTGCTCTATAAATTTTTCTATATGATAATAATTCGGTTCCCCTATTCTTTCATGATGAATATTTTATTTTTCTAGAATAAGTATATTTGATAATTATTTCGTGAAGCGATGATTTTTAAATTGCAAGTATTTCGAATTTACCGATGACAATTATTTTCAATTAAAACGACATTAGTTTTTTTTTTCTTGAATGTTTCTTGAATGTTAATAGTTCCGAGCATTTTTTTTTCTTTCTCACCTGTTCTTGTCATTGGCGAAAAATGTGTCCGGTACCCATATCTTCTCGGCAAAATCACCACTGAGAGTTAAAACTTCCTCTTCGTGGGAAAATGCCAGTCTCTCATCTTTCCAGTACTGATTCAAGTACATCGTTATCGTGTAATCCTTGAAAATTTTATATAAATGTTTTATAAATTCGAAAATTAAATTGTGCGAAAAATTCTTCAACATTTCTCTCGATAATCAGTTTTTTTTTTCGAATTTTCTTTACGCCTTGAAGTAGTTACCCAATTGCATTGGAAATTTTTTTTTTTTTTATAATGGTGATGGGGGAAAAAAAATTTGCTCGAATAATCGTAATTTTAATTCTAAAAATATTCGTAACTCTTCTTAGAGGATAGGTACCTGGGGGTTCATTAATTTAAAAATGAACATCACTTTTCTAATGCATAACAATGCAATTATGCAATATGTTCAATGTATATCGATGAATTTTTTTCGCTCTGTCTCTCTCTCTCTCTCTCTTTCTCTATGGAGATATTTATGGCGTTCGGATCGGAAAAAAAATACAAATAAAAAAACAGAAAAAAAATCTGATCAAGGTCGAGAGAGGGTAAAGAGACGCAGTACGTAAAACTATCGACTATTCGAGAGTTTCTCTAGCCTCGGGGCTTTTATTCATTGCTGATGGTGTTGGTGCTGATGGTGTTGGGGGGAAAATACGCGCTCGTCTCTCGAGGTCACACACGACAACGACGACCTAAAGGTTTTTAGAAATACCTCGGATATTTGTGGCTCTCACGGATAACGTATATAGTCGATGGTAAACATCATATATGTATATACGAGAGAAATCTTATCGATGATTGAGAAAGTGATGGATGATCAAGTTTTTCTCGAACCGGAGAATCTTTTCACGCAAAAGACAGCCTCGAGTATGCTCGCAAACAAAAGGACGTAATTCACATCGTTTCGAGGATTAAATCGTGTGATTTACGTCCTGTAGTTTTCCAACAGTCTTTCGCTTACTTATACAGAAGGAAGCTTTGTTTTGGTGAAATATTTCTTGTTTTTAGTTTTTGATGGAAATGTGTTAAAAATGCGCCAAAATATCGAGAAATCAGATTTAGAAAAAAAATCCGGACGTCTGTGTGTGTGTGTGTAAGCACTATTCAAAAATTGAATCGTATATGTGTAACTCGATAACCGATTTAGCTACATGGCTGAAATTTCGCAGTCTAATAAAGCATGATAACCAATTTACTTACTGTAATTTTTATACAAATTGACGACTCCAATTTTATGTAATTTTGAATTTTTCGAAAAATTATCGTACTCGCTCTAACTTTTGCAAATTTTGAGATATCGGGCTAAATTTTTTCACGTTAATAGATAATCAATGAAGGACGGTTAGTATTGAATTTTGCAAAAATCGACGGAAATGTTCAGACTATGAAATTTTCAATTTTTCAAAAAAATATCTCTAATCGCTTCGACTTCCTCAAATTTTGAGATATCGTGCTAAATTTTTATCCACCATTCAAATCATCCTACGATAATACCATAGTATTATTGAATTCTACAATATGACTATAGTATTATTGAAAGACGATTTGAATTTAGCGAAAATCGATGGAGGTGTTTTTAGATTTTGTGAAATTTGTAATTATTCGAAAAATTTCTGTTTGAATGTTTAAAAACAGAAGTGGAATATAATTGAAGAATGAGCTCTATTTAATTGGACGACGATCCATAAAAGGTTTCGGATTTTATGAAATTTTGAATTTTTCGAAAAATCTCTGAGAATATTAAATGCTAAATTGGTGCTAAATTTTTTTTTTTTTTACATCGATGGATTATCATTGAACGATGGTTGGTATCAAATTTGGCGAAAATTCGACGGGGGATTTAGATTTTCGTATTTTCAGAACTTTGAATTTTTCGAAAAAATTTTAGGATCAATTCTACATTCGCCACATTTTGAGATATCCAGCTAAAGATTTCTAGATAAATAAAATAGACGTGGATACGTTAAAAAATTGAAAAAAACAAAAAAGTTGCAATTTGAAAGTTGCACATTGCTTTCTCGTAATTTTCGAAATTTTTATAAAGCTTTTTTTTTTTTTATTTTATCGCTCATGCGAGGGAGCTTTATGAGCGAGACAATAAAAAGCTTTACAAAATTTCGAAAATTACGAGCAAGTTTAAATTTGCAACTTGTTTTTTCCTTTTTTTTTATAATCAATTTTGGATATTGGGACGAAATATAATTGAACCGTGACTCACCATATTTACTTCCGATATCGCGTCGAAACTGGCGATCGTGAGATCCATACCGACCAGCAATGGTTCGCCTGCAACAGAGCCGGAAGAGGTGAAACAAAAAAGGGTACGAGTTCACGGATTGATCGAGCTCCGATGGATAAACGCGAATTAATGTTTTATTTTTATTTATTTTTTCGTTTCTTTTTCCTTCGGCATTCTCGTAGTGTCGCCATTTTGGCACTCCGGAGCTTGCGTATGATTTTTTAAAGAGGATTTAGATATGGAAAATTGGACGAAACAAAAACAAAAATGTGAAAAATCGAAGATGATTCCGCGATGAATTAATTATCATGAAGCAATAAAAATTGTTAGTTTCGTCGAATAATCGAGAGTAATTGTCAATAATTATGATTTTTTTCTTCGTTACGAATACTCACATTCGATATTGATAATCAATATTCATTATTTTTTTTACTATCCAATTTTTTTTATAAAACTTTCCTTGAATTAAAAAAAAAAAAATTGCCTAATTGGAATTTTTTTTATTCAATCGCTCATATACAGAGGATGATAGTTTTAAACCGGAAACTCAATTTCTTCCACGTCGTCGAGGGCGTTTCAATTAAAATTGTTTTTTATAATCCCATCGTGTGCTCGCTATCGTGGAAATTTTCATCAAGAGCCGTCTCATCTCTACTATCAATCATCGAGTGTGGCGATAATGAAAAAAAAAAAAAAAAAGAAACGTGTCAATTTCTCGCTTGTTAGATACGAGATATATTTTTTTTTTATACGAAAATCCATGAGAGCCATGGTCGATTTTATAAAAAAAAAGTATATACAAAAAAAGCGATTAGCAATTTTAAAAAAAGTTTAATTTACACGATTGATAAGTTTTCTTGGATTTTAGGAAGATCAATAAATATTTTATCACGAATTTGTTTTTGCCAATAATAAGACAAAAGCGATTTGTATAGGGTAGACGTACCAGTCGTGGCCACTTTAAGCATTTTCGAACATTCATTTACGAACAGTGTTCACATTATTACAAATTCAGAATTGATAAAGTGATCGATGTAACCTAAATGGTACACAGAATCGAATTGTTATCATTTGAAACCTTTTCAGATCATAATAAATAAGAAAATAGGAACTTGTAGCTGTCATTTTCACCATTTGTGGTCACAATTGTATACTATAGTTTTGGTCGTCCGAAGTACCAGTTGTGGCCACCAAGCATTGAATTGAGATTGGCCATAAGCTGCCCACAAATAGAACAATCGCATTATGAATGTATCACTTTTGGCCACCGCGTATTTTTCGGGTATTTTAGCTGCCATGTCAGTTTTTTGTGATTCCAATCCGCAAAATAAGCTTTAAGGAAGTAACGCAACTACCCACCTAGTCATAAAAACGTTTGACCTAAGTAGTACTTAATCTGGCAACGTCGCTTTTCGTTGATTGTGTGCGCGTGTATATGTGTGTTCAAATATGCCGTTGACAGCTCATCAGCTGTATCAGTGAATTTTTTTCGTATTCGTTTAATTTAATCGCCAGTTTGATACCTATGCCTAAAGAAAAAAAGCCAAGATTTTATTGGAAAGTTAAAGTATAGTTACCGAAAAGGTGTACCGAGCTAGAATTAATCACAGCAAGAAGCAGGCAGAAACGTTCGGAGTATTTACGTTACGAAAAAACTGCAAAGACAGCAATAGCCTCGAAATCAAGGAATCAACATCATCAAAATATGTTGATGCGAAAGAGGAAGGCTGTAAATTTTTCAACGTAGAAACGATTGCCCATCAGCTAATATGCAAAAATTGTGATAATGTGCTGATAATTATATTTTAAATATGCTCATCATTGCGTGATAAGAAAAAAAATTTAGTTGTATAGGTATCTCAATTATTTGAAAAATAATTGAGGCTGTGTCAATATGCCAAATATTATTTCAGTAAAAAAATATTCTACGTATGTAAGATAATATGTATGAAAATAAAATTGTATTTGAATACTTAATTTATTGATTTATTCCATCGATATTCAATATAATATGTCGTGTAAACAAAACAAAAAAATTATAAAAATATGTAGTAGTTAGCCTGCACGAGCTGTCACATACGTTGAAATTTCAAAATGCGCGCTCATAACCTCGAATATGCGACGTTGCAATATTTTTAGCGAGGGTCCGAATATTCGCTATGAGTACTTTTTATTGTTTTTATTATTCCTGTCATAAGTCACCTTTGAATATTTTTAAGCCGGATAAATGATTATAAGTATTCAATCTCTCTGCTGTTTAAATTTCATTCTGATCTATCCATCAATTACGGAGATATGAGGAATAATGTACAGCTAACTCCGTGATTTCTCATAAGAGTTGCCATGTTGAATTGGCTTGTAAAGAGATAAAACGAATTACAAATATCTCGCATAAAAACCCACCTCGGATCATAAAAATTTGTATGAGTTTTGTTTACATTATAATCGAACATTCTGCCAAGTTTGGTATTTTTCTGTCCATCAATTCTATTTCCTGCGTTACTTCCTTAACTGATAAAGTATACATTTTTTATGGGACGGAATGACTTTGGATAATGATAAACCGCAGTCTTCTCACCTCGGGATCCCTTTTGACACTTCTGACAAGAAAATTACACAAAACGCTCAGCATTGACACATTTCCCCATATTTCGTTGAAATAAATAAGCATATATTCAATAAAGCAATCGACATTGGTGCGGAAAATCTTTAATATCGAAATATTATAACGCTCGATGAAACTTTAAGAAATTCGAGGGAAATGCGGCGTGGCCACAAACGGTACAGGGTGGCCACAACTATGGTAAGTCTACCCTATTGTAAATGAGTTTTTTTTTTTTTTTACGATATTGCACGTAGACGAGAATAATTTGGGGATATCGAAGACATTGCGACGCACGGATATAATTAGGAAAATGTGCTTGTTCGACGTGAAAAATGACCAAAAAAAAAAAAGTAAGCTTTTATCACAGACACCTCCTTTTGGCATTGAATGAGAAACTTTCGTTGAAAATTGATGATGCGGAAGATAAAAAAGCGAAGGGACGTCCCGGCCATTTTATCAGCAGCATAATGCAACGGGATACCAATTTGAAAGAAGATAAAAAAAAAATCCTCATTAGAAGTAACGAGACGCCGGAAAGTTTGTGCGAGAGACCGAGGAAGATGAATGGGGTAGATGTGGCCGAGAGACACAATGAGGCATTATTCGACGAAATGGCAATACAAAAATCGTTTCAAATTGTCCCATTGAGCAATCGGTATCCTCACAATGAAATTTTAATGCGCGCGATAACGATGGCGAAGGATTTTTATTTTTTTTTTTATTTTCCATATACTCACCACCAAAATTTGGCCTCAAACGGATATCGTAACCGTCGAGAATTCTCGAGATCGTCTGGGTAACGTTTTCCAGCCGATCTGACATGGCTGTACCACCAGAATCGAGATAACCCCTTTAGAGAAAATTTCATCATCATTGTAAATAAATATTATTTACTCGATAATTAAAAAAGTGATTTTATTGATAATTTTTTTGTTTTTTGTTTTTTTGTTTGAAAATTATTCTTCGAGAATCGTTATTATCGTTTAATTCGATATATAAACCCACGATATCCAGCGAGCTTCATTCGTTTCGGGGAAAAATGACGTTATCGAAAGGAGATTCGATGTTTCGTGAAAAAAAAATATACATATATATATATATATATATGTATAATTCGAGTGAACGAACAACGATTTTAGGATGTAAATTACTCGTTCCGACGAATGGAAAAAAAAAAAAAGTGCAATTAAAGATGCAATTTTGAGGAGATACGATTGAGTGACGAACAACGAAAAATGTCTTGCTGTGGAAAAAAAAACGAAAATCTATTCCCCGGAGATCCCAATCTCGGCTGGTTGATAGCCTCAATTCTTTTCATTCTTCTGCTGATCATCTTTGCCAAGGCATTTTATCGGAGATACAATTCGAATGCCGAATAAAATCATTCCGAGGTTCTCTCAATTATGCGAAAAAAAAAAAAAAATGATACTATAATATCCGTGCCAGAGAAGTCGATTGATTAATCGTGAAAAAATGAAGATACGAGTAAAGGGTAAGTCGATAAATCAATGTCTCATGTTCGTCTTTATTGGTCTGCCTTGGACTCGCGTTTTGCTTAACACTTCGTGGTGATCTATTTACGATTTTTTTTTCAACGTGTTGTGATTTGAATTTTGACATATCAACTTTTGACACATTTTCTAGAATGTTCAAAGTATTTTTAAGTTTTTTTTCGATCCCGATCGGACTGGATAGTTTTCACACACAGCAACGATTTGTAACTTGGCTGAGTATATTTTACCCATGTATGCGACCGCTAAAGTTATTCTACAGAGGTGTGACCACGAAGTGTTAAATTGCTCGATAATGGATAAGGTAAACGTCCCGGATAGCGAACGCGTCCCAGTTATTGTTGAACGATTTTTGGTACATATTTAATGATAGTTTACATATATTTTATCGGATCGTTGATCCGATAAAATAAAGGTTCAGTTTTCAACTTTCTCTGGCTAGAAAAAGTTCGGAGTAGTTACTATTTACGATATACAATGAATTTAGCTTTAAAGAATCGGCACTTCCATCTATTCCGTCATTAATTGGGACAACGAATTTAGAACGTGTCCGAGTCGTTGATCGGTGTTCCATAACCCAAACAGTTTTCAGTTTTCTCCAACTCCCTTAGAAATTCTGCGCGATGTATTGCAAATTTTTCATTTATTTATCAAATAAATGTAAGTGGAACTGAGTAAATGTGTAACAAAAGTATAATAACTATTTTTTCGGATTTATTGCCCGACTGTTCGTTAACTGGGACTCTGTCGTGTCATTATCTGGGCCAGCAAATCGGTGGGTCGTCAGTAACTCGGACGACAAACATGAATTTTTAATTTGCTCATTTATCCTATGATTTTTTCAACGTTTTTACAAAAAATTATTAAATTCAGCATGAACGAAATTGTTGATATGAAGCCAAAGTTTTTGAATATCGTATACTCGGATATCATTGAAAAATGTAAAAAGAACGCGGACATTCACCTCAATCAATTTTTTTTTTTTCCCCCGCAAATAATTCTCACTCGGCACAATCGACGCGAATATGATTTTTTTTTTTCGTCCAAAAAACAAAAATTACAATGAGACAGGACTTTGAATATTTTTGGTGCAAAATGCAAAGAAAAAAAAAATGAAAAATTGATTTTTCACTGACATTGCATGAATTCTTCGGTGTCTAATCCTGAACCACTTTTATCCCACTTGACTATTCGTCTAATAAATTTTCATATCCGTCTATAGCGCACATCTTAAAGTTCTTTTAGGGTTCGAAAAATATTAGCGGAATTATTTTATACAGGAATTAATAATTATTATTAGCTCCTATAAGGAATAATTTCTCGAGTAACAATAATAATAGTAATAATTACTATTATTATATGTAAAATTTAAGAAGACGATATTTGTTGCTCATAACGCTAATTAAATAATAATAATTCATGAAAAAATAATTAAAAGGATAAAAATTATAATTTTCGTTAACAGCGAGAGACGAGCACATTGTTCGCGAAGCTCAGGCGCAGATAATGTACACATACACATCGAACGAAAAAGTTCTCTGCGGGGGTGCGAACTTGTGCGCGTTATCGTTGCGCGATGATATAATACCTCCTGATGAGCTGACAAAAAGCTGTATGAACTAACGGGATTCCCGATCGCGCTTCAAGTTTGGAGTTCTTTTTTTCTCAATTTTTTTTCTCTTTCGACGAATGAAAAATCATCGCTTCGCTGACAAAGTCGAAAAATTCATGCAAATTCTCGGCACTCACCAAGCCGTCAGATGACCCAGATGAACGAGTAAAATCGTCAGGATAAATTCGGCAATGGACGACGACATCCTGCCATTCATTATATCATCGGGCTCGCGTCGTTGCTTGTCACTGAGCAACATTAAATATCATCGCGTCTCGATGAACTTTCGCGAGCCATTCTCGCGCCTCGTCATCTCGCGATCCGACGATCCTCTGCCTGAATCCATTTTTTTTTTTCCCCCCCATTTCATCGACGATATTTAAACAAAATTTGACATTCTTTCGCGACTGCCGAATCGACGAGTCTCATTATTATAATTATTATGAAAATCTTCGTTCTCGCGCGAGAAATTGTCAAGTAAATTTTCATCATGAAATTTTCCGTTTCATTTGACGAGAGAGTTATAACGTTTGAAACAAAATGTCGATCTTAAAGAACTGTATGATCGAATAAAAATCTTCAGCCCGAAATGAAAAGTATCATCGAATGATTAAAGTGCAACGACGTGATTTTATTTTTTCACAATGATTTTCGATCATAAGCAACAGAAAAACAAAAACAAAAACAAAAAAAGTAATTCATACGCTCTATCACCCTCGCAAAGACAAATTCCTGTAAGCTGATAAGACACTTTTTTTTGTTGTTTTTGCAAAAAAAAAAAATCTCTACCTCGATGGGCAGAGAAATTTATTTTTATTCATAAAATGAATGTTTTTCTTTTTGTCAAGCAAATTTTGGATTTTTCGGATAATTCAAATAACTTATTTGACACGAGAGCAAAATCGACCATAACGAAAAACTCTTTCGCCGCTTTACGTCAAAAATATATTTCGCCAAAAATGAAATGAAGTCTTTCTTTTTTTTTTTCGATATGATCGATCGAGCTGTGATCGCTCGATCAAACGATTGATATTTCATTGAAATTTTTCATACCTCATGAATGTGGAACGGAACGGATCACGCGCGTTGTTCCAAGAAAAAAAAAAAAATTTTTTTTTGGACTCGCAACGATTAATACGTGATCGTGCAACAACGAGGCTCTCTCTCACTGATTATCGACGAACATTCGTTCCTTCCGTTTCTCTCATTACGAAAATCTTTCGAAATCTCGAATGTGTATTATCGTCGTCTCGTCTCGCGATATCGACGTAACGTATGAATTATTTTCACTGTTCTACGTTGTGCTGTAGGGTCGAGAAACGAGCAACTCGTTTTATTCATTTTTCTCGAGCTTCGAGGCAACGACAGCAGCAGCATCTTCTCGTTGTGTAAAACACTTTATCGTGTATATATATATATATATATATATTTTTTTTTTCTTTTAATTCACTCGAAGCACAATACTCGATCTGGGATGATTATCAAAAGACTCGTCGATAATATCATCGAGCGAGACGATTAAACGTGAAAAAATGTTGCATAAAATTGCGTATGTACGCGATGTTTACGCATGTACATGGAAAAAAAAAAATTGAATAATTTCTTGGCTAATGAAAAAATTTTATCCAAAGATTCCGTTGTAACATTTGTTTGTTCGTATTTATTTAAATATCACAAGCTCGCTCGGTACAGCGCCAGTCGATGTATTTTCGA
The DNA here is from genome assembly GCA_963564615.1 of Rhorus exstirpatorius. Classification (NCBI taxonomy): domain Eukaryota; kingdom Metazoa; phylum Arthropoda; class Insecta; order Hymenoptera; family Ichneumonidae; genus Rhorus; species Rhorus exstirpatorius. The sequence continues at coordinate 64,236,905 of OY751313.1, read as the reverse complement.
CCAGTAAACCGCTTCTCTCGAGGGTCGTGCATCCCCTTCGAGATGGGGGAACCCGGTGAGTATGCTCGGGGGATGTCTCCCTCGCTCTCCCTTGAATTTTCCTTCCCCTTTCCTCAACCTATACAACATCCGCGGCTTTCCTCCTGCCAATCTACACGCTCCTCCGACCCTCCCCGTTCGCATCCCCTTCATCTCATCCGCGTTGGATGCCTCTGTCTTCCTCGATCTCGTGAATGTACCATTCACGAGAAATACCCGCGAGGGTGGAGAGAGAGAGAGAGAGAGAGAGAGAGAGAGAGAGAGAGAGGGTTGATAAAATGGGGCTAACGGTGCGCGGGCGCGAAATACATCGCTGAAACCCGAATCGTCACGAGTAAGACCGAGGTGAATCGACGACCCAAAAATCATCATCTATAGGATGTATACATGTATATATCCTATATACCCATGTATATATGATATATCCTATATACCCATGTATATATGAATACATGTATATGTATCGGCCGGCTCCCCCCACTACTCGACCGCGATCGAGCGCTCAGCCGGTTTTGGTCACGTTTGCACGTGTTTTTCACCTATTTTGCAACATTTTAACGAAAAATCAAGATTGACGTTTTGTAGTACTTTACTTCTTCTTTCAAAATCCGTTTTGAAAATTAAAATCGGACAACTTCCGACGCATCCAGCCCTTCCGCAAAATAGTGCCCAAAATAATTCAAATCGCAATTACGCAAAAACTATTTATCCGACAACGTCCGGGTTGTGCACACTCAAAGTACCTATCAACCACTACTTTCACCCGAAAAGCCAGCGCTACAACTTTGAAAATGGCGGAGTTATGAATTTTTGAAAAAACGCTGATTTTTCCGGTTTTTCCGGTTTTTCTCCGGTAATAATCACCCGATTAAGTTGCACCAGCGCTCATTTTCTTTGTCTTTTCATTTTCTACAATTCGTATGTTGAATGTATCAGCATAGCTCCATTGGTTCAGATTTTACAAGCAAAAAACTAAAAAAACACCGTTTTTTTGGTGTTTTTTGGAAATTAAAAAAAAAGTAATCATATTTGCCAGTCGAAAACATATCACGAAACATCCACGGACCACCCCACGCACCCCCACACTCGCCGTTTTCTTCTACCATTTTTATCACGAAAAAATCTCTATTGCCTGGTCTAATATAGTAGCAATCACATATATACACGTGACGTTTGCGCATGTTTCGTGTACATGAAAAATGACCGAGCAACGTTGTTAAAACGTAGGTTTAGTTTTAATCAGTCAAATAGCTGATGCTTTGTCCGCGAAAATAATTTGCAAATGTAAGGTAATTCGTCCCAGTAGCCGGGCGTGTACCAGTAACCGGACATCCCGTGTTAAACTATATCTATTATAGTGGTATATATAGGTATAGTTTAACATGGAGTGTCCGGCTACTGGTATACACTTCCGGCCATGGGGACGCTTTCATCAGCCGATGAAATGACGATTTAACAATGTCATGACGATCGTATGAATTTTAGTAATTTTATAATACGATTGATCCAATTGTTATCAATGGTTTCGACGATTTAGGTCACGTTTGTGTCTCACTGCGCTTTAAGGAGGTTCTTAACCCAGAAAAACACGGTAAGAATGATTCTAAAATTTGAGGGGAGGTTATATATTCAGGTTTTTTTAGTCGGTGAACACGAATTTGAGGTCAAAATTACAAAACTCTATATGGCGGATCCATTATGGTGAATCGAAAATTCTCAAAATGACATAACTTGTCAGATTTCGATCTTACTTCAGTATTGAGGGATTTTTCGGGTAATTGAACATGAATTTGACGTCGAAATTACAAAATTCAATGTAGCGGATTCAATATGGTGGATCGAAAATTCTGAAAATGCCATAACTTGTCAGATTATGATTGAACATTTCCAATGCATCAATTACTCCAAAAATGTCGAACGAGATGCAAATAAAACACGTAAATGATCCAAGGGAGTTGAGAAAAAATGCACAAAAAATGAATTGGATATATGCGAATATAGTTCATTTAACTGCATTTTTTTTGGAATGAAAGCGAATGAAAAAATGTAGTATATAGGAGCAAATAAATTTTTTATTACTTTACTCTTCTGAATTAATATTAATTCAAATAAATTAATTAATTAGAAAAAAATATCGAACGATATTTGAATCAAGTAAATATTCGCTTGGATTTAATAAAATTCCAGTTATTTCAAAGAAAGAGAAATTGAATATATAAATATAGTATACATTTATCTAGATCTTTTTTTCTGGGTGCAATGATGATTGTTTTTCGCTTGAATATCGATCGAAAATCTTAAAAGAACATTATATTACATGATGAAATAGGAAAATATTTATTGGAAATATTTTGTGAAATAATTTCTTTCAACTTTATTATCGTACGAAGTTTGCTAATCTAGTCTGTACACCGCGCGCATCTTCGGCTAATTAAGTAAAACTATTTCCTCGAGATACATATAATATATATACATATATACAAGAGCCGAGATGATTGGCATCGAGTTTGCCGTTTTCCATCCTGTTCGTTCTCGATCTCGCAGCTTCCGGTCTACTTAATTGGAATACTCCCGATCTCGTGTAATATACATGCACTCAAATTTCGTGCATTCGAAGCCGCTGTTGCCAGATTTTAGCGCAAACTGCTAATGTGGATTTTTTTTTTTATCAATGGTAAAGAAAAAACTCGTCGGTGAGATGTCGACGTCGTAATCAGCAGAAGAGTGACGAGTTATATGTTGCTATCTGGACCAATGGATGGAGCCCCCCTCGCGCTCACGTGATACTTTCTATTATATATATTAGACTGTTTCAAAATAAATCGATAATTTTTTTTTTTTTTTGCTTTACACAATCTTCAACTATACTTGGACATAAAAAAATAATTCTCGCGAAAGGAGGGGCCGGTCCTTCAAGATTTAGAGGTGTCTCATCGGACTTTTGTCATTTTTATTTCGTTAATACGTGAATAATTAATTTGCATGGACGGAACAAACGTTTTTCTAGTCCTAAAATGATAAATATATTCCAAACTTATGTATAAATACTGAATATACTAGAAAAAACGATCTTGATGATCGCAGCAACAATTATCGGTCGATATATACGCCGATAAATGCAAAAAAACAAAAAAAAAAATACGAAAATCCCCGTAAAAATGAATTTCCTGAATGATTTTCATTTAAAACATAATTCTATTATAACCACCCGACGTTTAGAAACATATATTTATTTCATATAAAAACGCATTTTTCGCAACCGATACATCAGGGATTTTTTTTTACCGACGGAGCGGATGGTTAGTACGGCTTATTAGCTTTTTTCGATTCAATGGTTCCTATGGATGTGAAACAAAAGATGTTAATAGCCTTAAGGACACGTGAGAGTACATCAAAGAATCAAAAGCGCATTGCCCTGAGTGATAGCGAGTGTCAAACACTGCCTGAAATTTACATCAGTCATTTCATCACTCAAAAGTCGAGGCGCTTATTTCAACAATGTGAATTGCCCCATGATTTCCTGGATGAGCCTCTCAAACAATGGGAATCTACTGAAAGCTTTCAAACGTGCTTAAGGGTTTTCTCACAAATGAAAGTAGTAAATGATTCAGCTGAACGTGGAGAGTAGCCCTTGTCGAGGAATATAATAATTTGTTAACTAAAAATGAAGAACAAAAACAATATTTGTTCCAAATAGTTCAAGACCATAGAAAAAAATACCCCAATTGCAATAAGTCAAGTTTTTTGTAGCCGAAAATGATTATCGTAACAGCGTATCAATGAATGTATTCATTTAAGATTATTGACGATAATAAAAAATTCATTTTTACGGAGATTCTTGTATTTTTTTTTTTTTGTTTTTTTGCATTTATCGACGTATATATCGACCGATAATGGTTGCTGCGATCATCAAGATCGTTTTTTCTAGTATATGCAGTATTTATACATAAGTTTGGAATATATTAATCATTTTAGGAAAAAAAAAAATATTTGTTCCATCCATGAAATTAATTATTTACGTATTAACGAAATAAAAAAAGACAAAAGTCCGATGAGATTCCTCTAAATCTTGAAGGACCGGCCCCTCCTTTCGCGAGGATTATTTTTTGATGTCCAAGTATAGTTTAAGATTGTGTAAAGCAAAAAAAAATTATCGATTTATTTTGAAACAGTCTAATATATATATGTATATATGTCATTTCCGGAAAAGTCTCGACGGTCTCTTCCGATAACGGATGGACCAAAAACCGATGTGATTTTTATCATTCAACGCTGCAGTCGATACATTATGTGCTACAAAAGCATAAACTCAAATGAAAAATGCTCAGTTCATCGACAGTTGTATATCATAAAGTCGATTATAAAATTTCAAAATACATGTTCAGAGAGATATATCAATTTTTCATCGTTATTACCTTAATAATTTGTAAATATTTTAATACAGACCGTTTTGCTCTATGAATTTTTTAAATTATTACGGCATTGTCTAGAATCAACTGACGAAAAATACTAATTAATAATTTTAATTTTATACGTCAAAGATGATAATTTCGCAGCTTTCGTTTGTGAAAATATATTTGGCATTCAATCACTCGCCATTATCCTCGCATCGAGAGGATCCATCTCACTCGACCTCTGGGCAATCGAATGAGATCAATCCATTCCTCGTCTATTTGCTCGATTCTCTGATGACTATGCGGTATTTAAATATGCAGACGAGATTCTCAACTACCCGAGATCCTCAAGGCGTAAAGTATGAGATGGTTTTAAGTTTTATTGAGTTGCATATATATATATATATACATATATATATATATATATATATATATATATATATAACGGGTTCGATATTATACGCTGTGTCTGATCGAAACGGGAATTTTCTACTGAAAATTCTTCTCCGGCAAGACTGCTATTGCCATTTTTTGCGATTTTCCTTACTGCAATAAATTTTTTCGTCCAAAATTCTAGTTTATAAAAAAAAAAAAAAAGTTTTTGCCATAAAATCATTAGCAATGATTATTTTCGTCGAATATACCGTCCCTTTTTATCGTAAACTTTTTTTTTCGCGGCGAAAATATCGTAATTCGATTAGGATGAGATTCGAGATCGAGTCCCGAATTCCATACGGGTTGTCAAGGCCCTTAATTGACGTAAAAATGGTACGAAAATTTGCGCCATTTTTCGACCAAAGTATTTCTTCAACAATTCACAATAGCTCGACGCTACAATCGTCATTAAAAATGCACTCGACGAATATGACAGTGCAGAAAAGCCCATTTAATAATTTCCGTCTCTGGTCTATGCCTCGTCAAGCTTTTCCCCCCTCATGCATCCAGTTTCTAGTGTACTTCGGTTGTCCAAGGTGGCCGAGACTCATGGACTACCGATGCACTGCTGCACTCTATTTCAATCGGGAAATCCCTCGCTATAGCGAGCCAGACCTAAACTTTTCGCCGAAGCGAACAAACTGACAAACCATATATATAAATATAAAAGTCCAACTGCAGTTTCTCACTTTTCCAGGACTTTTTGTATTTCTCCTTCGCTCTTTTTCAAACCCCAGACAGCAAATCATCCGCCTTTCTCTTTCGTTCTTCGTATTCATAACAATAGCGGATCGGTATTAAATATTTCACGAGGAATAATATAACAGAGGATATTTGTTAAGGGAGTGAGATTCGTCATTTCCCAAAACTTTGCAGTTCCACGTCAAGTTTGCCGCAGATACTTTATAACTTAATTTACTCGCATTTTATTGTCATTCTTATATATTTATAAAAGAATTGCAGCCGCCATGCCGGTGAAGAAAAATTCAATATAATTCCTCGATATAATGTAGCTGGTTGAAAAATAAATATAATATAATATAATAATAATATATAATAATAATGTTAATATAATAATAACAATAAATGTCAATAAGAGAATCATTCTTTCGGAAAAAAAAACATCACAAAAAATTATTAAAAAGAAAATAATTTTATCATATGCTTGAAAATAAAAATTATAACTTTTAATAGAAAAAATGAGCGTAAGTCCAATCAATTATATTCTTGATTATTCGGAGAAAAGTTGAAAATTTAATTTTTTTCAGAAGTAAATCGCAATGTTTCATTTTCAATAATAATAATTTATAATAATTTTTTCATTCATAAATCCTACGTGAGTGGATTTGTTCTATTAGATTTGAGCCTAATTCGAAAAATGTTCAGTGATGAGTCATTAAGAGACGTTAAAAAATTTGATTTTTTTCAAAAGCTTCAGTTTTACATCGTTGGACGTAGGAATTGTATTGCCGGGGAAAAAGAAACGTCGTTAAAATATCGAATTTTGTTTTTTTTTTAAATGAAGAAAGCTTTTTAATGGCGGGGGAGAAAAAAATTGTTGAATCGTCTTTGTCAGTAAAGTTTAAAATGTATCAAAAGGTTGAATAATTATATTTAGAGAAAATATCCGGACGTATGTGGGACCAAACTCGTAATTAGATATGCCTAGATCTCAATTAGATCTGCGCAGATCTGAATCTTTTTGTTTTTCTGGGTTCTGTTCATCGATCTAAATTTTTTGGAAAGTCGTAGATTTACCCAGATCTCAATTACATCTATACCATGATCTCTGTTAATCTACTCAGATCGAAGTAAATCTACTGTGATTTACGTAGATAAACGAAGATCGAATAAGCGAAAGTGTTTCAACGTGAAAGGTCGACTTCAATGTATACGTTTTGTGATCTAGCTGATCCAGGTAGATCTACGATTTTATAAAATTTAGATCTACGTAGATCAAATTTGATCCAAGAAGAATCGCTACGTATGTCAAAATTAGATCTATACGTAGATCTAAATGTTTTTATTTTTCTGGGTTCGGAGCTTGCGCTTGCGATTTCGGAGCTTGCGCGAACGGTGTTTCGTTGCGCGGTCCACGAAAGCTTCACGTTTAATGGGGGGGGGGGGGGGTATAGAAGGGGGATGGTGGTTGGCATTGTGAAGTATACGATCCGGTGTAAAGGTGGGAGGAATAGCGAGACCACGCGGCATCTGACGCTATTCGAAATGTTTCGACGACGTCGACGTCGATTCGCGTCCTGACTGACTACCGGTGTGTTACGTATACATACTCTTGTAAGAATTAATCAGCGGTGACGATTTTTCCATTTTTTTTTTTTTTTTTTGCAAAGAACAACGCAGAAGACACGAGAGAACGAAAAGTTATGACGAGAATAACGCTGTTGGCTATGTGAGTACGAGAAAAAAATCAAATAATAATAATAACTAATCAGAAATATCGGAGAAATTAAATTCACGGGAAAAAAATGAGGTTGAATAAATCTGGCTATTCGATACAAAAAATTCCATCCGAACGAAGAAGAAATGGAGAAAGAGAGAGAGAGGGAGAGAGATGTGTTCGTATATATAAATTGCACTTTTTTCTGTCCCGGATCAATTTTTTTTTTCCTTTCGCCAATTGTAATGTCGATGAATAACGAAAGTGCGGTAGTAAATGTGCCGTAAAAATGCACATTGAGTTTTCTTGAATTTCATCTTTTATTCAATTAACGTAGTACGCTTCACGATTGCTTGAAATCAGATGAGACCGTAAGCGCGATCAATTTATGCGTTGAATCGTGTCAGCCCGAAGACCTTTCGGCAAATTTTAAACAGCTTATACAAATGCGTATAACACGTATTGCAACGATGCAATCTAATAGTGCAGCTTGTATATACGCATCAAAACGATATGTATATGTGTAATTAATTGGCCACCAGTCGGTGCCTTGATCGTAAATACATGCCGGTGTGCATAGGGCGGAGGGAATGGTATACGAGAAATAGCCGAAGGATAAGCGAAACATGTGTGGTGTGCGAGGCACGGGTGACAGTTGATAGTGACGTGAAACTCCGGGAGCATCGCGTGTCTTGACAAGCATCCTACTGTACAATCTCATCTCTCAGCTCGCTCTCTCTCTCTCTCTCTCTCTCACTATATATAAATAGGATGAAACTCATCGAGCTGTATCCGCAAATCAACTATCATCTGTGGTGACCGCAGAATACGCAAATTTGCTGAAACCCTCGTCTATATCGATATCCATATTATGTATAGGTCCGATATCAAATGTTAATTAAGCTCTTTGTGGTCTTGGATTACAACCATAGTCGACAAAATGATGCACACCACGTTTATTATTTCGATCGGCCATGTAACCTCGTATACAAGTGCATGCACAGAATACGCATAGACAAGTGTAGATGCAAATATATGCATCTACACTTGTCTATAAAATTTTATGAATTTTATTGCAAAAAAAAAAAAAAATTCGTTTCTATTTTTAATTCACATTATTTTTATTTTCGGTTTGAGTTTTCGGAAGAATTGAGAAATTTTTCCGAATCAACGTCCAATTGTCATGGAGATGTGGTTTACTTATTCGGAACACGATATTTCGGACAGCGCAAATTTAACTTTAATTTGTAAAAGAAATAAACGAAAGATTCTCGCTTATCATATACTCTTCGGGATGACAAAATGCGTGCGTCTTTCAATAATATATTGCTTATATACCTATATAATATAAGCAATAATAATATATTCAATAATATATGAAATTTTTCATGTTAACATTGCTGTTGGTTTTATGCAAATTATGAAGCAAAAATTTGCATTTCTTTAAAGAATTTTTGATAAACATCCTTTAGGGTATTTATCATCCTTTAGGATGAATAAACGAAAATTTTGAGGATTTCGGATGAGGCCCGTTCGCTCACAATTGCAAGTTGACTCTAGGGGAAGGTATGGAAAAAATACGAATCTGTTAGCGAGAGTGGCCCACATTTGAAAAAAAGTTCATTTAAATGGTAAAAAAAATTCAAAATCGCGAGGATGACAATTTTGTCAATCTAGATTATGGCTGCTCAGCAATTGATGTTCGGCATCGGCAGTTCATATAATCGAGGCTCTCGCGATTATCTTTGTAATCACGATGGGAGCAAGTATAATCAGGATCACAAATGCATCATCAATATAAATATATATATATATATATATATATATATATATATGTTAAATGGGGATGTAAAGATAAGTATATGGATGTAATTATTGACAATTGGATACGAGATTGCCACAACGACTGGACTCTCCGCGTAAATGGCAATCAAACTCCGTCATTGAGAGTGAAATGTATCCAAATATAAATAGTGACCATGCGCAATTGCGTAAACGCGCTAAAGCTCGCAAAAACCACGCATTCAATAAAGCTTTACATAGGGAATGTTGCAGTACGCATCAGATAATGGAAAAAAGGTTGAAGTGATTTTTTTTTTTTTTCAATCAGGAGTCCAAGTCATCATTTTCACTCTCATTTTTCTCAATTTGCGTTCAAGCTTTGTGCATCGAAGAACTGTGTGTATATAATATGTGTGTGATTCGGGACTAATGAGCGGTGCAATTTTTTTTTTTGTCATTCCCCTCTCACTGTATTTAACAAACAGCTGCGAGGATTCCGTTGGGGATTAAAATACAACACCGTCAGATTCTTTGATCCTTCATTCGCGCGCTAATGTCGAATAGCAAATTTCCGCCTCGACGAACGCTGCAGACGATACCTATCAGTCTATACGCCTATTTCTATATACATATATATATATATATATATATATATATATTTGAGGTAGCGCAGTGTTACATCAGAGAGGAAGTGAGTGCAATATTGCAGTCCTCGATCCGTCGTCCTGCGATTCTCTCCATATACTTCCGGTCATCCATGTTGTTTTATAAACTTTCGATCTTTGTCGTTTGTCTATTGTTTCACGTTTCGATATAGAATTTGTTTTTTCTTTTTTTTTTTTTTTTTTTCGTTTCTACAAATTCTCGATTTTACGAACTTTTACGAGTTCTGCGGTTATGTGAGCGATAAAACAAATATTCGTCGGATTCAATACGATTGAAATTCACTCGCTCTGATTGATCATCACGACAGAATATTTATTTAAAAATCTTGTGACTTTTCAATTCGAATTAATTGTTTTTTTTTCCAATGATGCTTGATATCAGCTCACGTGTAGATTTATTTCGCAAAATTGTTTCTAAATGTATCGAAAAATTGTATTTATTTATTTATTTATTTTTAATTGCAAAAGTGCACCTTTTACCTAACGTTGGGCGCGAAATTTCATGCAATCGTGCTGGATAACGAAACAAAAGAAATTAAATGACGATATGTATCGTGGCTTCAATTCGCCACACATGAGAGATACTTTTTCTCGTTTGATCCTCTCTATATATACTTTTGCACATCTGCAGGGCCTCTCGAAGGCACACTCGATATCTTCAGAAGCCTCGATGACTTCAGAAATCAATTTAACTCGAAGCCATTTATCTACGCTACCTCTTCGTCGATCTTTCAGCTAATATGTGCGTAAAAAATTATAATCTAAAGTATAGCCAATTCATCGGACACTTTCCTCGGGCCGATTATTTGCAGCAAATCACGGGACAAACATATTTATTAGATGAATTGGTGATTTTTCGATCTTTTAGTCTCTCTCTATCTCTCTCTCTCGACTGGAGAAGAGCGTGTACACTAATATCCAACATCTGCAGGTGTACGCAAATACATTTGCGCTCATTATACGTCCAGATGTATAGAGACATATGTTTGCTAATTGTATAAAGACTGCTATAGCAAACAATAATCCCATTCGTACATGGGTGTTAAGTTCCGTCTGGTTTATGATCTTTCGTTTGCTAGAGGAGTCACCATACGAAAGTACATGCGTATGGGTGTATGTATACGTATATAGGGAATATGTGCAGGAATACTTTCGTGAGCAAATCTACAGCTATTTACAAAAGAGTCTTTTAAGAGATTGTAGGAGAGCTCTTGGAGAGATCGAGGACCAATCGACGAGTAAGGAGTTGAAAATTGTTTGAGGAATCAATATAGTTCCTACGCCAGCAAACCTACTGCAACTTTCCATGCCTATATACATATATATATATATATATGTGTGTGTGTTACACAGTGAGTGCTTCTGTTCATCCTAAAACTGTCTTGTTCGTACTGTACTATACATCCGTATTAGTCGTTCTCCTCGACGACAAACTTGCAGTTTCACAGACGTAATGAGGATTCGTAGACACTGCGTATACATGCATTATATATACATAACAGTCGTGTGTTATTTGTCGAATTGCAAAATCTATACGTATTCATGCCTGTGTGTCGAACGTCTAATCCCCGTCGCAGAGATATAGTTTGAGGAAAGTTGGAATAAGTTATACGAACGGAGAAGAAACTGAAAAAAGTGTCGAATGGTTGAAGCATCAACTCCCCAGTCTGACTATTCAGCGAAAATATCTTCATGATATTCTGTTAAATCCAGCGGATTGTTCTTCTAGTTTTAGCCACGAAGACCTCATTATAGCGGTCACGTATCCCACAGTCGTTATTTACGATTGAATCGCAGCGACGACCTTAAAGCGAGAAACCATGTTCACTCTTTTCGCTCTCCCTGTATTTCGCAATTCTACTCGTTGATTTTATATATCCAGAAAAGACTGTCCCAGCAAACGCTCTCGGAGAACGGGACCCCATTTATCTTGGGAAGTTTCTCCTTCCTGAGAATTCCTTGGGGGTTACGGAAAAATTTTACCCTACACCTGTCCACGGCATATAAAGAACAATTATCGTCGAAGTTTGTGGCTATCAGGAACAAATGCTCTTATACCTTATATATCTTATATATATATAGAACAAAGTGCTCGAACACTTTTATGGTTGTCGCAATCGAGGCCCTTAATGAGAACGGACGACGGCAATGTGTTGATCAAAAACAAAGAAATATAGAATCAATCGACGATTGACAGTACGGAAAGTACTCTCGCGGTGAATAATTTCAATTAAATCTCGTTAGGTTGGTCCAGATGTGGACAATTTGAAAATGTTTGTCACTTGCAGCAAATCATCAGTGAAGAAACGAAACATGAACAATAAGTGTGTTATGCATTCCAGATTATGCGGAATATAAATTATTCATATTTATACGTATATATATTCATGGAAAATGTAGCATCAGTCCGGTAACACTTGCACACGAGAGTCTAGAGTCTTGTATATGAGAGGATATGAGAACACAAGCCGTTGGGATAAGAAGGCGAAAGAACAAGTGCGAAGAAAATATGAAAGGAGCCAACGAGACATAATCGCAAAAAATGTATGATGTAACCGGGCGGAAAGTTCACTCGAAACGGTGACGTGAACCCTTTCACGCCGAGCCCCTGCTGCCTCAGCGGATGACGAGAGCTCTCCTTCTCTCTACTTCCTCATCGCACCCTATGCCGCTATGTGCACACATACATGATAATATGTTACATATTCTAGATTGTGTCTGCGTATATATATAATATATATATATATATATATGCAGTCTTGCTCTTAGGCCGAATCAAGCCGTTGCCACGTCACGAGGACCGAGCAGTCTTCATCGATGAACACACCTCATCCCCGGGGATGGTTCCGACGGACCAGCGGGACTAGATCCCGCCAGTCGCGTTTCTTTCTTTGTTCTTCTTTCATTCTTCGACGCTATATTATAAACCGAAGAAACGAGCAAAAAGGAGAGGGATACCAGCGGACCATTCGTTTGTGAGAGTATATGCCGTTGTGGTCCAGTTGGTGGACAGTGGACCAATTTTGAAGCGGTCTATCTCTAACGTTAATGGGCTTTTATATCACTATTCAATAAACAGCCAGGTTTCCCTCATAAATTTTCCGCTACTGTTGTCCCCTATGACTCCGCAAAAGGTTAGGATGAACGGTTTGCCTTATACTCTGTCACTAACTGGATCTTTCACCTTTTTGAGTGTCCAAACACCGAAATTCACAAACTTGACATACCGGCTCACCTCTATATAGACGCTTGCAGTGCCCCAGACTTGTCCACTTGGTATTCAAAGTCTCCTAAGATTGTACCGAGGTGCATTGAATTGGGGATATACGGGTATGTGCGGTGAATGCACCGAAGTAGGCTACTCAACTGGAGAATATATATTAGGGTTGATTCAACCGCTGTGACCGAGTCTTCGACCGTTTCGATGCTGGTGGGAAATTTTGTGGAAACTCGTAGTGCACCTGACAGGGATGGGGGGGAGGGGCTAAATTTGAAAACTGGCAGATCATTGAAGAGGGAATTTGGAAAAATTCTGTCTGGAAATTGTAATTGGTGACCCGATAGAAAGTTACGAATCCAAATTCCCGCTGGAATAGTCTTGCAATTTTCATTGTAATATTGTTAAGCGAGTCGTCCTTTAAGAGCCAAAAGCTACAATTTGAGTGAGGTGAATTATATCGTTGAACGGTTGAATGATTTATAACGGATTGAAGGGTTTATTTGATGAAGTTCTAACGGATTTAAGGATAACTGGTGTAAGAAGATACGTAATGGATTGTCCCACCCTTGTTAACACACAGATTGGTTGGGGCATTTCTTTCCCTCCATCAAAGTTTCAATCTCATGCGCGGTCGACGGTATTCGCCTCGACGTTAGCGGAGAGAGGTTCACTATGCCGAAGGACGAGGAATTCAGTGACTCCGGTCGTTGGATCCTCGGGCTATACGCTTCCCGCATGCTTCGCGTACCTCTTCATACTTTCCGATCGTAAAACCCTGCACGAAGCTACACGTGAAGCTATATACACGTATATAGCTTCACTACCCGTTGCTAAACACCAGGATTCTTCTTTGTCGTGAGGAATATTAGCTGCCCAACCGATCCGGTATATACTGCATTCAAACTTGCACGTATATCGATGCATGTTTGATATACACTTTGTATAAATATATATTCATCGTGTGGCCAAGAGTCTGCAAATATGTCTTTCTGGGACAAATTGAAACCACTTGCGGAAGTTCAGGGCGAGTTCGTAAAATATGAACAAAGGTTTTCATATTCACGACGGACTACCGGAATTGATGGCGATAGATTTATGAATCATGACTTTGAGAAAGTTTCCAATGTCCTAAGACATGATGTACTTCGGATATGAGATCGCGAAAAATTGACACATCTGATATGCGAGTATATCCTCTGATCGCTCGTACATCCAGATATGTGACACGAGAAAAAATGGTCTCCATCATTTCAATCTACGGTCTATATTTTTTGGGAGAGAGAGAGAGATAGATAGATAGAGAGAAAGGGGGAAGAGAGAGAGGAACTTGGTTCGATTGATCGGCAGGTTGGTCGTTCTTGTCTTGCCCCTTGGGATGTGCTGGAGCAACCACTCGATTCGCTCGAGACCGACTTGGCGCATGGACTCACTTCTCGTCAACCAGACTATCGAAAATTCAGCATTGTCGTCACCACCAGCAACCCCGAAAATTCTCATATTACCCAGCACGAGAATCACCAGGGCCACGGTAAACGACGTTGTCTCCAAGAACATCACGATGGTTCTTGAAAATCTGCTGATGAATTACGAAAATAGCCAACTGCCGACTCACGGCAAGGGCAAGTAATCTCAATACGTTGTGCAATTTTTCGAAATTCGATCGAATATGCTATCAGAACTTGTCCATTTTTTTAAAAATGCATTACACATTATCTATTCGTATTTTAAATGCACTATATGATTTAAGATAAATCTGTAACAATTGTGCAAGCCAAAACTGTAATTTTTCTACTTGTTTGCCATCCTTCAAAATTTTTTTCATTCCCTTCAGTCTATCAGTTGCCAAATAATTATTATTACGTTTCTAAAAATATGACGAGATACCTTTAATTTTTTTCAATTATCATATGGCATGATCCCTGTGACGAAAAAAATCCCATCATCGCGCTGATCCGTTTTTCCTATAATGCCATAGCGCTCGATCGATTCACCCGGTGATAAATCCGGGGTTAAAAAATAATTTGGGTATTCGTTGATCGCGCACACGAGTAGAGATTAACATGGCATTAAATGATCCGGATGATTTTCATAGAGCACGAGGGAGAAGCTCTTCCGTAAGCGGCGGTGAACGCTCGGATGGGTCCCTCTACTCCTGTTTCTCGTATTACAATGCGGTTCTATTTTTTTTTTTTAACCAGAACCACAATTATAAATTCACCGCGGGATCGAGAAGATTTTTTTTCGTTTATGAAGATTATTGAGCATCGCCACGAGAATGAAAGCCCAAAAATAGAAGCGCGAACGGTATACTCGCAAATGAAGAGCAAAGTTTGATAAAATTTTTTCAACGGATAATCAGTCGGCATCGTTAAAATTTAGGACATGAATTGTTAACCCCAGTAATTTCTCCAAATTGTTAAATCTAGAAAGTCTCCAAATTCCTGGTTTTCTTATTTGCAAAAAAAATAAATTCAATCCACTTAGTGGAATTTATTCGGCAAACTAATCGATTCAATGCACATACTTCAACTTTGCAAGCTTTTGCTTGAAATTTTTTCCTCATCACTAGAAAAATATATGCAAAGAATATTCGATGTATCGCGATTCTTACAAGGCCTGAGCTTTTCTTTTTCTCAATTTTTGTTTCCGTTTCAGGAACCATTTTTTTTTTCTTTCAATTTTCATCATTTCGATTCGGGTCTTTTTTTTCTTCATACGCATGTACTGCTAAATATCCACGTTCAATAACTGTCCTGTATACCGTCCTCAAAGTGATACGTGCTCTCTGCTTTCGGATACGGGGATTTCGTTTGTTTCAACCCTGCACGAGCTCGGCTCTCGTGCAGATATGCGTTCTATATGTTGCGATGACGCTTTTTATTCTGTGAATCGAACACGATAGTTTCGGTGTTCCTGTATACAATATACATTCGGACTCTATTATTGGGTTTCAATGGAAACGATATATCCTACAAATCAAGGAATATAGTTCAGGCTAATTCACCATGACCGGGATTTTGTAGTTTGATATATAGGCTCGTTGATCAACCAGTGTTGCGAATATTCAATTATTCCATTACCGTCTATATACGATCAATCATTCGATTTTTTTTAGCCAAATTCTTCATTCAACGTCAATCTCTACTTTTTTTCAATGCATCATTTTTTTCTTTCAATTCGCGTGGAGCTTTGCTCAACACTTTAATTGGGGTGAACTATTTCAGGCACACCGACGATCGTGAAGACGAATATTTTGATAAGAAGCATGGGTCCTGTTTCTGAGCTTGATATGGTGAGTATTATGTCGACACAAATATGTCTCAAAAGAGGAAAGTCAATGCAAGGATGTGTAGAAAATACAGTCAAACCTCGGGCACTGACTAACTCCGGGCACTGAGGTCAGCTGTTACTCAGGCACTGCGGAATCCACAGTGCCGCTACAATACAGACCCCTTCATGAACAAAAAAATTTATAATTTCAATGAGTGTGAAGGGCACCGATATACGTGTGATACGGGCCTGGTGCTTTATTCTCATTGGTCAGTAAGAAGGTTAGGTCATTCGGTCAGTGCCCGCGAGGCTCCTGTGCTCGAGCTCAATCAGTGCCCGAGGTCCGACTGTATTCCGTATACGATATATCTCTTTGCTTCTTAACATTTTTGTACGAAAAACTCCGTACATCGTATATATATATTTCATGAAATACGCGAGCAAAAAATAAATCTGAGGTGCTTATACAAAACGGGTTGCCAAACTCTTTGAAGCACGGTGACAATATGATAACTTTTTTGCTAAACCAAAGAAGCGATACGTCACTAATTTTGTTAAATTCTCCAATTTAACTTAAGAAGACGATTGAAAGTACGACTAGGTAGGAATAAATCAAGAAAACAATATATAGCCCGCGTGGAATAAAGTCGTGAAAGTAAAAAAGAAAGTTTTGCACAGAGAGTGAGTTTCTTGTATATGTTGCGAGAAAAGACTTGCACGGTAAATGAAACGAGAATGCGATTCCGGCGGTGTCTGCAAATAAAAAAGTATTCTTCCGGATTTTTCGTTTCAAACCAGACAAGTATTCTTTGGGTATTTCTGGACGAAATTCTAAAAAAAAAAGTGCGTCTGAACAGCCTGATTAAATTTCCGTCAGGACTACTCGATGGATTGTTACTTTCGGCAATCATGGCGCGACTCGCGTCTCAGTTTTCTCGGACCGATTAAATCCCTGAGTCTCAGCATAAAGATGCTCGAGAGAATATGGCGACCGGACACTTATTTCTATAACGGGAAGCACAGTTACGTTCATACGATTACCGTACCCAATAAACTTCTAAGAATATCACAGGATGGCGATATACTGTACTCAATGAGGTAAGTTTACACTTCATGCGTGAGCCAGATATGTAATTAGCGGAGCCTCCCGAAGAGTTTGCTCCGTCTTCGTCCAATTAACTTTTCTCATAATTAATATAGAGAGAATTTGATGCAAATTTCGATCGTCATCGTGCATTCACGTTGAAAGAAGTATCACATAGAAATTATAATCGCGAGTAAACAAATCAATGATTCATGTCGTTCAGATTACTCAGATAGCTGCGATAACTCAAGTTTCTTTTTTCAACATGTACATCTCATCTATCGCTAATTTTAAGGTGTCAAATCCTTGTCCCCATCAAATACTCAGGGAAAAAAACGTTTATAGGGTGTGCGGAAAAAAAAACAATTTTTTTTTTTCGGTTGCATCCGCCAAAAAAAGTTGAAGTAAGGTAAAAAAAGAAGAATCCTAAAACGGGAGGTCAAAAAAAAAATTATTTCGAACGGCGCATTGCATTTGAATATTTTCCATAAGAATAACACAGGAAAATATTCTGATTTCTGAATATGGTAGTGCAACTCGTCAGAAAAAAATCACACAAAGATGTCATTAACATAATCTCATGGAGAATCGAATTCCCTACAAAAAAAGTTCTTACGAAAATTTAGCTCGGAACAACCGTTCAAGTGGAATATAACGCGAATGAATATAGTGGAAATAACGCTGTCTGAAATTGAATTGATAGGAAAAAAAAATAATTCAAAAGGCTGTAAAAATGGAATTTTTCGCTTTACGAAAAAACTTTTCGGGGGTTTTTTGTAGAGAATGTTCTGCTCTAACAACGTCGCTTTGATAGAAGCATATAACGGTTCATTGACAAAAAACGAAGAGCAGCTACAATATTTATTGGGCATAGTGCAAAATTATCGATAGAAATACCCTGATTGCAACAAACAGACTCTTAAAAAAAGAAACGATGATTATTAAGCATTATAATGTAAAAAAAATCTATTCTATCTTATTAAACCAAATTCATTGAATAAAGCTTTTCTAAACACGATCAATGATGAACGTCGTTTCTTTTATATTTCTTGTTGTACTTGATTTTTTTTTGTATAAGAGAAATATTTTGAGAACAATTTCATGCAAGTATGTTAGAGCAGAACATTCTCTACAAAAGACCCCCAAAAAGTTTTTTCGTAAAGCGAAAAATTCGATTTTTACAGCCTTTTGAATTATTTTTTTTCCTATCAATTCAATTTCAGACAGCGTTATTTCCACAATATTCATTCGCGTTATATTCCACTTGAACGGTTGTTCTGAGCTAATTTTTCGTAAGAACTTTTTTTGTAGGGAATTCGATTTTCCATGAGAATATGTTAATGACATCTTTGTGTGATTTTTTTCTGACGAGTTGCACTGCGACATTCAGAAATCCCAATATTTTCCTATGTTATTCTTATGGAAAATATTCAAATGCAATGCGCCGTTCGAAATAATTTTTTTTGGCCTCACGTTTTAGGATTCTTCTTTTTTTACCTTACTTCAACTTTTTTTGGTGGATGCAACCGAAAAAAAAAAATTGTTTTTTTCCCGCACACCCTATTAGACATACACACGTAGTTACTTTTTTAGATCAAATTCAATCTGCTTAGGTCTAAATTTGATCCACGTGTAGATCCAAACGATTCTTTTCCCGATAGGCATATATACTACAGAAAATAGTGAGATAAAAAAATTTAAATGGACAAAGTCCTGAGTGACCAGGGACCTAATAGTATAATAATACTGGATAAAATTGAATTTCTGGACATAAACTATAAAGATAAACCTCAGATCCTGAAAAAAACTTATTTAGTTCAAAGTAAACTGCCTCCAAATTTGCATCAACTTCTCAATATATGTTTGTACATATTATAAATTGTGCTCGTGGCGTCTAAATCTCATAGCTCTGATGGGTATATCGAGCTTATTTCACACGATATATCGGCATTCTCAAATTTTTCATTCAATTTTCCAACAAAATGCTACGGCAATTAAAAAAAAAAAAAAAAAAAAAACGAATACTCGCAGCTCTCGTAATTGACGATTGTTCGCTATTACTCATCTCTTGCTATACTTTTTTTTTTCACTCAAAAGTCTTCTTCGCACGCTCAAATTATCAGAACGTCAATTACTGGAGCTCTTGACTCTTCCAGCGATATTATTATGAATACGTCAAATTTGTCGCTTTGCGATCGAAAAAAATATCTTATCAGCTTTTTTGAAAGAAGCCTTGTACATCTCGCAATGCAGACTCACTATAAAGGCGAAGTGCCCGATGGAGCTGAGGAACTTCCCGATGGATCGGCAATCCTGTCCGCTGATCCTTGGGAGCTGTACGTGGAAGTACCGAGTTCCCTGTTTTCTCTATTTGTCGCTAATCGCTTTTTTGCATATAGATTTGGTTTTTTTTTTACCCCCCATTGATAACAATTAAACATACAACTTGTGAGATGATTGTACCTACTTATCTGAGAAATTTGGACACGAAAGATTGACCCCTAGTAAAGAATCGCGGGAAGAAAAATAATTGAACGACATTATTTTAAAAAAAAAAATGCATTTATAGGACTATATAATTCGATGAGGCATCTATTTTTCCAGGTCTCAATTTTTTCAGATAAAAACTGCAATGCTCGTGTTCTATCATTTTTTTTAATGCACGAAGCATCAGCCAACGACGCATTAAAATGATAAATGCTTTTAATATAATTAATTAATTAATTGAAGATCAGTTTCGAACAATAATGGTCTGCAATTAAGATCAACTTTTGTTTCTTGTGTAATCATTCGTCATTGTTTCATTTTGGAAAAATATTTTCCCCCCTAGAAATTCCTAGCCTCGATTTTACGTTTTTTGTTTGTTTTTTTACCGTGAAAAAAAACGGATTCATCTCTGCTTGTAAATCAAACAAGTCATGCCGTATGCACGAAACACCAGTTGAATATATTCGAGCGCATGAGCGCGATAAAACTTTTTATGTTTCGCCTTTGATTGTCTTTCGTTGCTCGAGCCAATTCCCGTCGACGCTTTACATTCTCCCGATCGTCTCGATATATACAATCGCATGTTATTTGATCGGCAACAGCTGGCATCAACTTCCCGCAATATAAATGTCTATGCAGACATAGCTTGGACGATCTCGCGTCATAGATTTTTCGTTCGTATATATATATATACTAGACTGTTTCAAAATAAATCGATAATTTTTTTTTTGCTTCACACAATCTTAAACTATACTTGGACATCAAAAAATAATCCTCGCGAAAGGAAGGGCCGGTCCTTCAAGATTTAGAGGTGTCTCATCGAACTTTTGTCATTTTTACTTCGTTAATATGTGAATAATTAATTTGCATGGATGGAACAAACGTTTTTCTAGTCCTAAAATGATGAATACAGTCCGACCTCCGAATAAGAACGGTAAAGCCCCCAAGGGGAAGAGTTTTGTCTATATTTCTGGTACCCCCACCAGGCGCGCGCTTCACGCTCTCGGACTCGCTCTGTCTCTCTCTCTCTCCTTTTCGATTCACTCGAGCGTGACTCGAGCTCGGAGTTCGAGTCGGAGTGGGGGAAGCGCTCGAACGAGAAATAGGGGAACCGTTCTTATTCGGAGGTCGTACTGTATATTCCAAACTTATGTATAAATACTGAATATACTAGAAAAAACGATCTTGATGATCGCAGCAACAATTATCGGTCGATATATGCGTCGATAAATGCAAAAAAAAAACAAAAAAAAATACAAAAATCAATATTAATAATCTCCTACTTTCCTTTTAAGGTACTTCCTACTTTGTACTTTCTCCTACAATTAAGTAGGAGATTATTAAATACTGATAAATAACGTTTTTAAGAAAATGTTTATAAAAATCGTAATTAATTGTTTTTTCATTTGCTAACATGTTATTATTTTGTTCAATTAATCATAAAGTCCTGTTTGCTAATAATAATAATTTGTACTCGATTCACAAAGTAGACTAAGAGTTGAATAATCATTAATGTTATTGAGAAAAACGATGTGGGGTTAGAAAAACAGGCGTGCAAAGGTACCCGCGCGCCGATACGACGTGCCGCGCTAGATAAATTAATTTATCTCTACCAGTAAACATAATTTCTCCATTAATAAAAAATACGTTTTTTATGGAAAATTTGACGTAGAATACGATGGTTGTATTAAGAAATCGTTAAAATTTGGGGGCCATGGTTAAAAATTGATTTAAACATTTCAAATGTTTATAACAATATGAAATTTTTTATAAATTTTTTTGAAAATATTTTTTTCTCAAAATTCACTCTTTTATCCTTCAAAATGAAAAAAAAAAGTTTTCTCCAGCTTAAAAATAACCGGAGTTATGAATTTTTGAAAATGAGTCTCCATAAGGCAAAAATCACGAAAATCTCAAACTTTCAACCCCCTCTATTAAAAAAAAAAAAAAATTCCTCGAACATGTATCTTTTTTTTTTCGACATAGAACCCGTAAAAAAAGTTTCAGCCAAATAAAAAATGTGTCAGTCAGAATGGTGTTCGGTTTGTAAAAGAATTAGTCATTAATGCCATGAAATAAAAAAAGACAAAAGTCCGATGAGATACCTCTAAATCTTGAAGGACCGGCCCCTCCTTTCGCGAGGATTATTTTTTTATGTCCAAGTATAGTTTAAGATTGTGTAAAGCAAAAAAAAAATTATCGATTTATTTTGAAACAGTCTAATATATATATATATATATATATATATATAGCAAATATGTGTATCATAGTTCAGGGATGATTCATAAAACCCAACCCAATCCCGCGGAAATTTCAGACGCTTACACATCGAGACAGTTGGTTTACGAGTGGCAGGAAGGCTCGTCGGTAAATTTCGTGCCCGGTATGGCACTTTCACAGTTCGATCTTATGGGCTCACCGTACAGAAATCTCACGTTCGTCAGACGCGAGGGTGAATTCTCGGTTCTTCAGGTCTCATTCAATCTTCAACGCAACACCGGATACTTTCTCATACAGGCGAGCAATCAAAACGAAGAACAATCGTTTTATTTTTTTGCCTCTCAAGGAGGTACGATCATTTCTGTGAGCGGGCAATAAGCGAAAACGTTGGCGCGGTTGAGCGCGGCAAGCGAGGGGCACGCCATGAAACAATTAAGAGAGAGTCGGAGTTCTGACCATTTTCAACCGGAAAATTGAAACTTTTTTGTGATGTAGCGCTTGAATTACACGGTGAAGAGTAATTTTTCAATTTTTCACAATATCTATTATATCTGATCTATCAAATATAATTTTTCCAACGAGTGCAGTTGGATACGTGAGCAACAAAACCGCGATCACCGCACTTCCGGTTGACCGTCTCCATAAGACGGAGACGTGCTTTTTAGTAACTCAAACTGCTCGACTTTGCAATTTTGTCACGAAAAAACTAAACGGTCAATATAGCTCAAATTTTGGCAATTGGCGCATAAAGTATTCGTCAAAAACATATAAAAATTTCAAGTCCGAAAGTTGGATTCGTAGCAATGATCGTACACCTCCTCGATCGATCTTGTCGTCTTTTCTTTATTCCCGTTCTTATCATCAATTTGCATGATTGTTAGCGAAAAAAAAAAAAAAACGTGTATCGATCATCCTAATTCCTCCAGGTATACGTACCCTGCGTTCTGATAGTCGTTCTGAGCTGGGTATCATTCTGGATACATCGAGAAGCCACCAGCGACAGAGTTGGTCTAGGTAACTGGCATGATGCCACACAAACCGGTGTTCTCTCTCTTTTCGCTCGGTTTTTCGTTCTTTTTTTTTTTTACAGTACCCACACATGGTTGCACATATCCTACGTTTCAGAGGCATGCAAAATTTTTATGGATAGAACGAGAGATGCTCGAGCTCGCGCGATCCATCTCTTTGGCTATGATTTTTTTTTTTTCCCGCTGGGTTGTTCTTCCCCCAATTTTCCATGAGTGTATTTTTGTTTTCTTTTGTGCTTTTTTTTTTTTTTTGTTCTATTTGAAAAGGCATCACGACTGTGCTGACTCTGTCGACGATAAGCCTTGACTCGAGAACGGATCTGCCAAAAGTCCGATATGCCACGGCTCTAGACTGGTTTTTACTGATGAGCTTTGGCTACTGCATCGCGACCCTATTAGAATTCGCGGGTGTTCACTACTTCACGAAGGTAAATAAATTGCAAAAAATTTGCCAATTATACATCATTGAAATTCCTTTGATCCGCGCTCAAATTATTTTTCACGTTTTGTCAATTTTTTTTTCACTATGCCTATATGTACACGCGGGTAAAAGTTTTTCGTGGTCGTCGGCATGTTTTTAATATTTTATAATTATCACAATGGATCGGGGCGATTTTAATACTTTAGTGGAGATGCTACCTAATTCGCCCCCCACCGATTCGATCGATTTTTATTGCACAGGTAGGAACGATTCATTTTTTAGTTCAAAAATGGAGTCCAAATGTGGAATATTACTCGAAGGAACCGTTCCAAAGGGACAAAAGGAACGATGAGTTGGGACCTAAAAAAAAAGGAACGGTTCCTTCTTCAGTCTCTTTTTCAGTCTCTTCAGTGTATTTCAGTAACTCATGCTATTTTTTTCAATGCTTCCTTTTTCAGTGTCCTCTCGAGTTCCTTCTTCGGGATATTTTTTATTTTGAGAACGAACCCTTTTTAAGTCTCTTTTCGAGTCCTTTTGGTGTATTCAAGGGGCTTTTGCTGATTATTTTTTTTTGCTTCCCTTTAGAGTACCAAAGACAGCAGAGGCCGCGAAAGGAATCATTCTATAATTTCTTACAGAGATTCCTTTTGCAGTTTCATTCATTCGTTTCATTGGTTTCACTTTGTCCCGTTGGAACACGATTCCTTTTTTAGGTTCCGACCGAAGGTTCCCAGATCCGCGAGGGAGGTCAAATTTTTAAGGGGCACTTCGTAACCAATTCTGAGGAAATTGAGTTTGTAAATTTCCCGGCATATACTATGAATACTGTTTTTAAGGAGTTCATGGCTCAGTAGTAAGTGCTCTCTGAGCCCTGAGCTCAGGGTCCGCTGTTCCAGACTCACCGCTGATAACTTTTTATTTTATTTTTTTAATTTTTATTTTTTATCCCCTGCGTCGCATTCGCATTACAAAACTATTGAAATAATGCAAATTAATGCATACTCAACTCGTGTTTAACTATTTTCATAATTACTCTTGTGAAAAATCGAAATTCCTTCGTATTCGTTGAAGCAACACTCATTTTCTAGGATTTTTGACGAGTTATCGTGTATCATTTTCTCAATTTAATTACAAAAATAAAATGGAAAGAAAAAAAATCGAAAAATTTTGGGTCCTAGAAGTTGAGGAAATTCTACTGGGTGTAGTGACAGTCGGACATTAAAACTTGTTTTCTTTTTTCTTTTCAAAAATCCTTTCCCCTGGCTTCTAATTGGCATATAACTGTCTGCTATCCATCAGTCAAAAAAATCCACGTATTTATATACAGCTCGAAATAATAAAAAGAAAGTAAAATTCGAAAAATTTTGAGCCTAAAAGTCAAGGTAAACGGTATGTCTTGGCTGAAATGCTTTTATACAAACACTACCATGTTTTCCGAGCTATTGGAACTTGTAGACGAGGAGTAAAGAGTAGTATGTACTTTTAAGTCCTAGGACTTGAAAGTAATACTTTACGACTTAAAGACTCAAAACTCCTAGGATTTAAAAGTAATATTTTACTCCTTGTCTATACAGGCCCTAAAAGCTCGGAAAACATGGTAATAATGTTTATAGAAAACGCTACCATAACCAGGCATGGTTGAAGGCAGACAGAAAACACTACCATGTTTTTTTTTCGCTTTTAAGGCCTGTAGACGAGGAGTCAGGTATTACTTTTTATTCCTCATTCCTCATCTACAAGTCCTAAAAGCTCCGAAAAACATAGTAGTGTTGCATAAAGTATCGTGTGCACGAGGAAGTAGGCCTTTTAAGGTCTCGTACTGAAAGCGTCGTGCTCAGCCTTAATTAACCCTGCAGGAATCGACGACTATTTTTCGGCACCTTCTAACGAAATACACGGGTCATTGGCGTCCGCGACATATTTAACAACTTTAAATATTACAATTAAATAATGAGTGTTCTTTGAGGTTTCAACTATAAGTTTAATCATTAATAATATCGTAACATTCATTTCGGAATTGTTAATTTAATCGTCGGAAAAAAAATTCAGGAAATGCATCGTAATGTTGAAATTTTTTATAATTTTTGTCAAACAACTTCTTTTAAAAAATCCTTCGAGGGTATTTTTACTTGAGCTGATGTACTTTTAGAAAAAAAAAAAAAAAACATAATGGAAGGCTTTGGGAATTAAAAAAGGGTTTTTAGTTTAAGGGTTGAAAGGATACCCTATTGTTGAAATGCCGAGGACGCGAACGACCCATATGTCTTCGGTTCTAGGGTTAAAAGTGCCACTTTACCTCCTTGAGTGGTACACACAATGTCTACCTTGTTTTCGAACATCATTCGATAGATTTTCGATCGTAAGGAAATAACGTGTTTTATTCGTCGTATGGGAAAACTATGATTCGTTGTTATATTATAGGGGGAAAAAAAAAAAAAAAAAAAAAAAACATTACATCGCGAATGGAAATGTCGATTTTATAATGAGCCGTTCGCTCAAAGAATGACCCAAGTTAATTTAGGTCGTTTTTCGGATTTACTTACCAGCGCTTAGGTATTAGTCCCAAAAAGTGTGTTTGTCAAGTTTTGTAATTCAGCCATTCTTGATCTTTTTATGATTGATTGAAACTGCGCGCCTATACATTGCTTGCAGTACAATGCTGAATCTTTAAATCGCTTTTGCCCAAAACGACCAAATTTGAACACCAGGTAATTCTTTGAGCGAACGGCTCATGTATACTGATGAGCAGTAATTTAGTCAAAACCTGAATGAGCGTGCGTTTGACAAATTGAAGTGCGTGTATAGGTGGGAAGTGGTGAGATACCGATGGACGAGAGCGAGTGGGAAGATTGGGAAGATGTGGTTATGATCGACAACAAACAGGATAGTCAGTACGAATCCCTGAGCCCTATCAACGCGCGTAGCCCACAGACCGTCCATTCGGAAACTTCCGTTGGTATTTCGTCCAGAAGACGAAGTTCCGTGCTGTGCGCCGTATACAATGTGAGCAATGTAGTGTACTTTTTATTTCCAGTTTTATACACACACACACACACACACACACACACACACACACACACACACACACACACACACACACATATACGTATATATTGTATCGTTGGACGCGTTTAAGGATGTATGTTAGCTAAGTCGATTACTAGTTTTCTAATTGAAAATTTTGGATGTTAGAAAAGACGATATATAGCATTTTTAAGGATTTTTTGCCAAATTTTCGCCCATGTGAATTCTGAGATATACGAGCTCAAAATGAGACATTTAACATGGGATTCATACAGCAGCCCATGGAAAATAGCATTTATTCTAGAAAATCAAGTATTTCCAGACTACTTTTTGAGTCACAAAAATGTTCTAACGTAACCCTGTAGTTTTTGAGACACGTGAAAGAAAAAAAATTGTTAAGTGCCCACATACTTTCCGAAATATTATGAGTTAAACTTCGCGTTATGAAAAGAAAGCATTTATGTCGCACGCGCAGTTCTCCTGCGCAGCTTGCCTCTCACGTCGCCACAGCGCCGCGCTTTCCCCCTCCTTGCCTTACTAACATACATCCTTAATCCGCGCGATGTACACTCGGATGCCTTCGAGTCTGGGTCTATTCGCGCGATATATATAATATCAGAAAAACTAGAATTTACGTCAAATTCGGATTCTGCACAGCTAATAAATAATCCCTTATCTCGTAAAACGATTGTTTTTTTTTTTTTAAACTGGTCAGCGTGGAAAAATAGCTCGTTTGAAATTTCAACGAAGAATAAAAACGTTCTCGCCCGTGTCTGACTCTAATGGGGTGTTAACTACTGCCACTTACGTTGTTATTATTTTATCGCGCGTAAATTATCGTATACTCGCTTAGTCCCAAAACGCTCTGAGGTGGGAGATCCTTTTTATCGGGATTTTTTTAATATGAATTATTTTCATGAATTTTTCGTGCCGAAACAGTCCAGGACCCACCGAAAAGTCCCTTTGCGCGTTACATGATTTATTGATATTTTTTTATGCTTATAAAAAATTTTATGAGACATTTCGTTGATTCGTGTATACTCTCGCTTTTGGGACGCGCTGGGCCGTAAAAGAGTCAGGAATTTTTCATCGCGGTAGCCAGCACGCGATTGCGCCCGTTTGACTGATTTGAATTAAAAAAAAAATTCAGGTATATTTTGGTTCATCGGATGACCCTTAATATCCCGTAGCTCGAACAGCTAATCGCACTCACTTGGTCCAGCTAATTACAATCTGAGGAATTTTCATATTCAATGCGAAAACAGTTGGATCTTAAGAATCTTTCGAATATATAAATTTTTCGTCAGATCCAATCACAATGCAATTTTCGTTCAATTACATATATAGTTCCGATTATTCGAAAAGTTTGAGTATGAGGCTCCAAAACCAGGGCAGCTAAAAAACTTGTGAATATATATTTTTTTTTGCCAGAAAGTCGAATCAGTTTGCGGTGTGGGCCTTATTGACACTATAGTGTCATATTAAATTTGACATTGAATCCTTCGAAAACTCTCATGCACTAATTTTCGTTGAAATAGAATCGGTTGTCGAATTATTTTTGGGTTAAATTTTGGGTTAATTAATTGGGGAATTAATAAAAGAATCTCCCGAAATTTTTGATTAAAATTAAATAATTTTTCATATCGATATGCAGAAATTGGATATCTTGAAACATTTCCAGTATCATTTTCTCCCCCCTGTTGAACGACGTTCTATTTCTGGGATTGCAATATTTCACAGCCGGATTCTACGACATTGGGAATGAGCACGAGATTCGCTATATCGGCGGCGATTACGTGCAAGCCATCAACGATGGAGAGACAAACTCAGACGGAGCTGCGTCTTCCAAAGTGGCGACAATTTTTGTATTGTCTTGCGGGAGATGACGCTTTCAGGTAAGTAACTTCCGGCAAAGTAACATTTTCTCATTCAAACATATATGCTGTCAATTTCCTTTCCTACATTCGCGTGCTTGCAACGAATTTCTCATGGCAATTACATATAAAATACATGGAAAGAATATAGCGGTGAAAATTTGGACCACTGTGTGCCTCCCGCGGAGTACATTTTTACAAGTTTCCACAATGCCACTTCCGGTTCTTTCGTACATTTGCCGTAAGGCGCGTTTTTTTTTTCGAAAAAGATAACCTCAAATTTCGATCAAGAACACGAGCGACAAATATTAAAAGAATATCACGGAAAACGCCACTTCCGGTTTCTCAGTATTCCTTGCCATAAGCACTTTGCAAATTTTGACTGAGAATACGGGAGTATTTATATATGTACATATGAACGTTAATTTGTTTCATATCCGGCGTGTATAGGAGAAGGCGGGAAAGAGAAGCTGCTGGTGGTTGCAGAAAGCACGGGGAACGAATCGAGAGACACATAAACAGTGTTTCCTACATTGATCGAGTTGCCAGAGTCGTATTTCCGGCATCTTTTGGTCTTCTCAATGTATTTTACTGGGTTGTCTATGTTACTTGTCAAGAAGAATTCAAATGGCAGGATCCACCGATTGCTTCTATTTAAAGTGTGCGTCGCTAGTCAAAAACTACTTTGTATGATAATATAATAACGAAAAAGACTATATCGTTAAAAATTATTAAAACAACGTTTATGTAATATACAACGCTCTCATTTAGAAATTGTCTGTTTAACAACCGACAGCAATAGACTTTAGATTATTCATCAGAATTTCCCTGTATAGTTGTCCATGCATTGAAATCAACATATCATTATTGATATTTTCGAGATTACACTTACCGCAGAGTTGCACTTCCGGTTGTAAAAACAGCTGACGCAGCTGACGACACGATGGAACTTTTTTCGAACAAATATGCTTGGTACAACGAAACGAATATCCATTATATTGAAGGTGTGATACGATATCGATTATTCACGAATTTCACAATGCACTCAATCATTATGGACCCAGTTTTAGTTAAACATAACACCTACATTTATCCTTAAACATGCGAGTCAATTTCTTTTTTCATATAAACTCTGCTCCCTGCTGCATTAGACACCGGCAGAGAAGTCAGACTCGTTTTGACACCGGTAACGTACTATTTTGACTTCCTGGTCAAATCAGTGCTATATAATGAAAAAAACGATTTTTCCTCGCCGATTTCACGAATGTCAATCAATATATTATTAACCCCTTATACATTCTACCCAAATTACGTGCCCTTCAGCGTAGCACGAATCAAAGGTCATAGATTTCTCAAATTAGCTTTGCTAATCAAGAATTTTCAAAAATATAATAATAAAACTTTTTTTTTTTCATTATTTCGACACTGATTTGACTAGCAAGTAGTCCTCTCTTTCTCGTCGTGTGTGCTTCCATGGTCAATGATTTTTCTTCCTTACCGATCTTCGTGAACTAGGTTCACTAGGTTATATTTATAACCTCAAACAACATATATATATATAATAACATGAAATATAACCCGGTGTCAGCTGCTTGACCGTGAAAACAGGCGTAGTTGAATAAACATTGCGCAGTTTCGTATATCTCAAACGTGAAACCAAATTTTTATGATATGAACATCTCATTGAAATCCAGCATATCGCTGGTAATTATCTATCGAAGATTAATTATCCGCGCCTCGCTGTGCAACGATCTTTAAGCATAAAATTTTTAGGTTAAGCCTCTCGGGCACGTAAGGGCGTTTGCGAGAAGTGCGTTTGTTGCCGGATCTCATGATCTTCATCATCCGGAGGGTCGTGAACCGAGTATTCCGCCTTACGTTGAGCGCGAAGGTGAGAGTACGAATCTGAAGCGAGCTCGGTGAGTCGTACAGCAGGAAACTAACGATTTTTTTTTTTACTCATTTTAAAACGAATATGCACGAAAGTTGTCTCAAAAGATAATAATCCAAAATTTTTGCAGTTTTTACCAAAAATTATTCTTTTTTTTGTGATTTCCCGTCGATTGGACATCGATATAATTCATTCTTAATAATTTAATAAAATTATTTATTTATTAAGAAAAAATTTCGAAAAACCCGTGAAAACTAACGAGTTCGAGGATTTTGGTCGATCGAGATATTTATGTACGATAATTTTGCGCGCAAGGTTGGTGTATCAGTCCCGTAAACGAGGAATGCTCGAGAATGGTTTGGTTCTCAGTACATTCGCGAAAAAATATTTGGACAATTTCGACGATACCCAGCTGAGAATGTACGATCGATTGATCAATTTGCCATCCAACGATTGGGATCTTTTTTACTGGGCGGCGGGTGTTAAACCGACGCCGTCCGAGTTCGATCACGAGATCATGGATTTGCTGAAGAAACACGTGAGAAACGAGGATCGTCAGTCCCGAATAGTTCAGCCGGAATTATGATTATCGCTTCGCTGACGTAGTCGTTAATTAGCCACCTAAGCCGAATGACATTTCTATTGTTGTGCAAAAAAATGAGTAAATAATGATTTGATAACTTGTATCGTAGAAAAATATTTAAAAAAAAATAATATATTTATCGTATAGGTCATTCGATAATGTATGTACATGTTTTATGAGTTATATTAACACTATCGAAATCTTTAACTGAACATAAAAAAAAAAAAAATAAACGAACGAATCTGTTCGATAAAAGAAATTTGAATGAACGGGCGATCGTCGCGACGAGGCTCTCTTTTGTTCATAAATTCGTGAACGATGAACCGGACGCGTAAAAACGAAGAAAACAAAAAAAAACCCGATATCTCACAATCGGGAGTTTGCATGAAATTTTTTTTTTTTTAATTCGGGCGCATAATGCAGAGTAAGTAAAAATAATGAGAACGTATTTTTTATTTTTCGTTAAAACTGATAGATGCACATGTTATAGGCAATTTTACGGATTTCGATATACATAGATATATACATATATACATAGATATATACATATATACATAGATATAGCTTAACATGTGTGACGTCATATTGTTGTAGTTTTCAATTCGTTATATCAACGGCAATTTTAATTCAAATAAAAAAATAAAAAAATACGTACCAATTATTTTTCCTGAACTACCAGATTATGAGATAAAAAAATTTCATGCAAACACCCAATTCTATATTTGCAAATCTATAAGGATCGGTGAGAAATTCTTATTTTTTTTTTGAGTAAAATCTCGACGATCCCGAATAATTCAGTCGGAATTTTATAAAATCGACGAGTTCCGAATAATTCAGCCGGAATTATAATAAAATGAGTAAATAATGATTCGATAACTTGTCTCGTAGAAAAATATTTTTTAAAAAATTTATTTATCGTACAGGTCATTCAATAATGTATGTACATGTTTTATGAGTTATATTAACACTATCGAAATCTTACTTAACATAAAAAAAAAAAAAAAAATAAAATAAACGAATGAATCTGTTCGATAAAAGAGAGAAAAGTAATTTGGATGAACGAGCGATCGTCGCGACGAGGCTCTCTTTTGTTCATAAATTCGTGAACGATGAACCGGACGCGGGATGATCACGGCTTAAAGTTAATCTAAAAACAAAGAAAACAAAACAAAAAACCGATATCTCACAATCCTATATTTGCAAATCTATGAGGATCGGTGAGAAATTCTTATTTTTTTTTTTTTTTGAGTAAAATCTCGACAATCCCGAATATTTCAGCCGGAATTTTATAAAAATCGACAAGTCCCGAATAATTCAGCCGGAATTTTATAAAAATCGACAAGTCCCGAACAATTCAGCCGGAATTATGATTATCGTTTCGCTACCATGATCGTTAATTAGCCACCTAAGCGGAATGACATTTTTATTGTTATGCGAAAAATGAGCAAATATTGATTTCATAACTCGTATTATAGAAAAATATTTTTAAAAAATGTATTATATAATTCATTCAATAATGTATATTTACATGTTTTATGAGTTATTAACATTATCGAAATCTTACTGAACATAAAAAAAAAACAACATAAACGAATGAATGTTCGATAAAAAAAAAGAAAAGTAAAGAAAAGAAAAGAGAGAGAGAGAAAGAAAAGTAATCTGGATGAACAGGCGATCGTCGCGACGAGGCTCTCTTTTATTCATAATTTCGTGAACGATGAACCGGACGCAGATGATCACAGCTTACCGTTAATCTAAAAACAAAGAAAAAAACAAAACGAAAAAAAGAAAAAAAAAAAAAAACGATATCTCACAATCCTATATTTGCAAATCTATAAGGATCGCTGATGAATTCTTTTTTTTGAGTAAAATCGACAAGTCCCGGTCCTTTGTTCGTTGATGCAACGCGACCCCTACCGGAACTCGACGACGTGGATCCTCTCGACGATGACGAACGTCCCCTCTGACCACTGAAATTACGATCATACAACGTTTGTCTCAACAAAAACATCAT
Source organism: Rhorus exstirpatorius (assembly GCA_963564615.1). Classification (NCBI taxonomy): domain Eukaryota; kingdom Metazoa; phylum Arthropoda; class Insecta; order Hymenoptera; family Ichneumonidae; genus Rhorus; species Rhorus exstirpatorius. The sequence continues at coordinate 64,204,076 of OY751313.1, read as the reverse complement.
TATCGTTAAAAATCGAATTCTCGTTGACCCCCCCGCCCCTCGGACCGTAACTTCGTCTCTCCGTGAAAAAACACGAACTTTGAGGCTTTGTATGAATTCAGCCGTGCGATAAGATGGCAGCTTTAATTTTTATTTTATTTTTTTAAATTTTATTTATTTAATTAATGGCTGCGTAATTTTGATCAAGCCGCTCAAGATCGAGCAATATATATTCATGAATCTCGGAGTTCCAACTGCTCTTACCCGTCGAAATATCAATATGGCCCGAGCGTCTCGAGCCAAGTTTGCGTATTTTGAGAACGCGTGTTCTTTGCCAAAAAAAAAAAAGTAACAATTTTCTTTTTTTTCATACTGCGGACGTTGAATATTTTTCAATGAAAGTTAATTATATCGACCATTCTCCATCGACTCGGCCACTTTTTTTTTTCATCCTCTCGGATCTGTTCCATAATTGGTTATATAGTACTACTCGAAGGTATTCTCTGTGAATTTTTTTAGATTTTTTAAATTCACACGTTTTGGAAATGGTTTTTTTTTCTTTTAAACCCGTATGTCATAGAAGATTGAAGTCGGACAAATAAAATGTGAATACAAAAAAGTTATGTTTTTCCATGAACTATTCAATGCAATATGTGTTATATTTTTGATGGGATCAAAAAAGCTATTTTCGACGAAAAAAAATGGAAATTATTTTTTTTCTTTCAATGCCGATATCTTTGATTTTGCTGTAAATTTTACAGGGACATATAAAGAACGTATAAAAAAAAAATTGGCATAGTGAAACTCGACATTCTTGCCAAAATTTTTAATTCACCTTCCTCGGTAAAATATTTTTTCTACTCTGCAAGAATTTCGAGTCCTACGATGCCAATTTTTTTTTATATGTTCTTAATACACTGCCAAATAACCTGTAAAATTTACAGACGAATTGAAAGCATCGCATTGATGCAAAAAAAAATCTTTTTTTTTAAATTCATCTTTCTCGGTGAAATATTTTTTCTACCCGGCAAGAATTTCGAGTCCTACGATGCCAATTTTTTTATATGTTCTTAATACACTGCCAAATACCTCGTAAAATTTACAGACGAATTGAAAGCATCGCATTGATGCAAAAAAAAATCTTATTTTTTAAATTCACTTTTCTCGGTGAAATATTTTTTCTACTCGGCAAGAATTTCGAGTCCTACGATGCCAAATTTTTTATATGTTCTTAATACACTGCCAAATACACTGTAAAATTTACAGACGAATTGAAAGCATCGCATTGAAAGAAAAAAAGTAATTTCCCTTTTTTCTTTCGCTGAAAATAGCCTTTTTGATGCCATCAAAAATATAACATATATTGCATTAAATAGTTCATGGAAAAAACATAACTGTTTGTATTTACATTTTTTTTGTCCGACTTCAATCGTCCATGATATACGGATTCAAAAGAAAAAAAAAACACCATTTCCAAAACGGGTGAATTAAAAAATCTGAAAAAATTCACAGAGAGTACCTTCGAGTAGTACTACTATATATAACCAATTATGGAACAGATCCGAGAGGATAAAAAAAAAATAGTGGCCGAGTCGGTGAATAATGGTCGATATATGTATTTCGCGGTATTGGTTTAACATTTAACATTTAAAAAACGAATTTTTTAATAATTTTTTTTTTTGCACCCTCGCAATGGGTTCATCGGCCAGAGCCAATTTTGAGATACAGCGACGATTGAGATAATTTTTACTCAGCGGTAATTGGGCAGCGGTCGGAGAGAAGTTAAAATTAAAATTTTCTCACCCGTAACTTCCTCGCTTGTATCTTTTGGCGCCGCTGCCTCGATTACTCGCGCTTCGGCGTTTTCTACCTTGACCTCTCGCGCTGGCTCTACCCGGAGAAACTTTCGTATTTATCCACGTTTCCGTATCATTCTCGTCCTCCTCCTTGTCTTCTTCGTTCAACAGAACTGAAAACAAGGAAAAAAAAAAGAAAAAAAAAACCGAATTGCCTTGCGTTGGAAAACTCTTGCTCGTAATAACAAAACTCACCGAGTCTCTCTGCCGCATACTTTTGCGTAATATCGAGCAGGGCCTTGCCGTATTTCTCGAAATTTGCTTTCGTCACGTGGGGAATTTTGAGCATCGCCTCTTCCGACTCCGGCAATTGTTGGCTCATAGCTCGTATAGCAATCATATTCATGATCGACGATGCCGAGACATCGAGAGCACCGGCGATACCCTTGACGATCGCTATCAGCTCGCCGTAACACTTGTCCTGCAAATCCTTGAGGATCTTGTTGACCGGCTGCGCCTCGGCCGAAACTGTCGCGACACCGGTCGAGCCCGTTGCCGATGATCGCATCGAGAACATTATCTGATAAAACAGCGAACGAAAGAAATTATTCGCCAAAGTTTTTTTTCACGATCTTCGATCGTACAATTTTTTCCCATTTCTCACGCGGAGCAACGAGCAAACGTCAGATTTGCTGAAATTTCTTCATTTCGCGTGTCCAATGTGTCTTAAGCACCAAAAAGGCGATTTTAGTATAACATAAGGTCATAATTTTTTTTCCCCGTCATTTGTGGTAAAAATGATAAAAAAAATGAAATTAATGAAAAAAAAAAAATGAATGAGATGAAAAAAAAAACGCACAAATAATTGAAAATTAGGAATTTGAAAACCTAAAAGCAGAAATTGTCGGATATGACCTTCTAGTTTGGTTTTTTTTTTTTTTTTTCATTTTCAGGTGTTTAGGATCTTCTGGTTTTAAGTTTTTTTTTTTTTAATTCTCGTTTTACTTGGTAAAAATCGTTAATATATCATAGATAATTATAATAAACCACTAGATTTTTAATATATATATATATATATATATTAGGGTGTGCGGAAAAAAAACAATTTTTTTTTTTCGGTTGCATCCACCAAAAAAAGTTGAAGTAAGGTAAAAAAAGAAGAATCCTAAAACGAGAGGTAAAAAAAAAAAATTATTTCGAACGGCGCATTGCATTTGAATATTTTCCATAAGAATAACACAGGAAAATATTCTGATTTCTGAATGTGGTAGTGCAACTCGTCAGAAAAAAAATCACACAAAGATGTCATTAACATATTCTCATGGAGAATCGAATTCCCTACAAAAAAAGTTGTTACGAAAAATTAGCTCGGAACAACCGTTCAAGTGGAATATAACGCGAATGAATATAGTGGAAATAACGCTGTCTGAAATTGAATTGATAGGAAAAAAAAATAATTCAAAAGGCTGTAAAAATCGAATTTTTCGATTTACGAAAAAACTTTTCGGGGGTTTTTTGTAGAGAATGTTCTGCTCTAACAACATCGCTTTGATAGAAGCATATAACGGTTCATTAACAAAAAACGAAGAGCAGCTACAATATTTATTGGGCATAGTGCAAAATTATCGATAGAAATACCCTGATTGCAACAAACAGACTCTTAAAAAAAGAAACGATGATTATTAAGCATTATAATGTAAAAAAAAACCTATTCTATCTTATTAAACCAAATTCATTGAATAAAGCTTTTCTAAACACGATCAATGATGAACGTCGTTTCTTTTATATTTCTTGTTGTACTTGATTTTTTTTTGTATAAGAGAAATATTTTGAGAACAATTTCATGCAAGTACGTTAGAGCAGAACATTCTCTACAAAAAACCCCCGAAAAGTTTTTTCGTAAAGCGAAAAATTCGATTTTTACAGCCTTTTGAATTATTTTTTTTCCTATCAATTCAATTTCAGACAGCGTTATTTCCACTATATTCATTCGCGTTACATTCCACTTGAACGGTTGTTCCGAGCTAATTTTTCGTAAGAACTTTTTTTTGTAGGGAATTCGATTCTCCATGAGAATATGTTAATGACATCTTTGTGTGATTTTTTTCTGACGAGTTGCACTACGACATTCAGAAATCCCAATATTTTCCTGTGTTATTCTTGTGGAAAATATTCAAATGCAATGCGCCGTTCGAAATAATTTTTTTTTGGCCTCACGTTTTAGGATTCTTCTTTTTTTACCTTACTTCAACTTTTTTTGGTGGATGCAACCGAAAAAAAAAAATTGTTTTTTTTCCGCACACCCTAATATATATATATATATATATATATATATATATATATATATATACGGACTCATAATTAACCTACATATATAAAATAAAAAATAAATTGCTGATGAGAAATTTCATTTTTTGATATCTTTATAGCTGGGGAAACATCACGTATGCTGCTCAAAATTTTCAAACGGAAAAAATAAAAATAATAAAAAAATGGTCGTGCGGTGCAATGCGACCTTGTGAAATTAGTTATTGTGATTTTTTCTTATCTCAAATTAGAATCACAAGATCGCATCAGCCAATGCCTCGTTTATGAGGTTTTTCCAAACGTCTCTACGTTTTTACTTTTACCAATGCCAGAAAGTCATATAAATGTCGCTTATACGACCTTCTGGTTTTAGCAATGGGAAAAAAGTCGTACAATGGCACTTTTACGACCTTATTGCATTAGACGCGCGATTTCATTGAGCTCAATATTATTTTTTTGCGTTCGTCAATTTCATCGATGTAAAAAAAAAAAATTCAGCACAATTTGATCATGTTTAAAGAGAAATCATTTTCAATATCTCTTCTCGGCGCATCATTGCCAATCCGACTTTGCGTAAATTTTGAATTAATAAAAAAAAGAAATATAAAAAAAAAAACGCCAAGATCATTGCACCGTTACGATAACATACCTTGGCGTCATTTGATCTCATGAAATCGGTCGCTTTCTGTCCAATCTTGATATAACCGAAAGCAATTTCATTCTTTATGTACATGTCCTCTTGAAGATACTCGTCGATCACCAGCTTGTGCAGCAAACGTTCTATGTCAATTTTGTTCCAGGATTTTCCTCGACCGTATATCGGGCTCGACGTGAGACCGGCCTCTCTTATCTTCGCCAGATTGCTACCCTTGTATATATCCGCGAGATAAAGCAGAGTTAGATTACACGTGCGAGATTGATTGATGGCTCGTACGGCGTTCAGTATAGCTCTGGTGTCTTCGGTCACGTCGATCATCGTAAAATCGTCCTGCGATTTTATTCTCAATAATTTTTCACGAAATCAACGACGACAAGCTCTTACCGATTATTTTTTTACGAATTATAATTTTTTCATAAAAAAAAAAAAAAAAATTAAATCCCCCCTCGCTGCGCCGTCGAATAATACTCACCTTGCATCGGCAATTATCGCAGGCCATCGTCTTGTTAGCGAGGCACTTTTCACGATTGAATATCTCACCGAAATAATTCAATTGCTGCGTTCTTCGACAGTCCGTCTGATTTTCGGCGAACGATACCATTTTCATGAGATTATCGAGATGCGTTTTTATCACATCGCGATTAGCGCTTCTGTCGCTCTCGATCATCTTTCGCATGCGAAATACATCGGCGTAATTGTAAAAGAGAATACACTCGGCGAGCTCACCGTCACGACCGGCTCGACCGCTCTCCTGATAATAACCCTCGATCGATTTTGGAATCGCTGCGTGTATCACGAAACGAACATTCGGCTTGTCGATACCCATGCCGAAAGCTATCGTCGCACAGACTACTTTGACCTTTGGGGTTTAAAAAAAAAATTATACACACATATTGGGGTGTTTCAGAAATTTTTTTTCGATTTTTCATGCTCCCACCCCTCAAAACTTGAGTTTTGATGGAAAAAAAAGCATCTTCGCGAAGAGGGAGCTCCGTAGCTTGAGCGGAAGCCGCCGCTCATCGGATGTTTCTAATTATAACAGCCAATTAACGTCTATGACGAACTTTTTGGAAGGAAAAATTTGAGACCATGAGGATTTTATTTCGAATTGAGAAAAAAAAGTATTTCATTAAATAAAATTTTGTTTATTCCTAATTTCTAATTTTTTATAAAAAAATTATAAACAATTTCAAGTCGAGCAGCTTTGTCCGACACCATCGTGTTTTGAATAAAAATTTTGATCGATTTTATTCGTAACGATAATTTTGCGATTAAAAATTGTTTATAAATTGTCATAAACAATTCGTATGTGGTAAATTTTTTTTTTTTTCGCGATAATTTTTTTTTCTCGACTCAAATAACGCACTCCATGGTTCTTTATTCTCTTGCTGAAATAGAAAATCATTTTTTGTCTCAGGGACGATAGTATATAAGAGTATTTATTCATCTTTAACAATTTTTCCGCTGACTTTATGAAAAAAAAAAATGCAAAATGTCATTTATTTGTTTTCGGTAAAGATTGATGCCAACGACGCTTTTTTACACGTGTAATACGTCTTTCGGTGGAAATCAGCGACTAAAAGTATAGCGCTTGATTTCTATTCTTAGTTAATGATTAATTAAATTTCGCGCACAAAGCTACTTTTTTCGTTCAGCGATATCTTTTACAACTTTTAAATCATTGAAGATTCTTTTTATTTGAAATACAATCTTTATGGTCTCAAATTTTTCCTTCCAAAAAGTTCATCATAGACGTTAATTGGCTGTTGTAATGAGAAACGTCCGATGAGCGGAGGCTTCGACTCAAGCTACAGAGCTTCCTCTTCGCGAGGATGTTTTTTTTTCCCCATAAAAACTCAAGTTTTGAGGGGTGGGAGCTCGAAAAATAAAAAAATTTTTTTTTTTAACACCCTATTCAAAAATGGGCCCTTTTTTAGATTTCGCTCTTGTCTGAGATTCTTGTATGTTTTCCTAAAAAATAGCTCACGCGAAAAGGCTGGACTGAAAAAAATTTTTTACTACTGCCTCAACGACGTTGAAATTTTGAAAAAAAAAGGCTATTTCCGGGAATTTCAAAATATTGAGATATCCGTAAATCGCGCGCATCTCAGGTATGACAAAAACTTTTGTTTTTGTCAAGCCTGACAATCAAAAGTTTTTGTCAAACCTGAGATGCGTGTAATTTTTTTTAGTACCGCGAAAAATCTATGTTGAAATTCGTAAAAATAAATTTTACGGTACTAAAAAAAATCGCACGCATACTCAGGTTTGACAAAAACTTTTTTTTCGTCATATAAAACATGATTTTTGAAATACCCGAAAAAAGCCTTTTTTCAAAATTTCAACGTCGTTGAGGCAGTAGTAAAAAATTTTTTTTCCAGCCCATCCCTTTCGCGTGAGCTATTTTTTAGTAAAAAAAAAAAAGTACAAGAATCCCGGAGAAGAGCGAAATCTAAAAAAAGGCTCTTTTTTGAACCACCCTAATATATATATATATATATATATATATATTAGAGTGGTCCTTATTTTGGTCATTTTCGAATTTTGATTGCATCCTCTCGTAGAAGGGTTCCAAATAATTAAAAAAACCCTATTTGATTAACATTACGTTTTTACTGAACTTCATTCAAAAATCTGCCACACCGACAATAAGTACGAGAAAAATTTAATTCCGGTTGGAATCTCTTCAGGAATCCCGATATTATTTTATCGAATTTTGAGAAATTCAAAATTCAAAATGGCGGACCCAAAATAGCGGCTTTAAAATTTCGAAAATGCTCAAATCCACTCAAGGGTCAGCTTGAAAAGGTTCTGGGGGTCGCTGATGTTAAATTTTGTGTCGAAAATATGAAATTCACAATGGTGGACCCACAATGGCAGCTGTAAAAAATCACTTTGATTGAAACCCATAGTTTAACACCGGATATTTTCTATGATCAAGAAAGAATGAATTACTTATCAAGAATCACAGAACCCAGCCTTGATACGCATTCCATCTGAAAAATTGTCACTCACAATTGTTTCTTGAAATTATTATTATTTCTTTTTTTTCAGAGACAATTAAAATCGTTTGTTAAAGACAAAGCTTCATTCGCCAACGATGAATTTGAGTACAACATTCATCATTGAGTGAATGAATCGGATCAATCATTTTAATTCATTCAAAATATACTATGACAAACAACAATGAATAATTTGAAATCAGGAGGTAAAAACATTTACAGCCGTAATTTTGGGTCCGCCATTTTGAATTTTAAATTTCTCAAAATTCGATAAAATAATATCGGGATTCCTGAAGAGATTCCAACCGGAATTAGATTTTTCTCGTACTTCTTGTCGGTGTGGCAGATTTTTGAATGAAGTTCAGTAAAAACGTAATGTTAATCAAATAGGGAAACTTCCGGAGCTCTGGGGCATGTGTTAATATTCAGATAAAAATTTCAAATTTTGGGGATATTTTTTTTTAATTATTTGGAACCCTTCTACGAGAGGATGCAATCGAAATTCTAAAATGACCAAAATGAGGACCACCCTAATATATATATAAACGTAAATCAAGTGCAAGAGATCGAGTTGTCATCGTCAGAACCTTCAAATCAATGAGATCTACACTTTATACGGAGAAAAAAAAATTCTCGAATTTGGCAAATTGAGTTTTAACCATGTTATTAATATATTTTTGACATTATGTCTTGGAGCAAGTATTCCGAGTATCTTCGATGTGAGAATATTTCTTTGGATTGAGGAAAAAAAAAAAAAAAAGATACCTCTTCGGAAATCCATTTGCCCTGAACGTCGCTGCGCTGATTATCCGTAAGACCGGCGTGATAGCTGTACGCTTTTAGGCCGTTGGATTGCATCTGAATGGCATATGTGTCGCAATCCTTTCGCGAAAAACAATAAACAATGCCACATTCGTTCTTCCATCGTGATTTTATCATGGCTATAACTTCGTCGGAACAATTTTTTCCTCGTTTCGCGATCACGCTGTATCGGAGATTTGGTCTGTTGAAGCTGCTGAGAAACCTAAATAATTTGTAAAACATTAATGTCCACATCGTGCGAGCAGAAGAAATCTAATTTACCGAATTTTTTTTGGTTTTTTTTTACTGATTCGGGAACTCACCACTTTGGACTCGTCATGCTCAACTGATGCAAAATATCAGTCCTGACTCGCGGTGTTGCGGTAGCCGTAAGGGCGATCGTCGGAACGCGCGGATAATTGTCCCGCAATAATTTCAATTTTTTGTAATCCGGCCGAAAATCATGTCCCCACTGACTGACGCAGTGAGCTTCGTCAATGACGAATCTCGCGAGAAGCCCACGCTCGTACAGTCTCCTCAGAATGTCACAAAATTTTTGCGACGCCGATATCTTCTCGGGCGTTACGTACAGGAGTCTCAGACCTGGACTCTCCTTCGATAACTCGCGATATATCGCGTCGGATTGTTTATCCGTGATGGAGCTCGACATGTGAGCTGCTGGAATCTTGAAGAAAAAAAAAAAAAAAAGAAACATAATCGTTCAAGCATAAATTGATAATTGTGCGAAAATGGATTGTATTGGGGTTTTTTTTTTTTTTTTTTTTTTTTTTTTTGAAAACTTACATCGAGAGACAAAAGTTTTTGAACTTGATCGAGAATGAGACTTTTGAGTGGCGATATGACTATCGTGATTCCGGCAGTTATGAGAGCTGGCAATTGATAACAGAGCGATTTTCCTCCGCCAGTCGGCATAAGCACAAAACAGTCGAACGACAAGAGTGCCGCATTGATGGCTTGCAGTTGATTCGGTCGGAAGGAATAAAGACCGAAAGTTCGACGAAAAATCTGAGAAATTACGAAAAAAACGAAGAAAAAATAAAAAAAAACAAAATTAGTCGCACACGTTCATGGAAAATTTATGATCTACGCATGAAAGTTCGACGATAAATCTGAGAAATTACGAAAAAATTAAAAAAAAAAAAATTAATCGCACTCGTTCATGGAAAATTTATAATCTACGTATGAAAGTTCGACGAAAAATCTGAGAAATGACGAAAAAACAGAAAAAAATTTTAAAAAAAAACAAAATTAGTCGCACTCGTTCATGGAAAATTTATTGTCTACGTATGAAAGTTCGACGAAAAATCTATGAAATGACGAAAAAACAAAAAAAAAAAATTAAAAAAACAAAATTAATCGCACTCGTTCATAGAAAATTTATGATCTACGCATGAAAGTTCAACGAAAAATCTGAGAAATGACGAAAAAATTAAAAAAACAAAATTAGTCGCACTCGTTCATGTAAAATTTATAATCTACGTATGAAAGTTCGACGAAAAATCTGAGAAATGACGAAAAAACAGTAAAAAATAAAAAAAAAAACAAAATTAGTCGCACTCGTTCATGTAAAATTTATGATCTACGTATGAAAGTTCGACGAAAAATCTGAGAAATGACGAAAAAACAAAAAAAAAAAAATTAATCGCACTCGTTCATGGAAAATTTATGATCTACGTATGAAAGTTGGACGAAAAATCTGAGAAATGACGAAAAAACAGAAAAAAATTAAAAAAACAAAATTAGTCGCACTCGTTCATGTAAAATTTATGATCTACGTATGAAAGTTCACGAAAAATCTGAGAAATGACGAAAAAACAAAAAAAAATAAAAAAAAAACAAAATTAGTCGCACTCGTTCATGGAAAATTTATGATCTACGCATGAAAGTTCGACGAAAAATCTGAGAAATGACGAAAAAACAAAAAAAAAAATTAATCGCACACGTTCATGAAAAATTTACAATCCACGTATGAAAGTTCGACGAAAAATCTGAGAAATGACGAAAAAACAGAAAAAAATTAAAAAAACAAAATTAGTCGCACTCGTTAATGTAAAATTTATGATCTACGTATGAAATTTTCTCGATTACTTTTTCGTCGATATTGTCCGGTCGTACCTTCAACATTTCCGCCGAATGCGGATAATCGGTTCCATCGAATTCACCGCTCACACCGTCGTTCTTGTAATTACCCGTGAAATTGCCAATCTCAAAATTTTGCTCGTCGGATTTCAATTTAACGTTGAGCGTCGATGCATCGCTAGTTATTTTTTTCCTCGTCGTCGTCGGCGATTCGTGATAAACCTCGGAGAGACTTGGAAAATTAATGAATTCTTGAGAAACGGTTGACTCAATTTTTTGTGACAACGATACAAGATCACCGGAGCCAAAACTTTCGGCAAAATCGCCCCACGGATCGTCATTCGATCTTATGGTGGAATTTTTTTTTGTTTTTACGGGCAATCGATGAGAATCATTGGCAATTGCGTCGTCGCAATTATAATTCTCCTCGTCGTAGTCGTAATCATCGTTGACGTCATTCGTCGTCTCGGAATTGGAAGAATTCAGCGGTGAAGGAAACGATGCTTTATCCGTTGTATTCGATTTTGACGTTAACGATGATGATTTTTTTTCCATCGTTGCTGTTTTCGTTTCCACCGGCGATGATTTTTGCGGCTGATGCCTTTCCCATATCTCGTCGAGCTTTCTCGTCACTTGGGACGAGATCGTTGCCTTGACCGGCCTCTTCAACTGAAACGTGCCATGTTTCGGCTGAACCGGTGTCGAATTCTCCGGATTATCTTTGCACGGCAATGATTTCGTCGCCGAGCTCGAATTTTCACGCGACGTTTGGCAATCCTCGCTTCTAATTTGAGAAAATTTCGATGATTCGTCCTGCGACGATTGTCGAAGATACGCGGATGTCAGCTGACTGCTCGTACTCGTCGACGCCGTTGCTCCGTCATCGTTGAAATTTTTGCAATAATTATTGCCGTTACGAAGCGACAAATTGCGCGATTGTTCGACGATTTTTTCGACCCTCAGCGGCAACGCTGAGAAATCATCCGCCTCGTCGGGATACTCCGAATCAACGGAGCTGTTCAGGCTCTTCGATTCTTGTTTCTCGGACGTGACGATACGCTTTTCCGTCAGTCGTATCTTCGCCTGTACGTGCTTGTGCAGCGTCTTCAATTGACCGAACGCGGCGGTATCGAAACGCGGAAATTTCTCCAATATCGGGGAGGGAATCTTGTTCAGAGCGGTGGCAAATTTTTCCAATACCTCGATTTGAAGATTCTTGAGATTATGACAGTGCTCCGTGAGCTCGTCTTTTTTAACCTGAAGCAAAGTTGCATTGGATCAATTCTTCGCCGGCAATCTCGTTTTTTTTTTTTTTTATTATACCACCGGCAATCTATGACGATAACGTCATTGGCTATTTTAATCGACTTTGGAGTGTCCGAAAATTCTCAAAAAAAAATCAGGGAATCAGTTTTGGGTTTTATCGCAATATTCCATCAGTTTTAATTCCAAAATATTTGAGCAATTAACAGATAGAAATTCAGGAAAAAATGCAAAACGGGTAATTTTGATCATTTCGCCAAAGTCAGTTAACCCTTTGCGGGGCGGTAGGACAGACGTCCCATCTACATTGCCTCGTTCAAAAATGCCTATATTTTGTATCCTATACGATGTACAACGCGGACAATGGGTGTTCTAGGATCCTTATAGGTCCCCACAACTATGTAAAATGAAAATTACACCTTATTGGTTACTGGAAATTTGTTGTTAACAATTAAAGCTGAAAAAATCTGTTTTTTTTTTGGGAAAAAATTAGGTCACGTGAACTTTTGGTAATTAACAATGTGATTTTATTATCTAAGTATATGTTTTGGGGTCACTGATTACGAATCTGGTGTCAAAAACCACTTTTGACAGCTGCCAACTGTCAAAACAGCTGTCAATTGTCAAAATAGCTATCAACATTCACAATCAGAGCTGGGCAGTACTTCAAGTACCCAGTACTTGCGATGTACTGGAAGTACAGTACTTGAAGTACTTGAAGTACAAAGTACTTCAAAAGTATTTCAAGTATTGTACTTAAATTTTCAAGTACTTGACCTGTACTTCAAGTCTTGTACTTAAAATTTCAAGTACATGTCATGTACTTAAAGTACTTGTACTTAAATTTTCAAATACATGGTATCTACTTAAAGTACTTGTACTTTAAGTACTAGTACTTCAAGTACTTGTACTTAAAATTTCAAGTACTTTTCTGTACTTCAAGTACTTTTTCAAGTACCAAGTATCAAGTACTTTTGAATACGTTTTACTAATGGTCGCATGTATAATATGCCTTTTAATATATAATTAAGGAACGTTCCGCGTAGCGATGCCGTGAGACGAATCGAGTTAATCCTAGAATGGTAACTTTATTTTTTTTACCTATTATGGTAACCCGGGGTGACCGAACACCCCAATTTTGAAAAATTCATATCTCCGGTAAAATTTCACAAAAAGGGTTCAATTTGGGCTCATTCTTTGCGTTTTTTAATGCAGAATCACGCGAGCATACGGAAATTTTGCTTGAAGTCGGAAAAGTTAGTCAAACATGAGGTAAAAGGGTAAAAAACATGAAAAAATCGTAAAAATGACTTTTTTTTTATTGAATTTGCAATATCTCCGTTGATTTTTATCGAAATTGAACAAAACCAACGGCATTATAAAGTGAAAATATTAAGTTTTGAGACAGGTAGCTTCGTTTTACTAGATTTTCGAAAAAGTCTATTTATTCCGGGAATCGAAGTCTGGGAATGAAAAAAAAGTCGAAATATTGACTTTTACCGCCAAAATTGGTGTAACAACGCCAAATTATGTGGAAATCGAATGAAACCAACTCTATTTTTAAGAGGAAAGGTAATTATAAAAGATATGTAAAATATATTTTATATTTATGTTACATGTTTATATGTACTTATATTCCATTTGACATGGAGAGAGAATTCGACAAATAGTGCCATGAGAGATTGAGCATTGACTTTGATTTATAATTCTTCGTTTAAATATTTCGGTACAAATCTGCCTAGCCTGAGTGAATCGCGCAATGTGAAAATATGTGTTGATACAATAAGTACTCGAATAAAAATCAAATGAGTTTAAAGAGTACGTAACAAATCAAAAATAAGTACTAGAACTTACGAGATGTACGTGAAATCTTGAAAAGTATTTGATACTTGATTTTTGACGTACTTCAAGTACTCGGTACTTCAAGTAATGTCGTATTAAGTACTTCAAGTACTTGGTACTTCAAGTACTCAATACTTCAAGTACCTGGCACCTTAAGTACGTCAAGTACTTTTACTTCAAGTACTCGGTACTTCAAGTACTCGGTACTTCAAGTACTTGGAGACCTTCGGTACTTCAAGTACGTAGTACTTGGTACTTGTAATACACGAGTACTTCAAATACTTGGAGTACTTTGTACTTTGTACTTGAAGTACTTTCCGGACTTTGCCCAGCTCTGTTCACAATATGTTAAGGATTCTCGAAAAAAAAAAAACACAAATCTGATCGCATTTTCGTAATCAGCGACCCCAAAAATCATGAAATCGATTACAATTTTCTAAATTCGTCAAGAAGAAAAATGTGCCCCTCAAAGGATTAAGACGATATCGTCATAAATTGCCGGTGGAGGGTTAAAATTATGATGTCGAAATTTTCATCGTTGGAATGCAACGAAAAAAGTTTTTAAAAAATAATTTCCAGTATTGTCTCGAAGTAAAAAATCGTGTAAACCTTTTTTTGGTTTTTTTTTTTTGCGATCCGGGGCCTAAATATGCCAGAAAAGCATCAGAAATAACAGAAATGATTTTTTTTTATTAAAAAAAAAAATCGATTTTCGTTGCATTCCAACGATGCAAATTTCGACATCATTTGAAATTGTAATTTTTGAAATAGAGAGAGAGAGAGAGAGAAAAGCTTACGGGTATCGATAACATCAGAGGTTTAGTTTTGATCGATTGAATCCACGGTGTAAGCTGGCTATCAATACCCAATGGCTTGAGGTTCAATTTGAAATCCGGTCCTTCCCACTGTTTCGTGGGCGTTTTATTCGGACTTTTGAACGGAGAATTATCACAGTCGGAGTCAACGTATATAATACTGTTCCTCGATGCAGCTGCCAAACGTTTTTGGGGAGTTTTTTCATGATTGCCAATCCTCTGTAGCGAATCATCGGACTCGCTATCGACTCTTATCGGCTCATCGGGCATCGATGCCTTGGCTCGAATTTTCCTACCGAGCACGGGCGATTCGCTTACATCGGATTTGCCCTTCGCATTCATCGACCTGTCCTTCGTCGAAACGTCGATCCTTGGATTACTCGGGCCCGAATCCGAGCCCTGAGATCCGGTCTTGACTTCCGTCTCGTTCTCGCTGTCGGATGAATCGATAAAATCACGGCGCACTCTTCGCCTGGGCCAGATATTTTTCGTTTCTACGTCATTTTCGTTGCAAGGCATTCTCGTTTCTTCGATAGAATCATCACAATTATTTATCGCCCATGAGGTTTTTTCTCCGAACGGAGCTCTGCCCGCAAGTGAATCGAACGATTCACCGGAACTATTCTGTTTTTTCGAATGAAATTTCATGATATTACTGGCGTTTTCATTCGATTGCAGTGATATCGCGAGAGGGGGGGGGGGGGGGGGGCTGGATTTAATTAAGTCGTATCAGATGCAAGTCGAGAGAAAAAAAGCTGTGCATATTTTTATCGGTTACTTCTATAGCTCAAAATGGTTGCGTATAGATAAAAAAAACGAAATCGTTGCAATCGGCATACTTGTGCGAGGAAAGGGACGATGCAAAGCGGTTAAATTTGTAGTAGCTGCAGCCAATATCAAAGTAATTCTCGCTAATCTATAATTTCTTGATCCATTGATTTTGTAATGGCTGCGAAGCACGGAGCAATGATGCCAATGAAATTTGCAAACTGTTAAACGGGATAATAAGGGTAGAATAACGAAAAGACAATCCCTGCTCGCTTAAGGGGATACTTAAATAGTAGTTTTGTGGAAATAAAACTACTATTTCCCTATCCTTGCTAAAAATCTGAAAAAATTCACGCATCTACTGTTTTACGCTAAAAAAACTGATCCGCATCGAATCGATGATAAGCTAACAACCATTCCGGAGTTAAAAATATTTTTTGGTCCACAAAAATTGGAATTCATCGAAAATCTAACGCTCGTTTTTCCTATACTGTTTTTTCGAACGTGCACGTAAATTTTTTAAGGTTTCATGTTGATTGATGCTAATCTACCAAAAGAAAAGAAAATCATTTTTCATTTACGTAAAGTCTGTATCTGCATGATTGTTACGCATCATTGACTAAGAAATTTCCTGACTTTTCCAGGTTATCCACACAGGTTTTGAAAATATTCCAGGGATATTTAGGGTAAAATAAAAAAGTGTTAAATATTAAAATTAAAAATAAAAAAAAACGAATACAAAAAATAATTTAAGGAATGTAAAGTAAAAAGTATATACATTGAAAGCAAATACCGAACCTGTACTTTATTATAAACGGAAATTTTTGTCGATGCCGATAAATGAAAAATAAATATAAATACTTCTCTGCAATAATAATTGTGTAGTTGCGTATCGACAAATCGAATGCAAAAGCGTAGCTTTAGAGCTTTGGAGTAAATTAGTTTTTGAAATTTTCATTGTTCGGCACTAACGTAACTTTTGTTTTATGTAATAAAGAATAATATAAATATTAGAAATATACAAAAATATTTATTTTTATACTTTTCAGTTTTTTTTTTTCAAGTTGTTTTTATTTTTTGTAATTCTAGCAAAAAGTAAATTTTGAAAAAATTCCAGAGAATTTTATAAATTCCCTGATTATTCCAGGAGGAAAGAAATTCTCTGAGTTTTCCCTGTTCTCCATTTGCGTAACAACCATGATCCGAGTAATTCTCTCTTACGCAAACATGCCTATATATTTGGCGTGTATTATAAGTCGAAATTAAAATTTCAATGATCCTGAAATTTGCATCCTTAGAATGCAACGAAAGTAGGTTTTTTTTTTTTATTTAAAAAAAATCATTTCCAGTAATGCTAACGCTCTTCTGGCATGTTTAGGCTCCAGAGATCGCGAAAAAAAAAAACCGAAAAAAAAGGTTTAAACGATTTTCGACATCGAGACAATACTGGAAATTATTATTTTCTTTTTTAAACCTATTTTCGTTGCATTCCAACGATGCAAATTTCAGCATCATAAATTTTAGCAATAAGTCGAATGAAGTTACTCAGCAGCGAACGACTTCATTTATTGATTTATTCGAAAGCAAAACTGATGATATTCAATTAGAGCCGACTCCTCCCGGGGAAAAATGCTTTTATATGGTCAGATAAAATTTTAAAACATTATACTATCCCGAATTTGACTTGATGAAATTACATGGAATTATAAAACTTTGTGAATTTTTATATAATACGAAAATCTGAAATAATGTAACTGATATAATTTCACACGATTTCATAAATTTGGATAAAATATTATAAAATAAATATAAATATATAAATTTCATAGAATTTCATCAGATTACATGAAAACATTATCTCCCGGGCTGCCTATTGCTTCATGTCACAAAACGTAAACAGACCTTTTGAACTTTACGGTCCCTTTTTTACGACCTTTACAGTCGAAATCACGTTATTATTCTTCAGGCATAAAAGAAAAATCTTAATCACATATCCTCCATAAAAATATAGAAAAATTTCATAATTTGTATCGCAGGCAAATTATACCAGTTCTCGAATATCAAAATCTAAAAAATTGATTAGCTCGTGCATCAATCAACATGGAACCTTGAAAATTTACATGCGTGTTCACAAAACAGTTTAGAAAAAACAAGCGTTGGATTTTCGATTAATTCCAATTTTTAGACCGAAAAATATTTTTATCTCTGAAATAGTTCTTAGCTTATCATTGATCCAATGTGGATCTGTTTTCTAGTATAAAACAATACTATATGCGTGAATTTTTTCAGATTTTTAGCGCGAATAGGGAAAAAGTGTTTTTTTTTTATAAGTAAGCATCCCCTTAATGGGATGTGATATTTTTTTCAAAAATGATCGAGTCCCATGAAAGGAAAACTAAATTTTCGTGCATCTATTACATTTGGCATAAAATCTTAAATTGCTTTTTGCTTGAAATATCGACCGTCTCTGAAAGAATAGGGAAATGCGGGACCTCATTGCCATCTGAGAACGCTAAAAATTGCCTAAATGAAGCAAGGTATTTTTTAATTAAAAAAATTTAATTAAAAGTAAAGCAAAAATTTCAAACATATTTCTCCATCGCCGATGGGCTTTCGGATTAAAAAATCATAGTTTTTTTTTTTTTTTTCATTAATTTTTAACATTTACAATGAAATCGTAAAATTTTTCTAGGGAGCTCAAAACTTCAAGATGCTTTGTCACAAGTTTCAATTCTTAGCACGACGGGCTTGCTTCCTCGATACACCGAGCCCGTTTGAATTTCACAAGAAAAATGATGAATTATCAAAACTCGAGTGAACCCTGATATAGTCGCGGAGAGGAAAAAAAAAATAGTCGTGCTGAGATTTAAACTCACGATAGATATTATCGAGCTGATTTTCTCCGGTTTGCGCTCGGAGAATTCAAATTTTTGCAATACATCGCCAAACTCAGAATCATCTAACAGAGGAAAATTTTCATTATCGCCTATGATATTTCCAGCCAAAGCGTCGGCATTATTGCTAAAATGAGAAACAAACCAAACAAAAAAAAAAATGAAAACAACAAAATTTGCATAAAACCAGCAAATAACTGAAGAAATATTATTTGGAATAGGAAAAAAATTATGAATGAGACGAACACCCTGCCATTGGTCAGTACAATGAAAAAAAAAAAGTAAAGTAACAAAAAAAAAAAAGCAAAACAGCCTTGAAAGAAAAGACACACAAACTCTAACCTCTCAATCGAGGGCAATTTGACGGTCAAAATGTTGGTCCTCGGGCTTTCCGGCGAGAACTGATTTTCCTCAAAATTCGGATCGTCGTTATTTGACATGCTGTCCACTCGTAAAGAGAACCAATTTCATTCAGATTTAGGCAGAAAAGAGACACACTCTAATAATAGGTACAAGTAGAATGCAAAAGCCATCGGATCCAATCGCACGTTCACCATGCAGAGTTTATTTCAAAGCGTTTTTGAGAAACCTTACTTTTTGTTTTTTTTTTTTTTTCAAGTACTCAATTATGTCACGTCGATGTCATGATAAATATTTAACCAAACAAACATAATGGGCAAGGTTTTTTTTACATCGCGATTACGATTTATTCAAAAAAACTTGGGATCAGCGAAACAACAAAAGTAGCGCGAAAAATAATAATGAGAACTAATCCGCCGCGATGGAGTGGCGTTGGATGTTGTTATTTGTGACGATCGGACCAAGAAGACTAGAGACAGGAGACCGAACTCCTATCCAAGCCTTGAGTTTCAGATGGGCCCATATACGTCCGGCACCAGTCACCGCCACTAGTCGGTAGTGTCCGTGCGCAATGCATTACTGCGCAGTCATGCGCAGTGAAATAACTCGAGTCCCCCACCCCACACACGCTACATGACGCTCACGGCGCTCGCGAAGTTTTAAAGACGCTACTAACATAACCTCAATTAACGCATTATGAGAGTTCTTGTCCTGATAAATTGTTCATATTCTTTTTGTGTTCATTTATTTTTCTTATTCTTTCATATTCTTTTCGTTTCTTATTCGTTCATATTCTTTTTGTGTTCATTTCTTTTTTTTATTCCATCCCCTTTACTCCGAAATCGCCAATATTCTTTTTCCAACAAGTCACAGAGAGCACACAGTTGGACAAAATTCGTTTCTCGCACGCGAGAAAATTCCGCTTATCACAGTCACTATTACGGCAATTAGAAATGCAACAAGTTCTAACCATTATGAAAAGTGACGCGACTGCGTGTCGTGCGACTCGTGCGTCATGAAAATTTTCTGAGGTTATGTTAGTAGCGTCTTTAAAACTTCGTGAGCGCCGTGAGCGTCATGTAGCGTGTGGGGGGTGGGGGACTCGAGTTATTTCACTGCGCAGTAATGCAATTGCGCACGGACACTAGAGACTAGTGGCGGTGACTGGTGCCGGACGTATACGGGCCTACCCCCACCCCACGAGTTCGGTCTCCTGTCTCTAGTCTTCTTGGATCGGACGCATATTACGACAACGCGCCGTGAATATAGAATACCTCGTATCGCGTGTCTACCATTCGCGCGCGACCGCGCTTTTAAACACTGCTCTTATACCACGGATTCGCGGGGTAAATTCAAACTTAAATTCGATCGTTCTCAAAATGCATCTGCTCCATAGGATATAAGATAGATATTCGATTCGTTTAATACTTTAATATAAGAATAGCATAAGAAATGTTTTAAGAATATACATATAAATATATATAAATTGTAAGGGTCTGCTGCTCGCTTCCTTTTTCTTTTCTCTTCTTTCCTCTACCACTTTAAAAACTTTCTCTCGAGATCCCTTTTTTTGTCAAACATTTGAAGTAACAAGGCACTACCCTTAACTTGAGTTTTACGGCAAACGAGTGCTGGCCACATGTGCGATTGTAAAAAGACGGGCTTTGTTCTCAACATCATGTAAGGCCTACGTGACTTTTCTTCAATTTCTCGGACTCCAGTTTAGTTTTTCACCCACCTAATAAACACTCAAATATCGGGTTTTACGAGTTAGAGGTCCAAGCATTCTTGGACCCTTTTTTTTGTCGAGCCCGCTTTGCGAATAGCCGTGGAGAAGGGCCTTCTGTCTTTCGTCACCAAATCCCTGAACAGGGCAAAGTATATAAGCGTTGCACATAGACTCCTAATAAAAAGGAGAGAGAGAGGGAGAGAGGAGAGCGAGGGCAGCTAGGCCCAGAGTGAAAGAGTGTGAGTGTAGAAGAGAGAGAGAGAGAGAGAGAGAGTCTTGGCGGTCTCATCGAGTGCGTGGCCCGCTTCATCCCCTGCGAGGGAGGGGCTGTATGTATGTGAGTGCATGTGCCGTGTGCGTGAGCAGAGAGAGAAAGCGCGAGTGCAAGGGAGAAAATAGATACTCCCACCGTCGGGCTCATCGAGTCCAAGTCCTACGATTTTTAGAAAATAAGTTTTACTCAGTAGTCATCGGCAGAGAGAGAATAATCTTGACTTCCAACGGGTTCGCATGGTTGCACAAAACCGTCCGCGGAATTCGAGATCCATCTTTGCACTTTGCATTTTTTGTTCGCGTATATTCCTATTATTAATCTAATAATAAGTCTAACTTCTTGTAATATCAATTTCAAATTCCTTTATTCTATTAAAATAGTTTGTGTGTCTCTAACTTTTATTTGATTCATTTGAACATTCCCGCGCCAAAGAGCTATTTCAATAGCTTTCCACAACAACGATCCCCTACAACTCTCGGTCTCGAAAAGACCGACCAACGAGCAAACCTTGGTGGCAGCAAGCCCCTGGGTCGTAACATATTGCTCCCCCACCCCCCTCATGGGATGGCCACAATCGATCTATCGAATTAAGAGTCGACTTTTTTCGACCATAATTTTGTCATTAATTAATCCCGTCAGCTGTCAAATTATGTCAAATGACGATGATATGAGCGACGTCATTTCATGACAGTTTCATGGTCAACGACATATCTGGGTTGGCAATCGCTTATTCATTCTCGCAACAAAAAAAAAAGAGCGAGTATATACGTAACTGAAGAAACTCGGAATTTCAGTGTATGATAATCGTGATGAATACCGTAAACTCGGCTCTGTCACCGTATTTAGAAGCGTACAAGGAATGGATATTGACGAAACCTCAGCTTGTAGCTGACATCGAAAGCACAGTGCGATGTTTGTCGTACTTTACAGCCGGTTTGTTTACATCGTATATATTGTAATCTTTTTCCAACAGTCCTCAGATAAAATGATAATCCACAAATTTTATTCTGTTCGTGATTTTTTTATGTAAAGTTATTCCTTCCGGTATAAATAGAATTCTGAATTTCAGTCTCACTGTATTTTACCGCTAGATGACGAGTTTACGAGTTTTTCGAGAAAAAAAAAAATATTAATATTTAGTCATTTAACAAGATTTCTTATGAAAAATTGAGAATTGAGACACAATTCGATTGTTAATAATCGCAGTTAATATGTCTACATGGCAAACTAATTATTCTTAAATGTACATGAGCTACATGAGGAAAAAAAAAAAAAAAAAATAGTGTCCCATTCTCCGATAGAATAATTCTTATTCACAGGTCGCTTCGCTAGCTCGTCTCTAGCCTCGGAGCTCATATATTCCATGCCGAATCTTTTGATTCTACTGAACGATCGGCTGATATACAGCAGCAAATACGCGCATCTAAAATTACCTCAGTTTCATTCAAAGATAAAAGTTTGGCTGACCGTCGTTGAGTATACAGAATCGCTTATCGAGGTATCGGCCAAAAATTTGTCGGGCGAAAGAGGACGATGGCTGATTATAATACTCGTACAAAGTTTTAAGTGAGTCCTGGTAGATTATAGAAAAAAAAAATATATATATATATGATTTAAATGGATTTAAAGATCATACGAGTCGGGGGCGTGAAAATACTATTTAATTTTAACAAATTAACGTCCGCGATGTCGTAAGAAATTTTGTTTCTCAGTTGGAGGGGACAAAATTTATATCGGCTCAAGTAGCTACGGCTCTTCTTATACAATGACACGTATCGATCGCTGAAAAGATGCATTTTTCGTTTCTCAAGCAATGTTCCGCACCGACGCTATAATTTTAATTTTTCACAGACCAAAACGTGTGGAAATTAAAAAAAAAAATTCGCAAATTGTTATAAAATCGTATGAAGTTGAGTCGAGCTCGACGCGAATTAAATCGAATTTTCAATTCCCGTAAATTCCTTTGAGAAAAATTCTATCAAAATTGCCTAATCATGAAACTTGTACGACGCGCGCACAGAGCTATACTGAGATTGATACTGGTGCATCGAAACAAGGAACGTATAACGCAGACACCGGCGATACCGCCCTTGAATCGCGAGAAACTCGGCGACTGCTTCAACGTTCAGCCGGTGAAGGAAGGTTTTGCCCTTAAACATTCCGGCACGGTGGTCAGAAGTATAACAGGCGCTGCCCCGCTTCATTCACGAGTATGGTCTCCTCTGAAACCCGTGGAAGATCCCTATACCCAACGTTCTCTGAGTCCTACAGCCAGGAAGAATATGATTCTAGCAGAGGTCTCGATAAATTTACAACCTTGCATAGATACATACATATATATATATATACACGATGTATTCTATGCCAAATAGATTTTTTTTCATGAAATACTTTGGCTGGATCCGTTTTGAAAATTTGAATAACTCACAAAAATCCGATTTCAGATATAAGAATTTTATTCATGAGAATTTTTTTCAAAAAATCATTATTATCTGGTAAGAAAAAATCTGCAAAAAGTATTACACTCGTTCTGGATTTCTAATAATATAAAAAAAATTTGAACCAACTTCTCCGGCGGTTTAAGGTCACCGATCTGTCGATTTGGCCAGAAATATTTCGTATATATATATATATATATATATATATATATATATATATACTTTTAACAATTTTCACCCATGTTTACCGAATTTAATACGATATTTGCGTTTTAATTTTATATTTCAGACTTTATATATAGTAAAACCAATGATTCATCTCGGTTGCATGATGGTCAAAGGCCAGAAGAACTGGATACCCTGGTCGGTATCCTTTCTAATGGACATCGTGAGTTTGAGATTACTGACGGAAAGTACGAGAAATATTGTATACACGAAGGAGGAGAGAGAGGAAATATTTCGTCGTAGGATTGGACTTTTTTTGTACATACTGCGATCACCGTTCTACGACAGATGCAGCAAAGAAAAAATTCTCTCGCTGCTGAGAAGAATTTCCACGAGCGTGCCATTAGCGAGATTCGTGGCTGAGCCAGTCGCAAAATATTTGCCACATTGGCAAAATACGTATTTCTACATGTGGTCGAGTTGATGAACGAATGAGGGAAATTTTCAAAAAAAAAAAAAAAAAAAAAAAAAAAAAAAAAAAAAAAAAAAAAAGCATCAACAAACGACGATTCGTCGTGATCGTGCTGAGACAAAAACATTTCCAATCCGGCTGACACGGATCAAGCAAACAAAAATAAAGAAAGAGCGAGAACAAATAATTGGATGTATCGATCATTTTCCATCAACTCGGCCACTTTTTTTTTTATCCTCTCGGATCTTTTCCATAATTGGTTATATAGTAGTACTACTTGAAGGTACTCTCTGTGAATTATTTCAGATTTTTTAATTCACACGTTTTGGAAATAATTTTTTTCTTTTAAACCCGTATATCATGGAAGATTGAAGTCGAATAAAAAAAAATGTAAATACAAAAAAGTTATGTTTTTCCATGAACTATTTAATGCAATATATGTTGAATTTTTAATGGCATCAAAAAGACTATTTTCAGCGAAAGAAAATGAAAATTACTTTTTTTTTTTTCTTTAAATGCGATACCTTTCGCTGTAAATTTTACAGGGTGTATTTAAAGTTATTAAAAAAATAAGATTTTTTTTTTTTTATCAATGCGATGCCTTTAATTCGTCTGTAAATTTTACAGGGTATTTGGCAGTGTATTAAGAACATATAAAAAAATTGGCATCATGGAACTCGACATTCTTGCCAAGTAGACAAAATTTTTAATTCACCTTCCTCGGTAAAATATTTTTTTCTACTCGGCAAGAATGTCGAGTTCCACGATGTCAATTTTTTTTTATATGTTCTTAGTACATTGCCAAATACCCTGTAAAATTTACAGACGAATTAGAGGCAGCGCATTGATGAAAAAAAAATCTTTTTTTAAAATTCATCTTTCTCGGTGAAATATTTTTTCTACCCGGCAAGAATGTCGAGTTCCACGATGCCAATTTTTTTTACACGTTCTTAATAAACTGCCAAAAACCCTGTAAAATTTACAGACGAATTAAAGGCATCGCATTGATAAAAAAAAAAAAATTTCAAATTCATCTTTGTCGGTAAAATATTTTTTCTGCCCGGCAAGAATGTCGAGTTCCACGATGCCAATTTTTTTTTTATACGTTCTCAATACACTGCCAAATACCCTGTAAAATTTACAGCGAAATCAAAGCTATCGCATTGAAAGAAAAAAAATAATTTTCATTTTTTTTTTCCGCTCAAAATAGCCTTTTCGATGCCATAAAAAATATAACATATATTGCATTAAATAGTTCATGGAAAAACATGACTTTTTTGTATTTACATTTTTTTTTTTAATCCGACTTCAATCTTCTATGATATACGGGTTTAAAAGAAAAAAATTATTTCCAAAACGTGTGAATTAAAAAATCTGAAATAATTCACAGAGAGTACCTTCAACTAGTACTACTATATAACCAGTTATGGAACAGATCCGAGAGGATAAAAAAAAAGTGGCTCAGTTTTGGTGGAGAATGTTCGGTACAGCGATGATGACGGATGATTGAACCGGATTTTATAGAAATGTACGAGGGGTGCCCGATGCTTGCAAGATTATTGTTATTCGGAGCCTTTTCATTTTCGGATCGAATCGTCGATGAAAATAAAATACTTGTATCTTTATCGTTTATGGAATGGGCAAAGTTTCTCATCGTTGAGGTATACCGGATACGATACGATATCCGGTTAACGAATCGATCGCGGGAAGACAATTACAATCGATTGTAATAATTTACAAATATATTACATTCTTAATTCGTTGAGAGGGAGAGGATGATATATACGAAATACATTTTTAGCAGAAAATACAAATATGGCGTTTGGAAATCTATATATAGATATATATGTATATATGTGTGTATGTGTATGTGTAAGTGTATTGGTTTTTTCGTGCCAGTTACAATTTCTACACTTTTTTTTTACACTTTTTACGCATAGAAGGTGTAAATTTCTCGTGAAAAGTGTAGAAAATGTAAAAAGTGTAGCTAGCACGAAAAAAGCCTTATATATGTGTCTCTGGTGTGTGATTTATCGTTTTGCGACGGAAAAGCTTTGAATATTATTCGCACATTTGAAGCAACGAATTTATGGCGACATCCTTCTTTCCCTGATTCGCATCGTAGACCGATTTTATTACCTCGCTGTCGATGTTCGGGAACATTTCGGCAATCTGAAAAGCGACACAACGTTTTGCTCAACGAACGTCGAATGAAAATGAGATGAGAGTCGGGTAATTGCGGATCCAAGATATTTTTTTTTTTTTTTTTTTTTTACCTGCTTCAGTTCAATTTCGGCGTTGGGGAGAGAACTGGGAGCGACCGTAACGGGAGGCACAGCCGCGACCGGCGGTGCCGTATAAACTTTTACCGGTGCGTATTGCGGCATGCCGAACAGCGTTGCCGATGGTACCATCATTACAGGCGCGCTACCCGGATAGGAATTGCATTTCGTCTGTCGTAAAAAAAAAAAAAGGACATCGATCGCGTCAAACAGAAATTTTCAGGATTTTATTTCCCCGAGATATGAGCATCGGTCGAACGAAAAATCCATTTGAGATTTTGAGAATACGTTACGAACAAAATTGTGACTGATCGTTCGATAAATATTGGCAAGGTGCGGTATTGAGTTTTTTTTTTTTTTTTACCGTATAGCTCATTACTAGGTTTATCATTCCCTCCTGATTGTCTCCTTGCTTTCCGCTAAGCATGTACCAGTCCTCGTGCGTCTCTCCTCTCTGTATGACATTTGAGGGAATTTCTATGTGACCCCAGGCGATAAGTTCGTCCATCGTGAATGAACACTCGTCGTAAATCTCGACGTATATTTGCGTCAGGCCAACGGGCAGCAAACTGATATTTCGAGTTTAAAAAAAAAAAAACAAAAATTGATCAAAATGTAATCAATTAACCAAATTACATCAATTTAAGGGAGGTTTGTACTTTGTTGAGCCAAAAAATGTTCGATTTTTCACCAATTTTTTATGCGAAAAATAATTAAACATAGAATGTTGACATTTGGTATGTTTACTAAGCGGCCTTTATTGAACATAATATCTTTTAAAAAATTGGTGAAAAATCGAACATTTTTTGTTTACCCAACAAAGTAGAAACCTCCCTTGAGGAGGTTCGGTACTTTTGGCCAACATATATGCCGTTAAGTTAAAATTTTTATAATTTATATTCTATACTTGTCAATGTGTCTCGTCAATTTTTTTTTAGAATTTTATCCCACACGGTTTTTGAGAAAAAAAATTGCCAAAGATCCGCTCTTTTGCACGCAGGCTCTTTGAGCAATGTCAGTCTACAATTCGATTTTCAATTATTTACGTCAGATAGAAATATACGAAATCAATGAAAAAAAAAAAAAACATCTACCGGATGGAGCACATATTTAAAATTATTACGTAATAAAAAAGAACAAGTTTTACTGCATTGTTTTTAAGGAAAGAGGCTTGCGCTATACAATAACAATGCAAACGTTAGGGCGTTTGAAATTTTTCTTTTTTCATGCTCCCACCTCTCAAAACTTGAGTTTTGATAGAAAAAAAAAAAAAAAATCCTCGTTGAGTGAAAGCCGCCGCTCATTGGACTTTTCTAATTAATAACAGCCAATTAACGTCTACGACGAGCTTTTTGGAAGGAAAAATTTGAGACCACGGGGATTGGTATTTCAAATAAAAAGAACCTTTAACGATTTAAAAGTTGTAAACGATATTGCCGAGCAAAAAGTAGCTTTATGCGCGGAATTAAATTTGTTATTAACCCCTGACAGGCAAACATCCAAACCGTATTCATCTCCAGGCAATGAGTGTAAAAAATACCCAGTCGAAATTAATCTCAAATATCTCGGCTCCTAATAAAGCTAGCAAGTTTTTTTTTTTTTTTTTTTTTTTTTTTTTTTAATTAAAGTTGAAACGATTTTGCATAAAATAGCGATATTATAAAAATTATTGATTTACTATATCTTATTAATTATTAATAAGTAATAAAAGTAAAAAAAAAGTAATAAAAATAAGTAATAAAAAAAAATAATTAAAAAAAATAAGATTAATTATAGAGTTAAAAATGGACGTTGAAACTTAAAAAAGTGAGTGAGTGCGCCGAGAAAAATAAATTTGGGGGGGGGGGGGGGGGATTTTACACTCATTGCCTGTCAGGGGTTAATTAAGGATAGAGATCAAGCGCAATATATACTTTTAGTCGCTGATTTCCACCGAAAGACGTATGCTACGTGTAAAAAAGCGTCGTTGGCATCAATCTTTACCGAAAATAAATAAATAAATGATATTTTGCGTTTTTTTTTGCATAAAGTCATAGCGGAAAAATTGTTAAAGGTGAATAAATTTGCTTATATACCATCTTCCCTGAGACTATACAATGATTTCCTATTTTAGCAAGAGAATAAAGAATTTTGAGTCAAGAAAAAAAAAAAATTATCGCGAAAAAAAAAATTTCACCAGTTACGAATTGTTTATGAAAATTTATAAACAATTTTTAATCGCAAAATTATTTTTACGAATAAAATCGATCTAAATTTTTATTTAGAACACGACGGTGTCAGAAAAAAAAATGTTCAACTTGAAATTGTTTAGAATTTTTTATAAAAAATTAGAAATTAGGAATAAAAAAAAATTGATTTAATGAAACTTTTTTTTTCTCAATTCGAAACACAATTCTCATGGTCTCAAATTTTTTCCCTCCAAAAAGTTCGTCCTAGACGTTAATTGGCAGTTATAATTGGAAACGTCCAATGAGCGGCGGCTTTCGCTCGAGCTACTTTTTTTCCATCAAAACTCAAGTTTTGATGGGTGGGAGCGTGAAAAATGAAAAAAAAAATTTTTTTTTTCGAAATTTCCCATTTAACAAGCCTCCTTAAAGTGCTCTCTGTAATTCGAATTTTTTGTCCGAGATCGAAGTTTTAAGTTGAATGAAATTCACCATTGTATAACTTTGTTCCAATGAGGATTCTTTCCGCCATTTGTATCTGTCTGCGTTTCGTAAACCGAGTGTCCCACTCGCAATCTGACGTACGGATCCATCCTCGTCATGCCGTAATTTTTTACTAATTTTGCCTGAAACATAAATTTCGATAATCGAAGAACAAATCCCGAATGAGAATGAGAAGAAAATTATTATTCGCCAAATAACAATGCTGTTTACTTGGGCGATCGTTATGCTGAGCCTTCCGACTCTCGGATCTTGCATCTGAGGCGCTCCCTGCAATTGTTGCAGCGCCAGCGCAGCCTGTTGATCGGCCGCCTCCTGTTGTTGCTGCGGCGAGTATTCCTCTAGCCTCAAAAAGCCACTCGGCAGAGGCCCTAGGAACGCCTGTAGAATAATTCGGCTTTTTTTTGTCTCGTCATTCGGTAAATGTGCGTTGAAAAAAATTATTGTATTACGGATAACGATGCAAGTTGGAAATTTGTCAGTGTCACGCGTTGCCGCAGTTTTCCTTAGCATATTTTACAATTTCACGAAACCAATTCAAATTTAATACAGAATTTTCAAAGCATGCAATAACGATGGAATATTTATAACGCTTCTTTTTTTGTCCTAGAATTTTTTTTCTTTTTTAAATTATTTTTTAAATACATTATAACGTTTTTTTTTTAAATCAATTTTCAAAAAATTTCAAGAATCATAGAAATGCTTAACGAATATTTGCCGTGTTTGCTTATCGAAATAACGAGAAACGATGAGTCAAGTACAATTTAATGTCATATATGGTATAATAGTAAACATTGCGCGGTATTGTGAAAATTGTTCATTCATATCGCTCTTTTCATAGCGAAAAACATGATTTTTATGTATAATCTTATATACAAACGCGATGGTATGATTCATCATTAAATTATGCAGCCGCAAGAAGTCTCTCGAACAGTTTGACACTTGTGCATACGATTTTCAAGCAGAACAAAAAAAAAAAAAATGATGTGCAAAATTCATACCCGCTTCCTCCATTCGTCGTATTGCTCCGATTGTCCGGCAGCCTCCATGATTTTGGCACTTCACGATGATCCGGTAATTACAGCAAGACTCGCGATTCTTTTTTTATTTTTGACAATAAACAATTGTTGTATCGTCGAA
Organism: Rhorus exstirpatorius; assembly: GCA_963564615.1. Lineage (NCBI taxonomy): Eukaryota > Metazoa > Arthropoda > Insecta > Hymenoptera > Ichneumonidae > Rhorus > Rhorus exstirpatorius. Next base: position 64,174,325 of record OY751313.1, on the reverse strand, counting down.
TATAATGTAAAACGTATTTCGTGAACAACTGGTGGATATAGGTGGAATTGGGAAACCTCTCAAGACGTCACTATTTTACCTGCGCAGAATGAGAAATAAAGGCTCGTTTGCAATGAACACGATACGCGACACACTTCGTGTGAAAATAATAACGGCGTAACACAAAATTGTAAGGCGCAATTTTTGAAATTATTATCTTGAAAATCTTATTATATTGTGCTATGCATAGAGTTGACGGCTTTATTGAGTGAAATTTTACTCATCGACTGTTCGGGGCTTCAACGATAATGAATTCGGCATCATATAATCTGAATTATTTTTTTGTATAAAAAAAACAAATCGGTGGCGTTAGAAAGGTTGGAAAGAGGACACTCCAAGGATCTGTTGTATCATTGGATTCATTGGGAAATGAACAGCGGTTTATCGTGAAAGCAAAAAAGGAAGGGGGCCGTAAAAGGGAAGCTGTGTAGGAGGGGTACCGCACCTTCGATGCCGTCTCAGCCTGTGTGCTGTGTGTGCGAACGGCAAGATCTATATATTTTCTCGCGTAGTTTTGTGTGTGTATGGCCGGAGCTTTGAGCTCTCCCATCACCCTCAGTGCCTCTCAGCTCTCAGTGTGTCAGTCGTGTCAGTAGGCATCGTTAGTGCTTGTTGGTGGCCGTGGCAATGGCAGTTAACGAGGATGAATATTACGACGGTTTTCGGACTTTCGCTTGGCTATCCGATATTGTCGGTTTGCCGATCGATCAGGTAAGAGATATAGATATAACATTAGCGCAAAAAAGATTTAAAAAAAAACAATGAAATTTGTTTATTTCATTCGATTCTTCATTCATATCTTACATCTATCGATACATTGGATGAGCATTTTTTTTGTGGATGCTATATAATTATAACACCGCGAAGTTGTGTATCTCTCATCGGAGGCGCATTTCTCTCATCGATCGTTGGTCTGTCAACGACAAGGGGGAAAAGCAGCGCGAGAGCAGTTATAACCTGTTGCGGCAAAAACGTGTGCGTTTGTCAACACGCCGTTCTTTCTCCGTTTGTAAAAAAGTTCCATTCGCGATCTCTTGCATCTTAACAAATATAAATTTACAATGACCTTTTTTTTTAGACGTCAGATTTTATCGAATTTTTGTTTTTTCTTTCTTATTGGACGCAATATATAATATAGTGACAAAAATGTTGGCTGGCGATGATCATACGGGCCTATACTTCTTCTTTTCTATTTGGCCTATTGCTCCTCTATAGGGTCATGGTGATAATTATGTGGGTCTATATTCGAGACCTCTTGCGAGCAGTTAGAAATACTATATACAAGAGTTCACGTCTACTGATTTTTTATTTTAGCCATATTTTCTTTTTTTTTATTCGGATACGCGAAATTTGATGTGAGATTTATTATTTATTGGGTGTTGATAATCGTGTCGTTTCGTATTTTTTTTTTTTTTTTTTTCAAGACCGCGAATAAACGAACGATTTTTATTTACGTTGGGAAATAATGGAGGGAGGTGAAAAGCGTTTAATAGGAAGAGAGCAGCTTGCAGCAGTTCAAACGAGTGCGTTGTAATTTTGTTTTTGTGTGCCTGCAAACGGGTGCCTATATAGCAGCGGCATTTGTTGAGCGTTTTGATGCTCGTGTCCCCCCTGCTTTCTACTGTACGCCGGCATTATATATATATATATATATATATACGAAAACTGTATACATCGATTTGGTATCGTTAGGCCCTCTTTCCCAGTGATGAATCACGGAACTTTTACAGAATATGTACATCACCGGAGAGACTCGTGGGGGACAATAATTTATCGTTCAGCGCATTAAAGTGGTCCACGAACATGTTTTACGGTTAAGCTTTTGCCTATGAATCTTGACGATAAAAAACAGACTCGTGAAGTCAATAAGTAAAATAATATATCATTGCAATGCCGAATGTATTAAATTTATACGTTCGTTGCCTGTATTGCAAGAAATGTTGCTTGAAAATAATGCAGGGGGGGCTCGTGCCCCCTCTGTAAATCGGGTCAATCTTTCGAGAACCTGTTAAGGCAAAATGTATCGCACCCTCCGACCACTTCGAAAACGCGAATTATACTTTCTCCGAGATGATACAAGTGATCCAGAATGAAATAAGCTTAGCCACTGCAGTATGTCGGCAAAAAGTGGCTAAGCTTTTTTTTTATTGCGATCAGTTGCGTCTTTTGGGAGAAAGTACGTTTACGAATTTTCAGCTATCTCTCTCGCACTCACGTGAAATTCTAACCTATTTTTTTTTCACGGACAAACATCAACGCTTTGAAGAAATACCTACGGCGAATATGCAAAGCTGGTGAATCGTAGTTTCGAAAAGTCACGCTATCTTTCGTTCCATATGATTAGTATAATTAATGCTTTATAAAAAATAATATCGACGAATGCAAATGTACCAGAAGCCGGCCGGGGATTATATTGGATATAATATGACCCTATATCGGATCGAAACGCGTCCCTATTGGCAACCATTGTAAAAATCACGGTTTATGATAATATTATATGAGAAAATATAATATTAAATTACTCATTTACTTATCGAATAATAGTCCTGATATTGATCATATCGAGCCACTGCATAATACGTTACGAACGCTTCCACCACTTTCCGGTTTTAAGGTTATGATCCAAGAATCATCTCGTGATCCGATTGGGTCTAATTCGAATCGCGCATGCGCGTCTCAAAACTCGGACACGTTGTTCGATATCGGTACCAGAACGCGTTTGGCGTGTATCAATAACCGCGAACGTAAAAATTATCACTTCGCTATAATTTTTTACAAAAAGTCGAGAAATGGAATTTTTTAGCGCAACGAGCCGTTGTTTCTTTCGAAAATAGTAAAAAAAACCAGCGAGAAATGGCAGCGACCAGCTTTCTCGATTCCATAGGATATATTTGGTTAGCTACAGAGTTCAAATTCTCTAATCGCAGCATGTATGCGCTTACGTTTATTTAACCTTTTGACCGGCGAGGTTTTCGTGACTTTTTTTTTCTCAGAAAGTTGATGAAACTTGTTCATATTTCTTGGGTTTGACCCTAACGAAGTTCCGATCACAGGGTAGCGTCTTATATAAGACTTTCCGGCGATAAAAAGGTTAACCCTAGCAAACCACACGTGGTCTGTGGGACCGAAAAAATCATGTATTTCTTATATGGGACGAAAAAAAAGGTGTGACATTCTCGGGTTAAAATAAAATTAACAGCATTTTTCAAACTATTCAGAGAATTTTTATATACATTCATCATTCATGAAGAAACCTATAGATATTCAATCGTTATTTTCGTTTACTTTTATTCAATTAACTCTCGATTACTTGTAACAATTGAATAGGTGGTCCGAAACTGGGACACGATGTCCGGTATTGGGACCTTAATTCCCATTGCGATGTTAATTTTGTCATTGATAAAAAAACAAAAAAACGAAAAATTACGAAAAATCTTACGAATTAGATATTCAGATTATTTCAAATAGGTGAAATCAAAATAATGAAAACGGAAGGTCTTCGACACGACTAATCATTAATTTAAAATATAGTTAATTGATTTTTCAACGCTGCTTCTCGTCATACAATGCCTGTGTGCAGGCAGTGTGGGAAAAAGAAAAATATTGTGAAATAATGTGGCGCGCACAGACTGGAACAGATAAGTGCTTATGCGTCCTTGGAACCTTCAGCATAGTAGAACGGTTGTGCCTCCGTGAACTCAACTGAGTCTCTTTGCTCCTCCCCTTTGGTGTTATAAAAATAAATAGTAAATGTGTTTAGCGGCGCGCGAGAGAAAAAAAAAAAGTCATCCGTCCACGCTTACTTTTTTTTTTGTTTGCCTTGAGCCGCATCTCGGCTAATCCACACGTTCAAAGGTAGGCGTTGAATTTATTTGAAAAATTCTTTGACAATGGAATCTTTTATAGAAAAAAAAAAGAAAAAAAAAACAACCGAGATTAGTAAATAGGACAAATTGATTTGACAAATTATTATGCCTTCTCCTCGAGGTATAGCTTCGTTTTCTGAAATTTTTCTTGGCAAAAAAAGAAGCGCAAAAAGAATTCTTCAGGCCCATATTATTGCATCGAATAAATTTTTCGTCCACCCTAAAGTGAGGTCACCGCATATCGAGCCAAGTTTTCCTATTTTTCTCCGTGAAATTCCGCGATGAAATATACCCGAGCGTTATAATTATCACCATCGTATAATCATTACAATCATCGTCATGAAATAAATATTCGGAACGGATAGTCCGTCGAAAAAGCCTCGCGCTTATATACAAGCCCCTGATATTGCGAAATTTTTATTCGTCGTTACAGCATTAAATTTAGTGTTTCCGGTGACTTAGACTCGTCATATTTTATCTATTTCTGTTCGTATATTTTTTTTCGGACTTGATTGAGATACGATTGAGCAGACACTCTCCGGTATAGATGAAGGCCCGTATTCCGCAGTTGCTTTTAAGCGAAGGTCGCTTTTAAAAGTATGATTTTATTTGTAAAATTAAAAAAGCAACTGCGGAGCACACGGGCCGAAAGGTTTCGTTTTTTTTTTACCCGTGTCAACGAAAACCATTTCATAGTTCGACTAGTATGAAAAACAGAACATAAAAAAAAAAATTCGTGAGTCTTTTCTTAAAAAACAAAAAATGTTTACAGTTTTCGTTACTGTCCGCGTATTATTAGGAGACCTTACCATTCAACCCAACTAACTGCGTGGACGACCATATCGATTTGGGGCGTTTATATTGTTTTCAATTTTTTATTTATCTCAATTCGCAGGCCACAAACTCCCCCACCAATAACTTTGAGTCACAATGGACAATATTTTTAGATTACCGCGTTAGAGTTGCCTCGAGAAAAGGGGATGGAGAGAAAAACTTGCTTGCACGCTTAAACGTCCGTTTCTTTGCCGTGCCATTTAATTTTAGCATTTGTTTTCATATATATATATATATAGTTCGACCATCATCGATCGTTCATCTCATCCTTATTTTCTCTCGTTGCCACGCGCACACAATTTCGCTCCTAGAATAAATCTTATAATAAAGAAAATTTTCGTGAGGATTGAAAGCTTTTGACTTGAAAAAAAAAAAAAAGAAACCAAGAATAGGAAGAATATAACGAAAAATAAAACTAAAAGTAGCCGAAGAGAAGCAAAACGATGCAATGAAAAATATTTGAAACCCTTCAAAATAGTCAAAATCGTTCTGTATAACGACTGAAAGAAAGAAAAAAAAAAAAAAAAACAGTCTCGAACTCGTTTAATCTCGCAGAAAATCAAGCAAGTTGTGTTGTCATCGTGTATAGTGTAAACGCGTTTTAAAACCGTTATATATGCCTTTGACATGAACACAAAGAAGAGGGGAAAAAAAAACATCTTGTATCTCTCGGAGATCTCAGCGATAAAATAATTACTCATCTACTCAGGCGTGGCTATAAATTTCGCATGATGCAAGTTCGTCGATTGATATTTGATAAGAATAGATAACGAAAATATTCTATATATACAATATATAGCTCGTTCGAAAATACATTCTTGGGTGGGTTTTATTGCGTCGAACGTTCGTTCGATAAATCGAATGCGAAGCAGTCCTTTTTTAATTTTTTGTTTTTTTTTTTTTTGCTTTATAATTCTCATCAAAGTTTTATATTGACACAAAAGTCATCGAGGCTCGCTGATGCGTGTCACGATCGAGTGCAATTCCCGTTTGACATTCCTGCTAATAAAACATCTTGTGTATCCGATGTACACCTATACAACAATAGGCAATTACGTACTGTATATATATATGCTTCGTTGAACATTCGAGCATATACAGATTTATCGTCTGCGATATTCTCGCTCTTACGCGCCTCTACTATTCACGTACGATGCTGTCATTGATATATATATATATACTATATAAAAAAATATGTGCATATATATATATACTTTTTATACGTACGATGAGCAATGTATTCACATTTTATAGTATAAATAGATATATATATATATGGGCGTGTTTATATGTACGATATTTCGTGATGATATATCGTACATATTTGCTATGCCACGTGTAAGCAATCGTATAATCCAGCTGGCACATTTACATACTACGTATAGTCGAATCTTTGTAAAAGCATGCATACATAAATCGATATCTCGCCTGTTTCGTCAAGATGCGAATAAATTATGCATATCTAGAATTTCGAAAAGTGATTGGAGGATCTGTTGGCAATCTAACGGCTCGGTCCAAAAATAAAAAAAAAAATTCCACTCTATCGCAGTTTTAGTTGGAGAACATTGACGATAATAATGCCATATTATTATTATTTTCAGAAAAAAACTATTTTATGAATTCTCGGATTTCTTTGAGTACGTAAAAATTAATTGAAAAAGTTTATGAATGAGAGTTTTTTTTGTTCCCAGAAATGTTGGAATTCCTTCTCAGAATTTTAAGGAAATAATTTATATAATCGAGTAATTTTATGTTAAAAAAAATCCATTTAATCCCATTCTATTTTTCCATTAAAATTTTTACCCGTATGAAAATACGATATTTTTACGTAAAGGCCCATAGAGCTTTAAGCCCTTGACTAACGTATTTGATTATTTTTTCTCTTCGAATTGAAATACCTGAGATTTTTCGTACCAGAAAATAATGAGTAGAAAAAATTGTTCTACAATTATCTACAATGGACAAAAAATAAAATATAAAATCAAGGATTTGAACTGCTTGAAAAAAAAATTCGAGTTAATTTTTTCACGTATTTCGTCATTAAAAAAAAAAAATGACCAAATACTTCTAGTCCACTAAAGCATTGTTAAAAGTATTGTATTCGTATGCCCACTGATGCGTAGGAAAAAAATTTTGAGGCAGTTATTTTGTGACTCGCTAAAAAGTCAAGTGGAATATTTATTTATTTTTATTTTATTTTTTTTAAATTCACTCATTTCGTCAATAATAAATATATTTTTTTTTTTTTACCACCCAAGATGTGTGATTTTAATCGAGACTCGACTGTACTCTTTATGTACTTGTACTTTGCTAACAGTTGTTCCAGTTGGATTGGGTGCCTATATATATACATATATTTATACATATATACATAGCACAGAGGCATCGTATGACTCTGCAATCGCCAAGAGTTACATGAATCTTTCTCGCTCCATTTTTATTGTATTTTTTTTTTTTTCTTAGTTCCTGTCGTCATGTCGATAATTTAGAAATTATGCGCCTCATGCTCGCGCCAATAGACCGCAATGAGAGCCGATTATACGTAAAATCGTCTCTCGCATATATTATGCGCATAATTATCGGCTCAAAAGCTCTGACATATTCAGCTTTTTTCAATGTGAGAGAATAAATCGTGTGACTTACAGGCTAGAAGATAATTTTTCATTTTTTTTTTTCAATTATTTTTGAGGTTAAACATTTTTTGGAGTTTTTTAAAAAAATTTCGAAATTTTTTTGTTCCATCATCGCAAAGCTTCCTCGTCGTAAAAGCAAAATATTTATAAATATTTATTTTCAATTTTCATATACCATCGATTGTATCTCCATGGAAATATATAACGGAGATTACACATTCTACGTCGTATCGTCGATGAGTGGACAAAATAAAAATGTTTGTCTCGTTAAGATTCGATATCTCGATCTTACGAAGAAAATAATAATGATAATAATAATCACTCGTACTTACACACTAACGTACAAATGTTTTTCTGGACGAGGGATATCTTAGAAACGAAGAAAACTATCACGTATTTTACAGATAATGAAACGTTTTGTTCTATTCATTAAAAAAAAAAAAAAAAAAAAAAAAAAAACATAACGAACTTGGTCGATTTCTACTGAAGAAAAAAGTACATCCGGATCGTGATTAACGCTGTAATATTACATACCATGTCCGGAAACTTTGGGACGAGTCCGACTTCGGGATAAAATAAAATTTCGAAATAACGCATAAAGATGGATTATTCGGTATACTTGTCAAAACGATAAGAGAATTCATAGTGACGTTATCTACAAAAGTTTCCATCCGGAATGTATCAGGCAAATGATAATGATGAATTTTAATTCACGAATGTTAAATGACATTTGTGATGCGAGATTTTTTTCTGCTAAAATAAAAAAAAAAGGAAATAAAAAAAGATAATTTCGTCACTGAAACTTGCTGGGAGAATTTTTCTAATTACTTCACAAGGTCGAATTTTTTCTTGTTTATTTTTATCCGAGCTCGTGATGAAATCAAAAGAAAATCTTAGTCTTAGTCTTGATAAATTTATGTCGTATGTACTCGAATTCTTGAATTGGGCGGGGAAAAAAAAAAAATAGAATTTTTCAAATATTTACAATGATAAAGAGGCGATTATTAAATTTAATTAGTTTTAACCATCAAATTTGATATCTTAATTTTTTTCCGAACTCTTCAAGATTTCTCGATGCAGATAGATCCCTATCCCCTCGTATTCTCTCATTATTATTATTATTATTGTTGTTGTTGTTTTATTAATTTATATATTTATATTTGTATCATAAAAAAATTAAAGTAGACCAATTTTTGTCCTCTCGATTATTTTATGTCGAATTTGAACAATAATCCCTTTTGGATGAAAAAAAAAAAAAAACAAATCTAGCTTTTCGCAATTGTTACCACACATTTTATGCCAAATTATTTCACAAATGAAGATCTTAAAATAATCTACATAATATAAACCACATTTCCGAGACACTTCACTCATCCTCAACTCACTGAAACTCCCCGATATACCTCTTGAATTTTTTAAAAATATATTTTTATCAAAAATATAACGTAGCAAAGAATTTGTCGAATTTTTTCGATTCCAGTTAAATTTTTACGTATCAATATCGTCTTGTGCCCTGGGCCTGTTTATCTGAAACTCGCTGTTTCAGCGTCCAAGCATTTTATAACTTCCCCTCTCATTCCAAATAAAAGTCCTTCGAGACTCTTTTCATTCAGTTTTTTTTACAACTTTTTTTTTCTTCAACTCCAAACCAATCGTGTCTCACTTAAGTTCGGGTAATTCCCGCGCTGCTCCCTGCATATATATGCTGTACTAAATTTCTTATCTCGTTTGCACAAAAAAGGGGAAATCACCGTATAACGATATAAACTAATATCGATGAACAAAAGAAAATTCTAAGATTTATCAGAGTTATCACCCCCTTGACCGAGAAAGCTATCGATGATTTTTTCAAGAGTGCGTCAAAAGTGTCAAGTTCACACGTGATACAATACCGTATTAATTAATAATATGACTTTCACGATTAGTATAATACGATGCACTCGCGACAAACGAGGAAATCGTTGCAACATGTTTAACGCACTGCCTTTGCATACATTGAAACTCCGAGAATGCGAGCTCGATGCTCCGTTCTCATGCAAATCATACACGAGAGGGATTCCCATTATTCGTTCGAGAAGACATTTCGAGAGACAGCTGTTGAATCGAGCAAATTGTACAAGAGTTCCCCCTGAGTTATATACCAAGCTATAGTGAAATTTTTCTCTCGTATAAAAGATGCAATGCTTCAACGTTCGATATTCAGTTCTCTACGAATATCATTCGAACGAGCAAGTTGAACACGGTGAGTATCGTTGAATAAAAACAAAAAAAAAAAAAATAAATAAATTACAAACTTTATTTGTGCGAATTTTTCATTGAAATTATTCGAAACAATCGTATCATTTTCGTTGTTTTCATATAGACGAATAATCAATTTTCAACGATGAAGTTCCTACTTTTTTCTTTCGCTGCGCTTTGCGCAATGTCTTGCATCGCTCGGGCTCAACGATCTCATCAAATTCCGGGAACACCGACGAGACCAGCTTGGCCAAAACAACCCACATTCGTAATTAAACTTTTCACGAATTTTGTAAAATTTTTCACGAAAAGATATTTCGATAGTTTGTTCAAGGGTGAAATTATACGATTTTCTGTAATTCAAAATTCCATGGGGTTGACAAAGCTTTCGATGAATTTTTCGTCCTCGCGTCTTCTGGAGGACAGATCGGGGTCAAATCATATTTAAAAAAAAAACCGTAAAAATTTGAAAATTTTAAATTCATACGAATTTTATCATCAAATGATGTTATTCCGTTCATATACGTAAAAGTTGCAGAAAAATCGCAAAAATTTTCACTCATGATCGATGCTAAAGTGATTGCGCTATCAAAGTAAGGGCAAAATTTTAATGAAACTTTCATTAAGATTTTTGTTTTTTTTCCCCCCCTTTAATTTATTAATCAGGGTCATCGTTTTCGTCGCGAGCCACAGGGATCTTTGTCGATCGAGGGTAGACAACCCCTCGATGGTCCCAACAGAAATCCCTCGATCGATCTCAGCTACAATCAACGCTTGATCGACAACGATAGAACGACTCTCGATGCTTACGGCGGTGCCAATCTTCACGATCGACACGTTTCGCCACAGGCCGGTTTCAATTACGAGCACAAATTCGACAACGACATGTTTCTCCGCGGACAGGGACAGGTTCAACAGGGTCCACGTGGACGATTAGAGCCGAGTTTTGGGGCTGGATTAGGATGGAGATTCCGTCGTAGTGCTATGCCCGAGGTGGAGGAGGAGGAAGAAGAAATTGCGGAGGAATTTAATTGAAACGGAAAGAAAAAAAAAAAAAATCACCATAGTTCAAGTTTTTTTTTTTTCAATATTTATTTATATATTTATTTTTTTTTATAATTTATCTTATCTTATAGTTTGGCTGCCAATGTCAGAATAAAATTTTGGTAATTTATTTCGTTTGTGCTAATCATTTTTTTCCCCTTCCTCATCTCATCTCACCTGCGTCGAAAGTACTAAAATTCGAAGTAAATATGTATTTTAAAAATTATCGTTTATGAAATTCGAGGGAGCTATGATCGAAACAAAAGGTCGACCAGTTCTCAATGAGATCATGGAAAAATCAGTCTAGCAACATTTGCATCCATTATTTTTGGATGGGTGACCTCTTAGCTGGTGGACGTAGAATGATTCGTAATTTGTCTAGAAGAAGAAAAAAAAACGAAATTGCGACCCCGTTCTTTAACGCTTCAAAAGTTGGTGATACTTTCTCACCGTCTCACTCCTGGGTCATCAGACCGCAACATTGAGAAAAATATAACGCGGCTTAACCGTGGATTATATATTTGTTTATTGGATTATATAACGTATATAACGTGGATATATAACGTGGGTATATAACGTGGATTATATAACCGTGGATTATATATATATATATATATATATATATATATATATATATATATATATATATATATATATATATATATATATATAGGATTATACACACAGCGGTCGCTCTCGGACCTTCGTTAATTGGATGAGAAGAATCATCCCTCTCATCGTGACCATCAAGCACTCTGAGAGCGAGCATTTGTGCTTGCCAAAGTGTTTTCTTCTCGATTAACCTCGGAATTTCATTGTTCTCCCTCGATCGTTCAATATAAATATTACCGAGGCATATGATCAACGAGTTATCCCATTAAATTATTTCATTAGATCCAATAATTGAGGTAATTACGTTTTCATTGGGGGATTTTTTTTTTTCTTTCTTTTTTTTCTAGGTCAATTTCGTGCTGACCCAATTCACGGCTCTGGGTCTCGCGGGTCTACTGAGATCATCCCTGAATCCGTTGGTCGTGCCACCGGCAACTCGTCACGCATTTGGTCTTGTAATCGGCCTCTGTCTCGGTTACTTCTGTTTCGGCAAGTAAGCCGATAATCTCTCGATGAGACTGGACCACGAAAAAAAAAAAAAAAAAATGAACCAATCTCTGGTAGATAATTAATCAACGATTACCCCATCGATATGAGATATTCATTTACTTTTTTTTTTTTTTAGACAGGCGGTACACCTGGCAGGACTTCCGGCGGTATGTTACGTCGCGATGCGTACGCAGGACCCGAGGGTCGTGCAAAAGTAAATTTTTTATAATTTATTTGAAACCTTTGAATTCTGTAATGTTGCAAAAAAAAAAAAAAAAACATATTTCGCAGTTAAACAAAATTTTAGCCATCAATGGAAACTTTTTCATTGCTCAGAATTTTGCAAAACAGAAGATTACTTGTGTTTTTATTTTTATTTTTGTCATATTTTCAAATTCACATTACGAGTCAAAAATTTTCCTGTTAGCTGCAATTCTGTAAAAAAAGAAAAGAAAACTTGCTTAATTTTTTTAAAAATTTTATTAATTGAAATTATTTGCAGGCATGTTCTTACCTTGGCTCTCGGTTATCTCTCCAGCATACACTTTTACCGGCAGGTCTACGATTATGGCTCTTACAGTCTCGACATAACGGGTAAGTCTCTTTGTATAAACACACGCGATTGCAATTTCGCCGGAAATCCGTGATTATATGAAAAGTGCTCTTTTCGGAGTATATTTCTTTAAAAGATTTGGGCAAAATTGCACGAAAAACAAAAGCAGCACCGTTCGTACATTCATTGATATGCGACAATGAAATTCTTTTCTACGATAATATTTCGGATCGTTCGATCTTTCATCGACACAGGTCCACTGATGGTGATAACGCAAAAGGTAATCAGCCTGGCGTACAGCATTCACGATGGTATTACCCGATATGAGTACGATTTAACGCCTAATCAACGGCATCAGGCAGTGAGGTGAGCGTTATTCCCACGTCGATGCATCATAATTGGGAGTTTGGATGAATTTTTTTTTTTTTTTTTTCAATCATTAGGGCGCATAATGTAGAGTAAGTAAAAATAATGAGGACGTATTTTTTATTTTTCGTTAAAAATGACGGATGCACATGTTATAGGCAATTTAATTTCACGGATTTTTATATATGAATGAAAACGCCAATTATATCGCGTGTCTAATGAAAAAAAAAGGTCGTAAGCGCCATTATACGACCTTGTGTCGTTTTTAATGGCAAAAGGTCGGATAATTTTTTTTTTCGTATTTGGAATAAAAACGCGGAATTATGTCCAGAAACGTTGAAATTAAAAAGCCCGTCAACTAATGACAGAAGATCGTATGTACTGGCAGATATGACTTTTTATTACAAACGTGAAGAAAACAAATTGCGTAGACTAATTGCAGAATAAGGTCGTATTCCCCAAAAATATTATTTTTGGGGGATACGATCAAGTTTTGTCAAATATCCAAGACTTTATAGTTGCGAATTACGTAAAGTTTCGCGATTTTATCACATCAGCGTTGAAAATTTCTAATCGAAAAATTAATTCTACTCATCCGCGGCACATACGACTTTTCGGTTGGACGTCCGGAAGTTCAAAATTTCAACAGATCTTCGCGTTTCAGGTATTTCCGGAGCGATTCGAGAAAGAAAAAAAAATTATACGACTTTTTGTTATTTCGCTCGGGAAGGTAATGACAGAAGGTCGTAACTTTTTTTTTCATTGATTTTCGGTGGATACGACCATTTGCGCTTACGTTTTTTTCTTGCTAATTTTAATGGATCCAGGCGGTTGCTATGTTTTTAAAGCGAAAATGCAATAAAAAAAAAAAATTTTATACGACCTTTTGCCACCAAAATCGTATTTTTGGCGCTTACGACCTTCTGTCATTAGACACGCGATATGTAAGCCTTCAGGCTTCAAAATTTCGATTTTGCTGAAATTTTGATATGTTATTGTGCGTGCCAAGATATATAAATCCCCCAAATTTTAGACCTCCAGACCTTCCCGCTAACGAGCTACACATTAATGAATTTCTCCATTTGACGTACGCGATTGTTTTTTTCTTTATTTTTTAACACTTCCGGGCGTTGAAAAAAAAAAATAGAACCCAACATGTCATTTTTGTAAAAAAGTCTGATCTTTTCGAATATAAAATTCATTTTCAGGTAGAACTTCAGCAACAGTTAAAAAAAATCACGTGTTTTTGCAAAAAACCTTTTTTTTTTCAATGATAGTGCGCGATTTTAATTATTTTTTTAAATTCCATCGAAAAGCTGGGGATTTTTTTGGTAAAGTTACAAAATTTTTAGAGTGGGATGACCTAGGGTTCGCATCTGAGCTGCATTTATGGGAAATTTGTACACGTCTTTTAGTTCAGCGGGTGGAGCGATCAAACGACGACGCGTACAAGTTTTCCATAAATGCAGCTCAGATGCGAACCCATGGTCATCCGACTCTGAAAATTTGGTAACTTCACTAAAAAAATTCTCAGCTTTTCGATGGAATTAAAAAAAAAAAAATTAAAATCGCGCACTATCATTGAAAAAAACAGGTTTTTTGCAAAAACACGTGATTTTTTAACTGTTGCTGAGGTTCTACCTGAAAATGAATTTTATATTCGAAAAGATTAGACTTTTTTACAAAAGAAACATGTTGGGTTCTATTTTTCTTTTTCAACGCCCGGAAGTGTTAAAAAATAAAGAAAAAAATAATCGCGTACGTCAAATGGAGAAATTCATTAATCTGTAGCTCGTTAACGGGAAGGTCTAGAGATCTAAAATTTGGGGATTTACATATCTTGGCACACACAATAATATATCAAAATTTCGATTTTGCTGAAATTTCGATATATTATTGTGTGTCTATATATATATTAGGGTGTGCGGAAAAAAAACAATTTTTTTTTTCGGTTGCATCCACCAAAAAAAGTTGAAGCAAGGTAAAAAAAGAAGAATCCTAAAACGGGAGATCAAAAAAAAATTATTTCGAACGGCGCATTGCATTTGAATATTTTCCATAAGAATAACACAGGAAAATATTGGGATTTCTGAATGTGGTAGTGCAACTCGTCAGAAAAAAATCACACAAAGATGTCATTAACATATTCTCATGGAGAATCGAATTCCCTACAAAAAAAGTTCTTACGAAAAATTAGCTCGGAACAACCGTTCAAGTGGAATATAACGCGAATGAATGTAGTGGAAATAACGCTGTCTGAAATTGAATTGATAGGAAAAAAAATAATTCAAAAGGCTGTAAAAATCGAATTTTTCGCTTCACGAAAAAACTTTTTGGGGGTTTTTTTGTAGAGAATGTTCTGCTCTAACAACGTCGCTTTGATAGAAGCATATAACGGTTCATTAACAAAAAAACGAAGAGCAGCAACAATATTTATTGGGCATAGTGCAAAATTATCGATAGAAATACCCTAATTGCAACAAACAGACTCTTAAAAAAAGAAACGATGATTATTAAGCATTATAATGTTAAAAAAAACCTATTCTATCTTATTAAACCAAATTCATTGAACAAAGCTTTTCTAAACACGATCAATGATGAACGTCGTTTCTTTTATATTTCTTGTTGTACTTGATTTTTTTTTGTATAAGAGAAATATTTTGAGAACAGTTTCATGCAAGTATGTTAGAGCAGAACATTCTCTACAAAAAACCCCCAAAAAGTTTTTTCGTAAAGCGAAAAATTCGATTTTTACAGCCTTTTGAATTATTTTTTTTCCTATCAATTCAATTTCAGACAGCGTTATTTCCACTATATTCATTCGCGTTATATTCCACTTGAACGGTTGTTCCGAGCTAATTTTTCGTAAGAACTTTTTTTGTAGGGGATTCGATTCTCCATGAGAATATGTTAATGACATCTTTGTGTGATTTTTTTCTGACGAGTTGCACTCCGACATTCAGAAATCCCAATATTTTCCTGTGTTATTCTTATGGAAAATATTCAAATGCAATGCGCCGTTCGAAATAATTTTTTTTTAGCCTCACGTTTTAGGATTCTTCTTTTTTTACCTTGCTTCAACTTTTTTTGGTGGATGCAACCGAAAAAAAAAATTGTTTTTGTTTCCGCACACCCTAATATATATATATATATATATATATATATATAGCGTAACATGTGTGACGTCATAATGTTATAGTTTTCAATTTGTTATATTAACGGCAATTTTTATTCAAATTAAAAAAAAAAACGTAGTAAATATTTTTTTCCTAAACTACCAGATTATGAAATAAAAAAAATTTCATTCAAACTCCCAATACATATTATACTGTCACGAGGAACTTTTTTCAAATGCCAAATTGAAGATCTCACGGTGATAATTCGTAAAACAATCTCATTTACGTTTCAGGATAATGCCAACGGCCCTGGAGTACTTCAGTTACGTGTTTCACTTTCAGGCATTAATGGCAGGCCCCGTTATCTTCTATCGTGATTACATGGATTTTATTCACGGTAGCGGATTACGAGGAGCCAAACCTCTGATGGTAAAAATCGTTGTTCGAAAATTTTATACGAAAAAAAAAAAGAGTAACAAGGAATGACCATTATAAAAATTTGTTGTTTTTCTTCCATTGGCAGATATTTTACGACGAATCATCAAAAAATATGAACGAAATCGTTCTGGAACCATCGCCAGCGATTATGGTCGTGAAAAAAGTCATCGCCAGCTTGACCTGCGCCGTTATATTCGTGGCATTTATTCCATTATATCCGATACAAAAGATAAAGGGTAATTTTTTTTTTTTTTTTTTTTTTTTCATATCCACTGGTCTCTCAAGATTTCGTTTGCAAATTTTTATCTCATTCGGGCCGTTTGGTTTTGTTGTTGTTTTTTTTTCCCCCCTCAGATGATGACTTTTTGGCGAATACCACGATGGTTTATAAAATTTGGTATTTAATGATCTCGACGATGATGGTCCGTTTCAAGTATTATTATGCCTGGTTGTTCGCCGATGCGATCTGCAACAACTCGGGACTCGGAAGAAACGGACAAAATTCCGACGGGAGCCCAAAATGGGATCTCGTATCGAACGTCGATATTTTACGTTTCGAGGTAGTAAGAACTTGCGAATTAAAATAATTAAGAATTCGAAAAATTCATTGTCGATATTTTCCTTCTCTCGCCTTCTGTTTTTCATTGAAAAAATAAAAAAACAAATAAAATAAAATACTTTGCTTGCAGACTTCACTGAGTCTCAGGGACAGTGTCGAACGTTGGAACAAAGGAACCAATCGTTGGCTCAGAATGATCGTCTACGAGAGAGCCGGACGTAACAGGACCATTTTCACTTATGCCCTTTCCGCCGTATGGCACGGTTTTTATCCGGGCTACTACCTCACTTTTGCCAATGGAGCTTTATTCACATTCGCCTCTCGTTCCGTGAGTAAAAAAAATTGCCTCTCCTATTTTTTTTCGTCCGTCAATTAACATTGATCGTATTTTTCACACGTGTTTCGGTAGAATAGGAAAAAAAAAATATATATATATATATATTTCTTATTCTATCGAAACACGAAACATATATAATATATATATAGCGACGGTTTCGTAGGAAAAAAAAAAAAATAGACTGGATTATATGTCAATTTCTGATCATATAATCCATAATATTTATTTTAATTTTTTCTATAGCTCATTTTGGTCATTGAAAGACTTATCGATTCAACATTTGGGCTTTCAAAATAGTCTTTATTGGTTGAAATTACAGAGAATTTTTTTTTTTTTTTTTTTTGGTTTTGATAAATGGGCGTTATCAATATCAATAGGGGAGTTTTATTTGCATAAATTTGTCAAGTTTTTTTACAAAATACTATAATGTACATCAGCATATATATTCATTTACTTATTTTCTAATTATATCTTTAAAATACACATCGCATTATCACACCTTTGTCTCTTAGTCTTTATTTATCCGTCTACTCCAGCTCTTTCTTTTATCCCTTACTCATTTTTTTTTTTACAGACCTCCTCTATTTCCCTACATTAATCACACATCCCTTTTTGCATTTTCCCACACAGCATATTTATCAATTCTCCCTTTATGGCCCATTCATCAATTCCTTCCATCCATTCCTCTGCATTCTTTCTTGCTTTTTCTGTCACTGACTCTCAACCGTTTTTTACATATTAATGAATGCTCCATCTATATTTAAGCTACTCAAGCCCATCTAGCCCACATAGATGTATAAAATCACAAAAATATTATTATTGTTATAATTATAATAATTATAATATAATAATATAATATGAGAATGTAATATAATAATAATAATTATTATTATTATATCAATCAATAGTGGAGTTTTATTTGCATAAATTTGTCAAGTTTTTTACAAAATACTATAATGTACATCAGCATATATATTCCTTTACTTATTTTCTAATTATATCCTTAAAATACACATCGCATTATCACACCTTTGTCTCTTAGTCTTTATGTATCCCTCTACTCCAACTCTTTTACTTCCCCCTTACTCATTTTTTTACAGACCTCTATTTCCCTGTAGTAATCACACATCCCTTTTTGCATTTTCCCACACAGCATATTTATCAATTCTCCCTTTAATGCACATTCATCAATTCCTTTCATCCATTCCTCTGCATTCTTTTTTGCTTTTTCTGTCACTGACTCTCAACCGTTTTTACATATTTATGAATGCTCCATCTAAATTTAAGCTTCAAACTATATTTAAGCTACTCAAGCCCATCTAGCCCACATAGATGTATAAAATCACAAAAATAATTACTATATTATAATTATAATATAATAATATAATATGAGAATGTAATATAATAATAATAATTATTATTATTATATCAATCAATAGTGGAGTTTTATTTGCATAACTTTGTCAAGTTTTTTTACAAAATACTATAATGTACATCAGCATATATATTCCTTTACTTATTTTCTAATTATATCCTTAAAATACACATCGCATTATTACACCTTTGTCTCTTAGTCTTTATGTATCCCTCTACTCCAACTCTTTTACTTCCCCCTTACTCATTTTTTTTACAGACCTCTATTTCCCTGTAGTAATCACACATCCCTTTTTGCATTTTCCCACACAGCATATTCATCAATTTTCTCTTTATTGCACATTCATCAATTCCTTCTATCCATTCCTCTGCATTCTTTCTTAATTTTTCCGTCACTAACTCTCAACTTTTTTTTACATATCAATGAATGCTCCATCGTCTCATCTTGTTCTTTAAATATCCTGCCCTTCCAGTTCTTCTCTCCTTTCTTTTTCGCCCTTCCTACGCTGCCACATCTTATTAACCTTGCCCACATTTCTTTGTCTTTTCCATTCACCTCCTCTTCGGACCAGTAATTCCAGAGCATCTCCTCCTTCTCAACAATGCATTTGCACATTTTTTCCTCTTCCTTCCTTACAATTTCTTTTTTCAACTTCTCCAGCCCCTCTTCCATCCTTTTGTCTATTCTTTCCGCATCTCTTCGTTCCCTTATCATCGTTATTACGTCTTCTATTTCCATATCTTTTAGCACTCAAACTAAATTCTTCCCCCATTCGGACGGTTCACCATTTGTGATCGGCCTCATCTCTTCCAGCAGACAAAACCAAATGGGCGTAATATTTTAAAACGATAAATAATGTTTAATTTACTTACAGGTCCGACGTCACATTAGACCGTACTTCATTAATTCCAAACCAGCAAAGTTCTTTTACGACGTTGCAACCTTCATTACCACCCGAATATTTTTAGCCTACATAACATTCAGCTTTGTTCTACTGGAATTTTTGCCGAGCGTAAAATTGTACCTGTGAGTATAAAAAAAAAAATTTTTTTTCTTCTCATCCTCGATGCATCGTTTGCTAATGAAAAAAAAAAAAAAAAACAAAAACAAAAAAATTATACTATTTTACCGGTACATCGTTTCCTCGCTGGCGAAATATTTGCAATTTTTTTTTTGTTTCAATCACAGGCACATGTACCTGGCTCCGCATTTATTGGGACTCGCCGCTATTGTAGTTCTGCCGTTACTTCCGCTCGACAGAACGACGAGGAAAACGACCGTGCCCGATACAACGAAACGGTCGAGCGATGTCACCAATGGCCACGTTAAAAAGTCGGAGTAGATTGATCCGGTGATATGAAATCGCGCACAACGAGAAATACGAAAATTTACGGTGCGAGCGTTCCATATATATATATATATATACATATATATCGGTTACTAATAATTATAAAAGTTCGAACAAAGATTTTTTACGATACTAGTTGCTAATTATTATACATAGATATATCCATATATGTATTATATTACGTATATCAGGGTGTCGCAAAAAAAAAAAAAAAAAAAAAAAAAAAAAAAAAAAAAAATCGATGTTATTTTGCTTCTCATTGAGAATTCAATGTTTTATAATTTAAAAAAATGTTCAAAAGTTAAAATAATCATATATTTATAGAGCTTACGTGACCTCTGGATTTTTAAAATTTTATAACAATTGGTGGACTTCATTTTGAGATCGAAAACAAAAAAATATCGATGTTTTTTTTCCAACACCCAAATATATACATAAATATATATATATATATATATATATATATATTTACATGTTTGAATCAAGATTTTTTATGATAAAGCGTATATCTGAAAGGTTTAACACACGTTTCTGTGTACATTGCATGACGAAAAACCGAAAAACTGGCTCGCGACGACAGCACATACAGTAATATAGATCGGAGATTTATCGATCGCCGTTTAAAAGCCTCGCGCGTTGACAACGAGGCTCTCCCAAAAGAATGAAAAAAAAAAAAAAAACAAAAGTGTATTTTTTCTACAAACTTTTATCTAGTGATATTTATAAAAAAAAAAAAAAACCCCCATCTCGTAAACGAATACAAGACTGTCGTTACTCGCCGTATCTGTTGAAGATTGAGAGAGAAGGGAGAAGAATCAAAGAGATTTTATCGCACGAATAATCCGTACAAAAAACAAAACAAAAAAAATTAGACTAACGAGTATTTTTCTTTTTTTAACAAATGAATTTATCGAGGAAACGAGAGTTCGAACTCAGGGGGCTTTTTTCAGCTTATAAATTTTGCGGAAAGCCCATTTTTTTTTGTACGTTACAGTTTTATCTTGTAATAATAAAATTAAAAAAAAAAAAAAAAGTTTGCTACGTCTTTACGTTGAATTTTCAAGCTTCAATGAAATTTCCCCTTCTCGTTTAGAACCGTACAACCGAACGACGTGATAAAATTATGCTCGTTCGATTGCTCGCTAATCTTCTTGACCGAATTCACCTCGAACAAACTGCACTCGTGTCTGAGTTTGATGAAAAAAAAGAAATGAAAAATATCCCCTTCAGCTATATTCGTTAATTTTTTTTCAAAGATGCAGATCTCTATCAAGGTCAAATATCTCAAAGTCTCGATATAATTTACGTATTCATCGATTAAGGTAGTACGAGCACAATTGCACGCATGAAACAAGAGAGAGAGTCGGAGTTCTGACCATTTTCAACCGGAAAATTGAAGCTTTTTTGTGACGTAGCGCTTGAATTACACGGTGAGAAGTAATTTTTCAATTTTTTTTACAATATCTATTATATCTGATCTATGAAATTTCAGTTTTCCAACGAGTGTAGTTGGATACGTGAGCAGCAAAACCGTGATCACCGCACTTCCGGTTGATCGCGTCTCCATAAAACTACGTGCTTTGGTAACTCAAACTGCTGCTCGACTTTGCAATTTTATCGCGAAAAAATTAAACGGTCAATATAGCTAAAATTTTGGCAATAGGCGCATAAAGTATTCGTCAAAAACATAAAAAAGCTTCAAGTCCAAAAGTTTGATTCGTACACGGAAAAAAAGACATTTCAAAAAATAATAACTGAAATTTAAAAAATAAGAACGATGAAGAGAAAAAAATGCAGTTTAAAACAGTAAATTAATCTCTTTACAGTTTTTTGATCAAAAAGTAATGTGCGGAATATACTTCTGTACTATCATCCGTATAACCATATTTACTGGTTTAAACTGTAAAAACAATTATTTCCACTTCAAAATTCAAAAGAACTTCCGAAGTTTTCCTCCCGAGAGACAAATTTTTTTTCCGCGTAGCAATGATCGTACCTCCTTAAAATTGATAATTTTATGTCAAAAGGTTCGTAAATCCCCATTTTTCTTTTTTAACGGAACGTATGCAATCGTGAGAGTTTTCTGAACGTTTAACAGTTTTAATATTGATCGTATCTATAATCGTGAAAGATACGAATTTCTGTTTCAAAGTTACGCGTCAGCCCAGAATTCGTATATAGCGTGGGATAAATATCTTCATTTCACGAATTAATTACTCGCGTAAAGAGTCGTTGACCAACTTTGAAATTTTGCAGATGTTATCCTATACACCTCTGCTACCCCATATAAAAAATTCAAATTTTTATCTAATCTTTAAGTTCGTGCTCGGGAGGTTCCTCCTGTTTGTTTGCGGGACGAGTCGTCCGAGGGGGTTCCCTTTGCTTATAAACAGGCAAATTCTCACTCATCTCGGCCAGTCATTTTACGTTCTCGAAATCAGAATTAGAACTGTAGAGTTTCGTTTCATCGGTATTCGATAATAAATGGCATTGGTAACAACGTTTAAAAATTATAGCAATATACTCCTGTAATTTTTTGATATATTAACGTTTTTGTTGCAAACAAAAAAATTCAAAATTCACGTTTTTCGAGCTTCAACTCCAAACGCTGTCCGAACTATTCAAGATAGAGAAAATTGCGCGAGAACAATTTTGTAGAGAATTAAATTGTCTAGAAAAAAAGTCCCCGACAGCATGTATGAAAAGTCAATAGCGGATGAGTGAGAGGTGTCCGAAGTGGCATCACGAGGAAGTGTGTGATTTTTGTGAAATCGCAGGATAGCAGACTCATTAGTTGTTAAATTACATATCACCGCGTTAGCGTTGAATTAAAAATGCATAAAAATTCATACGTCACCTAGACCCAACGAGAAAGCCATTACCGCCTAAAAAACTTTATTCGTAACTAAATTCAAATGAAGCCACCTGCTCGAAATCGTTTTTTTTTCAATTATTTTTACAACTTTGGACGCCTACCACGACTCAATTATTGACTTTACATTATATGCCGTCGCGGACTTTTTTTTTGTAGAGAATTCCGTTACCTAGAAAATTATTTATGAGCAATTTTACTTTATTACGTATAATTTGAGCAGCGTTTCGAGTCGAAGCACAAAAAGTGCCAAATTTTTATTGTTTATATTTTTCCCTTGTCAAAATTTAGAGAGGGATAATAATGCACATTTTATGAGTTATTATTTATGCCATTTATGAAAAGACGCTAAAAAAAAACTCCAGGATGTTATTCTGAAAAACTTGATATGTAGTTCGGCAACATTGTCCGTCGCGTCTGAAATCGAAAGCGTGCGTGCCTCTTTTTTTCACCATTTTTACAACGAATTTTTCGGCACGGCGTGGGTTAAGGTTATGTCTCAATCACGGTCTTGGACCGTCGTCTCAATCTCTCAATACACAATGGCAGGCGATTCGCACCATTCGCGATGCTCAGGACCGTTGGCGGCGCTGATCGCAGCCTGTCACGTGGTCTGAAAAGAGGGTTTTTCTCACTGATCTCTACTATTAGAGATCTCCACTAGTAGAGATCAGTGGTTTTTCTGTCACACTCACTGATATATATATACTTATATCAGTGGTCACACTATTAAACATTTTATTCACACTATCAAACATTTTATTCACCGACGCCCTACTATAAATGGTTCTAAAACTTACCACCAGTTAGCGTATCACTTCGTGAGCATCGCGAATAGACCATACAGAAGGTCTATGGCCCGTATTCACAGTCGAGTCCACTGAACTCTACTAATACTGGAACGTGCGCTACCGCTGCTAGACCGTATCGAGAGAGATAGCCACGAACGACGCTTGTTGGTATCCTGGTCTCTGTCTGTACAGTACAGTCAAAAAGTTTATTCCTCGATTTCAGATCTTGCTTATATCGGAGCGTCACCGAGGTATACATATCTACTTCCAATTATTAGCCGTCAAGTCTTGAATTCCTCGTGCGTCATTATAGTTATATTAAGAGAAAAAAAAGAGCATTGCCTTTCAGTTTGCAGTACACTCTCGATAGAGTAATAGAATTCAGTGGGATAAACTTTTTGAAGCGCCTATACAACACCTTCAAGTGCGCGTGCGTCACACGATCAGACAGAGAGAAAGATAGTTTGCGAGCTATCTCTCTCGATACGCTCCTTCTCCATGTGCAGTATAGCCAGCGCACGTTCCAGTATTATTAGAGTTCAGTGGTCCAGATATTTTGTACGTCCATGCACAGCGGCAAGCGTCACACCGAGGGGCAAGGAGAATTATCACTAGAACTACTGCGCCGCATAGTGGCGAAAGCGGACCCTACAAAATCGCCCAGTAAGGGGGACTACCCCCATCATTGAAATTTGGTTTCGTTGCCAAGACCTGTATGCAAGACCGTGATCGTATCTATAATCGCAAAAGATTCATATTTCTGTTTCAAAGTTCCGTCAATCCGGAATTCGAAAATGACGACGGCTAAATATCATGATTTCCCAAATTAATTGCTCCAGCAATTAATCGTTGAACTGCTTTTTGAAATTATGCAGGCGGTAATCCCGCATACTTACGCTACAAAGGCATATATAAAAAAATTCAGAATCTTATCCAATCGTACACTGCCATAATGTCAAAAGATTTTTCAAATATACCAAGAATCTTTACTTTCAACATATTTTCCAGTTCATTCCAACCCAATGGATCAAATTTGACGATAAAAGAAGCAAAAAAAAACCATCATCTTCGACATGACGCGTTTATATATTTCGTAATCACATTTTTTTGTTTCTTCTTTTTTTTATACGTTTTTTTTTTTAAATTATTTTTATTCATTTATTTTCAATACGGTGTTTCTTCGAGGGGGATACACCAGCGCGAGTATCATCTTAGCAAAATGTACAAAATCTTTTAAGCCGTTTTTGCTCGAATGGCAGCACGCTTTCCGGTAACAGCCTGAAAATAACAGATTTAATGAGTCCGCCGTAACGAGAAAAAAAAAAAAAATAAATAAGAGGACGATAACACACACACACACACCAAAAAAAAGGAGGAAAAAACGAAAATTCTTCGGCGAAAAATCGATGAGCGAGATGAAATAATTACCTGAAAACCAGATTTGATGCTAGCCACCGAACATCGAGAGCCGCATGTCTCGCACTGCAAGAAGAATAATCTCGTATCTTTTTGGAGTATCGTGTCGGGTGAACGGCACGTATGGCACGTCACGTATTCCTTGATATATCTCCTCAATACGTTCTCTATCTGCTTCTGTTGAAAGCGTCCTTTTATAATGAGCTGACCGTTGCCATCGACGGAGCCGCTTGTACCCAATTCAGCCAGTAAAAAGTCCAATACATGTTTCAGTTTTCGATGCAACGTTTTGCAAATCTGTAGAAACGATCGAGGGTGGGGGGGCAGAAAAACGGAACAAAAAAAAAACAAAAAAATTGTACAATCCTTTCGTTTTTCGCCGCAGAACGAATTAAAAGATGAGAAAGGGGCAAAGAAAAGGACAAAAAAAAAAAATCGAAAGTTACCTCGGTAAAATTGGCGAAGGATGTCTTTTTCGTGCCTATGCGAACTACTTGCGGTGGTCGCATGACGAATTTTTGTTTCTTACCGGCAACCATATCGGGATTCTTTTCCCGCATCATGTTGAATACTCGAAGTAATAGCTCGTCGTAAGTATAATCCCTGTCGGATCCTACCCAAACGCTCGTGTCCTCAACTTGAGAGCATAAAAACATTCGAATCGCGTTGAACGAACAATCGAGACAATTGAAATCGACGATAATTCCAGAGACACAAGACTCGTCCCCCCCGCCCCTTTTTTAATTTTTTTTCTTTTCTTTTTGTTTCGATTGAGTTTGGCGTTGTGCGTCAGGATTATTTACATATTGAAAAAAAAAAAAAAAAAAAAAAAAACGGCGATTAAGTAAAATATTAACCCAACCTTCATTCTGTATTCGTAGAAAATTGTGATTTTGAGAAAACAAAATTCATATCTCCGCGATTATTCAACATTTTGGAACAAAAATTATCGATCTTTTCAATAATCATTTCGTTAATTTATTTACAATTTTTCTGGGGAAAAATTGAAAAAAAAAATTTACACTTTTTCCGGTAGATCGGTGCAGAGAAAAGTTTACTATGACAAAAAAAAAAAAAATCAGTAAAACTCGTTCAAAGAGAAAAATTACCCAATAATTTGTGCCAACTTTACCGTATCGTAAGAGATTTTTCAACTGTACCTATTTTTATTTTCGTTAATCAGTTCGAATAGACAATGATAATTGTCCTGATTTTATATATACTTTTTTTTTTTTTTATAAATGTGCACTAAACTATCACCAACCATAACTCTTACCATATAGTCTGCACTTCGCTCAGAGTCAGTGCAGCATGTTAACAAAATAATCCGAAAACGTAAACAACTAGGAGGGCGATGAAATATCCATAATTGTATAAAGGTGCTATTGTGATATTTACCATTCTCGTTGTCTTCCGTTTCTTTTTTTTCTTCCTCAGCCACGAGCTCGTCGAGATCCTTATTCTTTTTCTTCTTCTTCTTTTTCGTTTTCAAAAAGTCCATGTCCAGATCGAAGTTGTCGTCGACCGGGATTTCTTCCATCTGCGTTTCGACGACATCCTAACGAGATTAAATATAAATGCGTATTAAATATTTAAAAAAAAAAAATTTTTTCAACTCATTGTTTATTTGTGTTTTCAGTATTTGTAAAGCCATAACGTTTAATCCATATTAAAAAATGCATTTTTTTTGCGTAGCAAGAAAAAAAAATTGTTCTTATACATTTACACCATGAAGTGCAGAGACGACGAGAGATATCGTTGATAAATTTTGTGAAAAAAAAAATCATAATAAACTAATTGTGTAAGAAATACGCCCCCCCCCCCCCCCCCCCCCCCCCCGAGTAACGAGAGGTGTGCCCCATGTCCGTTTCAGAGTGACGAGTAAATTTTTGTAATCTTCAACGTACCTCATCCTTTTTATTGTCAGGCAATGCCACATCGAGTTCATCTAGATTGAACGCCTTCTTCTTTTTTTTCTTCTTCTTTCCAAAGTTCTCCAAATCGAGCGCCTCGTCATCGTCCACCGACGCATTATCGGGTTCCTGATTTTCTTTGTCCCCGAGCCCTTCCGTGGTCTCGCCGCCGCTGCCCCCATCCCCCATATCGCCATCGAGATCGAAGGTAGTCTTCTTTTTCTTTTTCTTCTTCTTCAAGGTCGGATCAAAGATCTGTAATACGTTCGATGGGAAATTTCATTTCTCGCATGCCTGGAAATATACTCGAGACACGCGAAATAGTGACATCCAGGAGGAAAAAGAAAAAAAAAAAAAAAAAAATTAAAAAAAAACAGACATAAGGAAAGAATAAAGTGGATTGTTCAATCGTGATTAAGCTTTTTTTTCAACATTTTTCTACGTGTAAAACGACAAATTTCGTCTCGTGTATATTATTTACGTATTCGGGAATCTGAGATAATGCGGTCGGCATGGATAAATGCTCGAAATATATGCCAATGGAAGCACGTTGACATGCGGGGGAGCTCGAAGGCGAGCCACCGAGGATTTCATATACATGTTAAAGACTTTATACGATCACCTACCGAATCTTCTTCAGTCATTTTTCATCCAAATATAAGGAAGCTTTATGTTCACTAGAAAGCACACACTTCACCGACTTTTTGTTCAATAAATTTTTGTTATATTCGGGATGTAAGATGTATAACGTACAAGTATTGCATCAGAAAAAATTTAGCAATGTGCAGGGTGGCTCCCCACGGAGCGTAACTTGCGTACGCGTAAGATGATTCGACCAATGAGGACGTCGCATCTAGGGATCCGTTATCTGATGCGACGTCCTGATTGGTCGAATCATCTTAGGGGAAGTTCGGGTAGCCCCGGACGGCGGGTATCCCTGGACACTTGAAGTATGCAACAATAGTCAAAAATTTAAACAAAGTGACGCATATTAACGTGCCCCCCGTAGTGCATAGAAAAAAATTTAAATCAGTATTTTGGCATGAGCGCTGACCGTGTAAAATTTATTTGTGAAATTTATCATCGGCAAGATTTTTCGTGCGCGCTCATCAGACTTCGAAGAAGGTTTTCATATAAAAGACGCGGGTAATACGACCAAACTTATTAGTTGTATCAGAGGCCGTTACATAATATGCTTTACGTTTATAACAGTTTTCCATTTGATTGTGTTTATGATTTGATAATTATCAATAATAATATGAGATAGGGATTATCGGGTAGCCCCGGACGGCAAGTCTGTCGCGTACCTCCGGACACTTTGAAACAAAAACAGAAGAAAAATTTTCAAAAAAAAATGGAAGAAATAAACAAAAAATGAACAGAAATGAACTAAAACTATCGAACGCGCTCCCATATGAAGATCGTCATGAGGCTACGGGGATGTGTGGGGAAACCTTCGACGAATATTGGATTGAATGTCGAAAATCCAGCGATTGGGCTCACGAAGCCTCTGTCAACATTGAATCGTCAAATATCCATTGGTATTATGATGTTTGTAAAGCTAAAGAACGATTGAATCGTCGTTAAAATGTGTGTCCGGGGCTACCCGCCGTTTTTTCCCATTGCCCAAAATTGAATGGTAACGTTTTTCTGTTATTATATAATTCACACAATTGAAAAAAGTATGTATTGTTTTGTTAAAGTCATCAACGAGATTCTGAAGATCGTAAATGGTATGATATTAAACGTTTAAACCTGTTATTTATATGTTTTTGATATACTTTATTCAAGTGTCCGGGGCTACCCGAACTTGCCCTACGCGTACGCAAGCGTACGTAATAAATAATTACAATTTTAGCGTAAACTCGGCCCAACATCTTTTCATTATCCGTCAAATCGGTTTATTTTTATTAAGGACTTATTCTATTCCATGCAAAATTGTTTTGGGATCATGAATATATTCTGTTCATTATGTTCGGTGATCCGTAAGGGTGCCTCCCCACGGAGCGTAAAGAGGTGTCCAAATAAATGGCATCACGAGGATGAAGTGTGTGATTTTTGTGAAATCGCAGAATAGTAGACCCGTTAGTTGTTTAAGTACACATCACCGCGTTAGCGTTGAATTAAAAATGCATAAAAATTCATACGTCACCTATAGACCCAACGGGAAAGCCATTACCGTCTAAAAAACTTTATTTGTAACTAAATTCAAATGAAGCCACCTGCTTGAAGTCGTTTTTTTTTTTAAATTATTTTTACAACTTTGGACGCCTATACGCCTCAATTATTAACTTTACATTATATGCCGTCGCGGACTTTTTTTTGTAGAGAATTCAGTTACCTAGAAAATTATTTATGAGCAATTTTACTTTAAATAAAGTACTTTAATACTTTATATATATTATTTTATATATATATATATATATATATATATATATATATTTTTTTTAATACTTTAGTACTTTATATAAAGTACTATATAAATTTTACTTTATATAAAGTACTATATAAATTTTACTTTATATAAAGTACTATATAAATTTTACTTTATATAAAGTAAAATTGCTCATAAATAATTTTCTAGGTAACTGAATTCTCTACAAAAAAAAGTCCGCGACGGCATATAATGTAAAGTTAATAATTGAGGCGTAGGCGTCCAAAGTTGTAAAAATAATTTAAAAAAAAACGACTTCAAGCAGGTGGCTTCATTTGAATTTAGTTACAAATAAAGTTTATTACGTATAATTTGAGCAGCGTTTCGAGTCGAAGCACAAAAAGTGCCAAATTTTCATTGTTTATATTTTTCCCTTGTCAAAATTTAGAGAGGGATAATAATGCACATTTTATGAGTTATTATTTATCCCATTTACCATGAAAAGCCATTTATTCTGAAAAAGTTGATAGTTCGGCAACATTGTCCGTCGCGCCTGAAATCGAAAGCGTGCGACTCTTTTTTTCACCATTTTTAAATATATTACATTTAATTACTTAAGGGGGGGGGGGGGGGGTAAGGTATTAAAATTTTTTTTTTTTGCATTTTTTTAACTGAATGCATAATATCTCAAGAATGTTGTGTCAAAATTTCAAGTCGATTGGAGCAAAATTGACGAAATTATGAGTATTTTTATACCTGCGATCAACTGACTCCATACGTATAAGCTGAGCAGAGCAGGAAGCTGAAAGACAAACTAAAGAAGGCAGGATTCGTCGTAGACAGGAGCAAAAAGGTGCTTTAGACATCACGGATGATCGCAACATCCTTTATGGACCTGGCATTGATGATTCAGTGTGAGGTAAGCCGATAAAATTCGCTTATGAACGTTTTATACCAGATTTTTTAGTAAAGCGTTTTCCCCACAACTCACGTTTTCAAAGTCGGTGCCCCTCATAACTGCAAAACTACTGCACCGATCCTTTTGAAATTTTGAACACTATTTCTGTACATAATTTATGAGGTAACGCTGGAGAGTTTTTTTTCAAATTTTTAAATAATTTTTATTTTTTAATAACAAATTAGCCGATTTTTTTCGCAAAAAATCGCGTTTTTTCCTTCAAAGTATTCCAAAAAAGTGAAAAATTGAAATTTCGAAAAACCCTCCCAGCGTTACCTGGGGAAAACTATTATCTAACGAATGAACTTTGATTTTTTGATTTCAGATGATCCAGCACCAAGTTATGAGGGGCACCGCAATTCTACTTTTTTCCGAGACACGTCCGAATAATTGCTGCCATTGCCGTATTTTTTAATATTTCTTCGTGAAAATTTTACACAATATTCTTCGAATGTCATACTTTGATGTACCATTGGTTTTAATAAAGAGATTTTAACTTTATCGTCACAAAAAATTCACAAAAACATGCATTTTTTTGTACGAATTAACCTTACCCCCCCCCTTAACGAAAATGCTCCTAATCAAGGTAAGCTTTCGTACACGGTTTTTTTATACATAGAACTAGGTCATAAAATTTTTTAAAGGTCCTGGCATTTCAAGTTCGTGAATTAAAGAACGATTGGAACCTGCTTTTTAATGTGTGGCCACAAGAACGCTTAAATGATGTTTTTTTGAAACATTTAATGTCTCGACAACGAGGCTCTCCTGATCTCGTTGAATCTTTGCCCATACGTTTCGGGGATAAAAAAAACTGGATAGGCTGTAAAAAAATTTCAAGTCGATAACACGATATCGATATAACGGAGGAATTATTCGCGAGAAAATTCGTATAAAATGTTTTAATGCCTGAAAATTTTGTCTGTACGTATAAAAAGAAAAATTATCCATCAACGAGTTTCACGAGGGATATCTGATGTGGCAAGATACAACGATGAAGGTACCGCGGTCATACGTTTTGTTTCATCTCAGGATCAAAGATGCGGAAACTGTGACGATTTCGCCTTTTAACGTCACTCATCCATCACGTTTGTCATAGTTTTTCTTTCTTTCCTTCTTTCTTTTTTTTCATCCGCACGCGTTTTGCGCAACTATTATTATTTTCACCGGAACGACCTAATGGAATATACGCGGGCTATAATCGGGTAAAGAGAAGCACCCGAACTGTCATATAGGTGCTCTCGCGGAAGCCCTATCGGTATCTCCGTGCCGATTGTTCTCCCCTTTCCTCTCGCGTCCCTCGCGACAAGTCCAAAAGAACGGAATGATCTCTTCGCGGGGTGCGCTCTTTCGTTCTTTCCATCGCGGAGTCAGTCGGGGCTGCGACCGGGCTTTTAATCGCCGAGTCACCGCGAGCCGCGAATAAACAAAACAAATGGTACAAATAAAAACAAAAGCCACAAATCTCGAATTAATTACCCTTTAATTTCGCATTAATGAGAACTTGGCAGGAAAAAAAGAAAAAAAATTAATAATGAAAGAAAAATTGTCTATTCCGGTGACTGTGTGAAGAAACGATTTGTTTTTTTTTTTTTTTCCCCCCCCGTTTGTAACGAATGGGATATCGATATTTTTCAGAATCTCTTGACATTCGTGAAAATGGGCTACGCGATGATGCTCCTAACGCTGATACTGATGTTCTGGACTTCGATGGTGAGAATGCACGAGCTACCGGTTCAGTATCCGCCGTGTTTCTTCAATCCGCTGTGCACCTGCTCCAAGGCCATACCGGATCTTGGAATCGTTGCCTGTGACAATGTACCGATGCCCAGAATTCCGCAGCCCATAAATTCATCGAAAGTTTTTATGCTCCAATTGGAGAACAATGGACTTCGTCATTTGCAGCCTCAGTTTCTCATGAATACGGGTACGTTGAGATCGAGGAAGAAATAAATTTATGTGTCAAAAAAAAAAAAAAAAACGGGCATGCGTGTTTACGACCGTCTGTGGTTTTCAGGAATATTTACTTGCGGACAAAAAAAAAAAACAAAAACATTGGGGAAAATATTGTCGATAATTAATAAAGTTTATGTAACGAGTCACCAATTTGTCGTTGGTTCAGCGTCAGCTGATGACACGAGCAATATAATATTGAAAAAAAAAAACGAATATTATTCGATTTGAGCAACGAATCAGCCTCCATTACATTTTCAAATTCAGAACAACCACCGATGTACGGATTGAAAAAAAAAAAAAAATTACGAAAACCGGAAGAGAACTCGCAATTCCGTATTTTATTTGGGATTTAAAATTCAGGATGGTCTCGATGATCACGATAAATTACAGCTATTGGAGCCACAATTATGAACTTGGAAGCTCTCACGGAGTCGTGAAAAGTCAAAAATCTTTTTACAAACACTCCTTGTCCTTGTGAAATTAATGCTCGCGTCACCGAGCCCAACCGTTTGAGCATTGATAATAATTTTCGATATAATTTTGACGCTTGATTGAAAGAATTTCTATAATATTTTTGAGTTTAAATGATTTTTTTGTGTGTTATTTTTTTTTTTTAATTATTTATTTGGTTTTTAAACGATCGCACACGACGGTGTGGCAAGTGTCCGCGTGTATGCTACGAGACGAATAAGAGGTCGCGCGCGTGTTTCAGGTCTATACAAGCTACAGATAAAACATAATCCGATATCGGATATACCGGACGAGGCTTTTCTAGGGCTTGAAAGATCGTTGTGGGAGCTTGAATTACCATACAACCGACTCACGAGGGTTCCGAGCAAATCATTCAGGCATCTTCAAAAATTGAGACTCCTCGATTTAACAGGTACATACAAATACCCATGGCGTAACTCCAAGCATAATAATTTATTTTTTCGGCATTTTTTTTTTCACCAAATACGTTTTCGTATTAATAAATACTATAAATAGTATAAAACTATACTATAAACAGTATATTTCACAATCGGTACGGTGAAAAACATTCTTTATGGGCAAATTATATCTACGAAGGTCTGATCTATCGTTTAAGGGGGGGGGGGGGGGGGGTAGGGTTTTGAAGGCAGAAAAAAACAGGTTTTTACAGATTTTTTTTTGGGCGTACGGTGAAAGTAAATTTATTTCTGATTATTGTACATTAAAGAGTAGTAATTGAACTATATTCTGTGAAATATTGGTTGAAAAATATTGAAAATTGACCGAATGGCAGCAATTCTTCGCAGGCGCCTCAGAAAAAATACATTTTGCGGTGCACGTCATACCTCAGCACTGGATCATTTGAAATGAAATAACCAGAGTTTTTCCTTTAATTTTTATGTCCCTCTAGGTATCTCTGTCGAGTTTTTCCATTTTTTTTTAAATTTTTGAACTTTTTACAAGACTTGAAAGTGAAAATACCGATTTTTGGCCTAAATTCATGACTATTGTTGTTAATAATAAAAAAAATAAAATCAAAAACGAAAAAATCTCAACAGGGTTACCTCATAAATTATGTAAGGAAATACTGTAAAAAATTTGAGAACGATCGGTTGAATAGATTTTGAGATACAGAGTGCACCGACTCAAAAAACATCGATTTGAGAAAAACGCGTTTAAAGTTTTTCGTAGCGAAAAGACCCTGATAAAACTTAGTAAGCTATTTATTTTTTATTTTACTCACATAGAATCATTGACTTCCTATTAACAGACAACATTCTTGAGTTACTATACTTTCATAATATGCAATAAAAAAAAAATCACTTTTTTTGAACCCTCAAAACCCTACCCCCCCCCTTAAGCGATTCTTCGGAGGAAATTTTACCGTTTTTTCACTCTTAAAATTATCTCCAATCATAGCTTCGAATTCTTCTCCCATAAGAGCCCACGCATAAGCTGCATATTTAATGTTTTTTTTTCTCCTCAACTACGCGGTCAAAAAATCTGAAATAATTACGATCTATTCCTAATACCAGCACGAACCTCCCCTCAAATTTTAGAATCCTTACCGTTTTTCTCTGGGTCAAGAACCTCCTCAAACTGTATTATCATATCCTAAAATATTCCACACGGGCACACAGGATTCTGCATGTAAATTCTACACGGAAAGAATTTTTTATTAATTTTTACCGTGAAATCGCAGTAACGGGCGGACAAAACCATAATTTTCCAAAATTTAGGAAATAAAAGGTAAATTTTCATGGAAATAAGTCAGAATTTACTGTCGGGTGACGTAAATTTGAAATGTTTTTAAGAATTTTTACTGAAAAAATCAGTAAATTTTACCTAAATATAAATATTTTATACTTTTTGGTACACTTGTCCCCACGTTTTGAAATTTTAAATTTAATTTTTACCGTGATTTTACAGTAAAAATTAATAAAAAATTCTTTCCGTGTACATGTAACCATTTACGTCTGTTTTTTTTTTTTCACGTGTATTGATCAAGGATGTTTATAAAATTGCTAAAAATTCAGATTCCATTTATTTATTTTTTTTCAGTGAATCGCCAGAGTTTTCAGCAATTTCATTTATTTATTTATTTTTCGAACAAGTATTCTTGAAGAAATGAATTAAAAATTCCATGAATTTCTCAGGTAATCAAATATGTCACGTTGCGTCGGACAGTTGGCGAGGATTGGAGAATTCACTTCAAACATTGAGACTGGGAAGAAACGCGATCGACAAACTTCCGGCTGATGCGTTCGCCGGTCTTCTTTATCTCGAGATTCTCGATCTTCGCGAGAACAGCATCAAGGAGATCGATCCGTCCGTCTTTCGTGACGGGATGGCACATCTGACTCATCTTTATCTGAACGACAATCAACTCACGGCAATTCCATACTCTCAAATATCATCGCTCAAACGTATGAAAGTTCTCGATCTCAGTTACAATAGAATCTCAAAGATCATTCAACCTCAGACGGAGGCCGATATTCGCGGTCTTCAAATCTCATTGGATATTCTACGACTGGATTACAATCACATCGATAGACTTATGCCCGGTTCGTTTCAACACTTTTACAAGGTCAACAGGACATATCTGAGCGGAAATCCTCTGTCGACCGTCGAGGTATGATTTACGTGAGA
The DNA here is from genome assembly GCA_963564615.1 of Rhorus exstirpatorius. Classification (NCBI taxonomy): domain Eukaryota; kingdom Metazoa; phylum Arthropoda; class Insecta; order Hymenoptera; family Ichneumonidae; genus Rhorus; species Rhorus exstirpatorius. The sequence goes on along the minus strand of OY751313.1, from coordinate 64,139,081 downwards.
AAAAAGAAAAGAAAAAAACAAAAACCAAAAATTGATCATCAAATAAGATGTTTGACAAACTCGTGGATTGAAAATTGATTGTCAATTGTGATTTTCTTCGCAGGATGGTACATTCAGAGATTCGAGAATTCGCGAATTGTACTTAAAAAAAAAACAAAAAAAAAGAACAAAAATCAAAAATTGATCATCAAATAAGATGTTTGACAAACTCGTGGATTTCAAATTGTTTGTAAATTATGATTTTCTTCGCAGGATGGATTATTCAGAGATTCGAGAATTCGCGAATTGTACTTAAAAAAAAAACAAAAAAAAAGAACAAAAACCAAAAATTGATCACCAAATAAGATGTTTGACAAACTCGTGGATTGAAAATTGATTGTCAATTGTGATTTTCTTCGCAGGATGGATTATTCAGAGATTCGAGAATTCGCGAATTGCACTTTAAAAAAACAAAAACAAAAAAAAGAACAAAAACCAAAAATTGATCATCAAATAAGATGTTTGACAAACTCGTGGATTGAAAATTGATTGTCAATTGTGATTTTCTTCGCAGGATGGATTATTCAGAGATTCGAGAATTCGCGAATTGTACTTAAAAAAAAAAAAAAACAAAAAAAAAAGAACAAAAACCAAAAATTGATTATCAAATAAGATGTTTGACAAACTCGTGGATTGAAAATTGATTATCAATTGTGTCGCAGGATGGATCATTCAGAGATTCGAGAATTCGCGAATTGTACTTGAAAAAAAAACAAAAAAAAACAAAAAAAAAAGAACAAAAACCAAAAAATGATCACCAAATAAGATGTTTGACAAACTCGTGGATTGAAAATTGATTGTCAATTGTGATTTTCTTCGCAGGATGGATTATTCAGAGATTCGAGAATTCGCGAATTGTACTTAAAAAAAAAAAAAAAAAGAACAAAAACCAAAAAATGATCATCAAATAAGATGTTTGACAAACTCGTGGATTTCAAATTGTTTGTAAATTATGATTTTCTTCGCAGGATGGTGCATTCAGAGATTCGAGAATTCGCGAATTGTACTTTATCGATTGCGATCTCCTTGAGATCAGTTCGACCGATCTATCGGGATTGGAATCGTCGCTGGAATTGCTCGATCTATCGGGAAACAACATCACCGAGCTGCCCGATCATTTGTTTCAAGAGTTTGACTTTCTGAGGACACTGATATTTCGGGAAAATCGAATCGACAATTTTTCACCTGGTAAAATTATTTTTTCTGTTTTTTTTCTTTAATTTTTTTTTTTTGTCACTTTCGAGAAAAGTAATCACAGGGCGTCGTCCCCCTCTGATTTTAATGACACTTGGCTGGTCGTACGGTACTCGGAGACACGAAACATCGTCCAGTCGGGATAGGTCTAAAAATCGGTTTGCCTGGAAATAATCGGGGGAAGCGATTTTCTTTTTTTATACTTAGAGAGGGGGGAGGGGGGGGGGGTAGTTTAAGTTTCAATTTTTGGGAAAATCTCATCGAGTTCACCGCCATATTGATTTAAAGAGTGATTTAGTTTGTTTTTTTTCAATAACTCGCTTATTTTTAACTTTAGAATGAAAATGATTCAGATCAAAGTTATGGGAAATTAAATTTCCCACAAATTTGATTCTAATAATTTTTATCCTAGGATCGATATTTACAGAGTTAGACTGCAAATAGGGGTAAAAACGTTTTTTTTTTTCAAATATCTCATTTATTATCAAGTTTATCGTTAAAATTCTAATAAATAAACGGGTAGTAAATTTAATTTTCTGCAACTTTGGTTATTACTATTTTTACCCTACGATCGATACTTTCAGACTTATAGTGAATTTAGGGGTGGACATTTTTTTATTTCCAATTATCTCGTTTATCATTAAGTTTATCGTAAAAATTCTAATAAATAATCAGGTAGTAAATTTAATTTTCTGCAACTTTGGTTATTATCATTTTTATCCTAAGATCGATATTTTCAGAGCTAGAATTGAAACAGGGGTGAAAATTTTTTGATTTTCAATTGAGTCAAGTTGTAACAACTAATCAGGTATTGAAATCCACAGCTTTCTATAGCTTAAATGTCTATTGAGGACGAAATGATACAACCAAAGTTTGAGGAAATCAAATTACCTGCCTGATTGTCCATTTATATTTTTGTGCCAAACTTTAATAAACGAAACAGTTGAAAATAAAAAAGAATTCACCCCTATTTTAATTATAACTCTGAAAATATCGATCGTAGGGTAAAAATGATCAGGATCAAACTTGTGGGAAATTAAATTTTCCATAACTTTGGTCTCTATCATTTTCATTCGAAAATTGAAAATAAGCGAGTTATTTGAACCACAACTGGTCATTTTGAACACACAATTTAGCCTGAATTTGCCAGGTATTAACCTCAAAAACGTGAATTAATTGATCGCAGTACGTTAATTCTCTTGTTTTATCGCCTATGCTCGCACTTTGGGATGAGTCTGCTAATGTCACGTCCAAGAGACGAAAGGGTTTGATTTTAAATGAAGGAAATGCGTTTTGATACAAACGGCTAGAGTTGTCCCACTTATAAGTAAACAGAAATCGATATTTTAGTTGCGAGAACGACTTTGTTGTTTCGCCACCTAGCGGATATTCTCTCAACTACATTGAATTTACGCTTGAATTTCTATTACGCTGACATTTATCTTAAGAAGCGACTGTCATTAATTTATCATGATTTAAAAACGTGTAACAAAGATTTCAAAAATTAAAAATTGTCGCCAAAAGTTTGAAATCGATTTAAAAAAAATTTTCATTCCAAATTTACCGGTGGAAAAAATTTTATCTGTAAAAGCGTGTTTTACCCTTTAAAACTGAATATGGGACGTGAATTTTGGGTTTTTTTCTTCGCACATTTTACAACCAGATTTATAATTTTTTTTTTTTAAATACTGTACAATTCTTTTTTTTTTTTTTTACCACAGGCGAAGTTTTCACCGGTTTTCAATATTCCCTATACAATCTCGATCTGAGCGGCAAGAAGAATGGAATAATATCGCTTCAGGATCTGAGACAAATGAGAAATTTGCGTTTTCTCTCGCTCTCACGAATGCCACAGGCGACACTATCGCCGGATGATTTTCTGGAATTCGGGATAGACGTCAAGGAGCTGCACATCGTTCAGAGCAATATAAATACGATCAAGAGTCACGCTTTTATGCACGTCAGGGGAATCAAGTTTTTGGATTTTTCGGAAAATTCGATAACGACCATCGACGAGGATGCATTTTCCGAGGTTCGATAATAAAAAAAAAAAATCGCAACAATTACTTTGATAATTATTTGGATATATATAAATTGGTTTTGTTTGTTTTTTTTTTTTCTATCAAATCATAAATGCAAATTTTATCAAGGTCGGACATTCCCTACTGACACTGAGAATGTCGAACGGTATGGCTTCGTCGACGAGCGAATTGCCCAGCAAATCTTTCAAGTCATTGACGAATCTTCAGCATCTCGATTTAAGCAACAATAAGATAAAAACGATGCCCGACACGTCTTTTCACTTTTTAAAGAGAATAAAACGCCTCGAGCTTCAGGACAATGAGATCCAAGAGATTCGCAAAGGAACTTTTCAGGTATATTTTTTTCTTCCCTTGATATTCCTTACGGGAAGCTTTGTGTCGACGAGAAAAGAAAAAATATATATATATATATCTGGGATGGCAATGATCTCGGAGTGTTTCAAAAAAATTGAGAAATAACATTTCGACAAAGTTTTGCGATGCATGCACGTAAGTTATCAGCTTTATAAAATTTCAGCACCCATGCCCAAAAAAAAAAAAAAAAAAAAAAAAAAAAAAATCCCATCGAAAGCCCCAAATCAGGACTAGTTCGGAACAATTTTCTTGTCATTTAGAAAAAAGAAAAAATCTTCGAGGAATGCATTTCCGCCTCAAATCTTTTAGATTCGGGATCTGCATATTTGGTTCCATGTCTAAATAACATAGCGTCAAAATAACACGTCAAAATAACACAATGTCAAAATAACACAATGTCAAAATAACACAATGTCAAAATAACACAATGCCAAAATAACACAATGTCAAAAAAACACAATGTCAAAGTAACACAATGTCAAAATAACACAATGTCAAAATAACACAATGTCAAAATAACACAATGCCAAAATAACACAATGTCAAAAAAACACAATGTCAAAATAACACAATGTCAAAATAACACAATGTCAAAATAACACACGTCGAAATGACATAATGTCAAAATCACACGCGTTAAAATAATATAACGTGCGTAAACATACACGCACTTACATCAAAACAAGTAAAATAAATATATACACACCTACATCCAAACAAATAAAGTATAAATACATACACACCTACATCCAAACAAATAAAATAAATACATAACACCTACATCCAAACAAATAAAGTAAGCTTACACGCACATACATCCTCACATTAACGGTAATCTGTATCGTTGCTTCGGTATAGAATAAATGTGTCAGTCACATTTACACCAACAAAGTAAACATACACGCACTTACATCCAAACAAATAAAGTAAAGATAAGCGCACCAACATGTAAAGAAGTAAAATAAATATATACACACCTATATCAAAACAAATTAAGTAAATACATATACACACAATTACATACACATAATTTACAATACATACACATAATACATACACATAATACATATACATATTTACACATTACATATTTACATACATATTTACATATACATATTTACATACATATTTACACAATACATACACATAATTTACGGGGAATTGCACACAATATTCGCTTGTAATACAATATATTATTTTGGCAAAATATATTTTCATTCTTTGTTATTTTCACGCTATGTTATTTTTGCATGTGTTATTATTGTGTGTTATATTTTCATTCTTTGTTATTTTTACGCTTTGTTATTTTTGCATGTATTATTGTTGTGTGTTATTTTTGTGAAAAATAACATTTACGAGTGTTATTTAGACGTGCCACCGAATATTTGTCATTATGATCCTCCGAAGCATTATTTCGACAATCGCTCGTTTGGGATTTTCGTTATGATTTTTTTTGCGTGCCAAGTTAAGAATTAAAAAAAAAAAAAAAGCGCGAAGCATCCTCCTGAGCTATTTGGCTGAGATTTGGGCAACGCGGATAGAGCAGTCAGGTCTGAGGCTTTATGAAATTTTTTTTTTTTAAACACAGGGAGACATTCATTCGACCCTGGAGGAAGTCAATATGGCGTTCAATCATATCGGTCATGTGCAGACTCACACGTTCGTCGATCTGACGTCTCTGACGAGTATAAATCTCGAGGACAACAGAATCAACAGAATCGAGAGACGCGCCTTTATGAATATGAATCGCTTGAAATACATTAATTTACGAGGCAATAAAATCGATGACATCACGGACGAAGCCTTTCAGGTAAGTCAAGAGAAGAAAAAAAACGAAGAAACCTATAAAAAAAAAGGAAATGACGAATATACAACAATGCGACGTTGAACATTATTATCGCAGAATCTACCGGATCTGGAATTTCTCGATCTGGCCTACAACGATCTCAAAGAATTTGATTTCATGTCGTTCGATCAAGTCGGCACACTGGCGTCTTTCAAAGTCAACGTGAGTCACAATGACATACCAAAATTGTGGATCAACAGCACAACCATGACACCCGCTACCAGCAGTGAGTTAATTTCTTTCTCATATTTTTATTTTCAATGAAATTGTATTTTTTCAATGGATGCTCAGCGTTATAACGTTGAATTGAAAAAAAAAAAAAACTAAGTTTGATGAGAATTTTCGTACGTTCGATAAAATAAAAATTTGAGGTCAAACAAATGTTGAAGCTACTCAAGCCCATCTAACCTAAATAGATGTATAACATCACAAAAATAAAATAATATAACATGATAATATAATATAATAATAATAGTGATTATTATTATTATTATTATTATTATTATTATTATTATCAATCAATAGTGGAGTTTTATTTGCATAACTTTGTCAAGTTTTTTTACAAAATATTATAATGTACATCAGCATATATATATATTCCTTTAATTATTTTCTAATAATATCCTACACATCGCATTATCACACCTTCGTCTCTTAGTCTTTATTTGTCCCTCTACTCCAACTCTTTCTCTTCCCCCTTACTCATTTTTTTTACAGACCTCCTCTATTTCCCTATATTTAATCACACATCCCATTTTGCATTTTCCCACACAGCATATTTATCAATTTTCCCTTTAATGCACATTCATCAATTCATTTCATTCATTCCTCTGCATTCTTTCTTGCTTTCTCTGTCACTAACTCTCTGAACCTTTTTATACATATTAATGAATGCTCCATCTATATTTAAGCTACTCAAGCCCATCTAACCTAAATAGATGTATAAAATCACAAAAATATTATTATTATTGTTATAATTATAATAATTATAATATAATAATATAATATGACAATATAAAATAATAATAATAATAATTATTATTATTATCATCAATCAATAGTGGAGTTTTATTTGCATAACTTTGTCAAGTTTTTTAGAAAATATTATAATGTACATCAGCATATATATTCATTTACTTATTTTCTAATTATATCCTTAAAATACACATAGCATTAACACACCTTTGTCTCTTAGTCTTTATTTGTCCCTCTACTCCAACTCTTTCTCTTCCTCTTTACTCATTTTTTTTTACAGAACTCCTCTATTTCCTTATAGTAATCACACATTCTTTTTTGCATTTTCCCACACAGCATATTTATTAATTTTCCCTTTATTGCCCATTCATCAATTCCTTCAATACATTCCTCTGCATTCTTTCTTGCTTTCTCTGTCACTAACTCTCAACCTTTTTTACATATTAATGTAATCGTCTCATCTTGTTATTTACATATCCTGCACTTCCAGTCCTTCTCTTCTTTCTTTTTCGCTCGTCCTATGCTGCCACATCTTAACCTTGCACACATTCCTTTGTACCTTCCATTCACCTCCTCTTCGGACCAATATTTCCAGGGCATCTCCTCCTTCTCAAAAATGTGTTTGTATACATGGCATTGTACCATGAATTTCTTATTTTTTACTCTTCCTTCCTTAGAATTTCCTTTTTTAACTTCTCCAGCCCCTCTTCTATGCTTTTGTCTATTCTTTCCACATCTCTTCGTTCCTTTATCATCGTTATTACGTCTTCCATTTCCATATCTTTTAGCACTTTAACTAAATTCTTCCCCCATTTGGACAGTTAACCAGTTGTGATCGCCCTTATCTCTTCCAACAAGCAAATTTTTGGCCATCCTGTCTCCTCCATTCTTATGACCTCTCTAATATATCTTAACGCTCTTCCTCTCATTAAATATTCCATAGTAGGCGCTCCCAATTCTCTTCTTCGTGTATACATTGGTGTTGTTCTATCCACCCCTATAGTGCTATCTTGCAATATACTTACTCTGTACCCTTTCAAATATGCTTTATAACCCATTCCCGATATTTTCACGCCATAAATTGCCCTCGATTTTACTATATCGTGTCCAAAAAATAGAGTCTCTTCTCCATTAAATTTCTCCCTGCTCTCCTCCAAATTCCCCGCACCGTATTTTTGGCTGTTTGCGCTTTTTCCCTGTCGTTTTTTCTTCCATTGGCCCAGCTCGAATTTTCACATGTGAACCATTATCCCAAATATCTGAATTTCTTTACTAGGGTGACTGAACCAGTGAATGAACACCTACCAGTGAATGAACAGGCTTAGTATTTTAATTAAACGGCAGAGATATGATTCTATTATTATGAAGAATTTTGCATTCATAATGAAGTGAAAATTCTGAGAAAACATCTAGCAGTGATATTATTTGACGCTGTGAAAGATTTGCGATGCTATGGATTTTTTTTCGTACTTGGGGCGCATATTCATAAGAGACAGCCATGTTGTTATAACCATCTGACTGTGCATCGAATACCAGAATATTCCATATCACCTCGATAAATCTTTTTAAAAGATATGCAATAATTTTTTCAACGTTATACATTGCTAAGCTTCAATTATATTAATGAATTTATGGTCAAAAACCCAATATTGTTTGCGATATATGGCCCTTTATTCACTGGTCCAGCTTTTTAACCTATTTCCAGTGATTGAACGAGCGTTGAAAAGGCTTTTCATAACCTCAAAACGTACGAGTATGCGTACGCATCTCTGGTTCCATTGTACGTTCATTCACTGGAAAGATAAGAGTTCATTCATTGGAATTTTTGTTCATTCACTGGGAAATTGGTAATTTCGTTCATTATAATTTTTTTTTACAAAATCCTTGCGAACAGGGCACTTCGAATATTTTTTTTTATATTCTGTGAACATTGTTCTATAAGATCTAATTAGCTCATAAAGAAATTCGTAATAAGTTAAATTATACGGCTTTATCGAAATAGAAAAAAGGCTTATGCGTTCATTCACTGGTTCAGTCACCCTATACGAACCTTCTCTCCTTTAATTTTCCATTTTTCTTCCATTTTGGTTCTTCTTCCGTTTCCAAAAATCATTATCTTTGTTTTTTTTTTGGCATTCATTTCCATCTTATTTTCCTGTGCCCATCTTTCTACGTCTTTCAAAATACTCTTCAGACCTTCCCCTGATTATTCCAATAATAATTATTATTATTATATATTACTATCAATATTATTAATATTAGTTTTCATTATCAGTTTAAGTTTCCAATGAGACCGCGTACATGCAATAGCATCTTCAAGAAATATCGATTGAATATATCGAGGAGGGGAAAAAGAAGCAGCAAAAATCACAAACGTCAATATATATATTTTTTTCAGTCGGTGGTAATCTTCAGTCGAACATCAAAGTATTGGACATGAGTTACAACAATATCACCGATATAATGAGATATTACTTTCGTCCGGTTGAATATTCGCTCACGCATCTTTATCTAGCTCACAACGAGCTTGGAAATGTGACGCAGGGCGTATTCGGGAATATGCCGCATCTGCAGTGGCTCGATTTTCGTCACAACGATCTCATCGAGATCGACTTCGATTGCTTCAGAAACACGAAGAATCTTCAGGTTCTGTTGCTGTCGCACAACAATATAATGGACATACCGGCCGAGGCGCTGAGGCCACTCAAAAAGCTTCGTATACTCGATTTTTCGTTCAACAAATTGCGCACCCTACCGGACAATATTTTCACCGACTCGATGATCGAGAGTCTCGACCTGTCGCACAATCAATTTATGCGACTACCGATCAAATCCATGTCACCGTCAGCCGCGAGCTCACTGTCGATCCTCGACATGTCCTGGAACTCGCTGTCCGGTATTCACAATACCGATGGTATTTCCAAGCTTCACGTGAGTATATATCGAGAGGCCAGCGCGTTCAAGGTTATTGTTGTGACGAGATATTTCAAAAATGATGCCATACAGACCAAATTTTTCCACAATGTGTTGTAATCTTTTTGCTTACATTTCTGTAAAACTTGGTTACGTTTTACAGTATCGTTTTTTGAGGAGAAAAAAAAAATTCGGAAAGTTAATATGTCTTTCGTGTAGGTATAAACTGCATCTGTGCTAGATAAATTCGGCCAATTTTTTGCAGTATTTACGTATAATATCTGACGAGAAAATGATGGCCAATAAGCTGAAAAATACGTTTTAAGGGACATTGCCTGGATATTGTGTAAAAATTTCAGAATATTTGACAGTATCGTTTTAAGAATATTCATATAATAAAGGAGAAACATTTTTATCGTCGATGCATATGCCCCGCGCACCAACTCCGCTCAATCTCCTGGCTGAGTAAAACCAGCGCAACAATCTTAAGGATGTGTATCGGAGACGTATACCTTCCCAACCAAAAGTGACTTCCCTATTGAAAATATTGAGATGAGATCTGATAAAAGATGTTCAGATGAATTCCGGATGTGAGTCTACGCGAGAATGGCCCGAATGAGATCTCACTGACGAATTTGAACTGAGACGCTGGTCATAAAATCGCATATGCGATCTCGCAACAGATCTCATATCGGATCTCGTGATTTTTAATTAGGATTTCAAATCGAAAATCGAAGAAAATTTTTGGACAATTTGGATATTGTGTTATTTTATTTTCAATGCGGGAACAATAAAAAGACAAAATTTCATAAAAATTATCACGAGATTTGCCATATGAGATACACGGAAAAAAGGAAATTTCAAAAAATAATAACGGAAATTTAAAAAATACAACGATGAAGAGAAAAAAATGCAGTTTAACACAGTAAATTACAGAGCTGGGCAAAGTCCGGAAAGTACTTCAAGTACAAAGTACAAAGTACTCTAAGTATTTGAAGTACTCGTGTATTACAAGTACCAAGTACCGTAAATACTTGAAGTACTCAAGGTTTCCAAGTACTTGAAGTACCAAGTACTTGAAGTACCAAGTACTTGAAGTACCGAGTACTTCAAGTACCGAGTACTTCAAGTACCAAGTACTTGAAGTACCAAGTACTTGAAGTACCGAGTACTTGAAGTACCGAGTACTTGAAGTATCAAGTACTTGAAGTACTTAAGGTGCCAGGTACTTGAAGTACTGAGTACTTGAAGTACCGAGTACTTGAAGTACGTCAAAAATCAAGTATCAAATACTTTTCAAGATTTCACGTACATCTCGTAAGTTCTAGTACTTATTTTTGATTTGTTACGTACTCTTCAAACTCATTTGATTTTGATTCGAGTACTTTTTGTATCAACACGTATTTTCACATTGCGCGATTCACTCAGGCTAGGCAGATTTGAACCGAAATATTTAAACGAAGAATTATAAATCAAAGTCAATGCTCGATCTCTCATGGCACTATTTGTCGAATTCTCTCTCTCTATGTCAAATGGAATATAAGTACATATAAACATGTAACATAAATATAAAATATATGTTACATATCTTTTATAATTACCTTTCCTCTTAAAAATAGAGTTGGTTTCATTCGATTTCCACATAATTTGGCGTCGTTACACCAATTTTGGCGGTAAAAGTCAATATTTCGACTTTTTTTTTAATTCCCAGACTTCGATTCCCGGAATAAATAGACTTTTTCGAAAATCGAGTAAAACTAAGCTACCTGTCTCAAAACTTTATATTTTCACTTTATAATGCCATTGGTTTTGTTCAATTTCGATAAAAATCAACGGAGATATTGCAAATTCAATCAAAAAAGTCATTTTTACGATTTTTTCATGTTTTTTACGCTTTTACCTCATTTTTGACTAACTTTTCCGACTTCAAGCAAAATTTCCGTAAGCTCACGTGATTCTGCATTAAAAACGCAAAGAATGAGCCCAAATTGAACCCTTTTTGTGAAATTTTACCGGAGATATGAATTTTTCAAAATTGGAGTGTTTGGTCACCCCGGGTTACCATAATAGGTAAAAAAAATAAGGTTACCATTCTAGGATTAACTCGATTCGTCTCGCGGCATCACTACGCGGAACGTTCCTTAATTATATATTAAAAGGCATATTATACATGCGACCATTAGCAAAAACGTATTCAAAAGTACTTGATACTTGGTACTTGAAAAAGTACTTGAAGTACAGAAAAGTACTTGAAATTTTAAGTACAAGTACTTGAAGTACCGGTACTTCATCTACTTAAAGTACAAGTACTTTAAGTAGATGTCATGTACTTGAAAATTTAAGTACAATACTTGAAGTACAGATCAAGTACTTGAAAATTTAAGTACAATACTTGAAATACTTTTGAAGTACTTTGTACTTCAAGTACATCGCAAGTACTGGGTACTTGAAGTACTGCCCAGCTCTGGTAAATTAATCTCTTTACGGTGTTTTGATAAAAAAAGGTAATGTGCGGAGTATACTTCTGTACTATCTGTATAACTATATTTGCTGGTTTAAATTGTAAAAACAATTATTTCCACTTCAAAATTCAACAGAATTTCCGAAGTTTTCCTCCTATCATCTCAATATTTTCAGTAGGGTTTCGTCGCGACAATATTGCATACTTTGTGATAAGATAAAAATCGGAAAAAATTCAATCACAATAAAGACGATAAGAAGATTAATTTTGAATAATAGTAATGCCAAAAAGTTATCAATAAATTGTTTAAACAAAACATTGATTAACAAATTTTTGGAGAAAGTTTTTTTTTTGACACGTCAAATGAATTTGTTGATTTTTCCGACTACGCATGAATTTTTTTTTTTTTATTTTCTTATCATTTTGAAATTTCGGTTTTCGAAAATTTTTTAATTTTGAAAAATGAAGGAAAAATCGTCAATTTTGGATATGTTTTCCGTAAAAACGTTGTATATTAAAATTAAGAAGTTTCCAGGGCATTGAACGAATAGTTTCGCAAATACAACCTTTACAAATTTCCGAAAACCGAAATTTCAAAATGATAAGAAAATTATAAAAAAAGATTCATGCGTAGTCAGAAAAATCAACGAATTCATTTCACATGACAAAATGAAACATTCCCTAAAAATTTGTTAAACAATGTTTCGTTTAAACAATTTATCGATAACTTTTGGGCATTATTATTATTAAAAAGTAATCTTCTTATCGTCTTTATTGTGGTTGAATTTTTTCCGATTTTTATCTTATCATGAAGTATGCAATATTGTCGAGGAAAGTAACTTTTGGTTGGGTCACGTCCGATACATCCTTAATCTCATAATCGTGTAAATTTGCAAATAGATTCGTCCTTCGCAATCGAGAAGGGGACACTGTTGTTTTTTTTTTTTTTTTTTTTCTTTTTCCAGAGTCTTTCCTGGCTCGATATCTCCTACAATCGTATCGTGAGGCTCGACGATGCGGTATTCACGGAACTGTCCCAACTGACCCATCTCGATCTCAGTCACAACAAACAATTGATACTAGAATCTCGCGGCAGAACATTCAACGGACTCGAGGATAGTTTAATGTTTCTCGGTCTGAGCAATATTTCACTCCTCAGTGTAGGTGTTTGAATTTTTTATTTTTTTTTTCCTTTCTTTCTCTCTCTCTTTTTTCCCCATCCTCAAGAAGATCGAGACGTTTTCTCGTGGACGAAGCTTCGTGAAAAGCCATAAAATAATATACGAGTCAGCAATTTCGCAATTATATTGACCATTAAACGCAAAAAGTTTTTTTTTTTGTACCCTTATACGCAAAAGGTGAGTAATTTTTGTCCGGCTTGTTTTTCACCGACTTAGGGTGACTGAACCAGTGAATGAACACCTACCAGTGAATGAACAGGCTTAGTATTTTAATTAAACGGCCGAGATATGATTCTATTATTATGAAGAATTTTGTATTCATAATGAAGTGAAAATTCTGAGAAAACATCTAGCAGTGATATTATTTGACGCTGCGAAAGATTTGCGATGCTATGGATTTTTTTTTTCGTACTTGGGGCGCATATTCATAAGAGACAGCCATGTTGTTATAACCATCTGACTGTGCATCGAATACCAGAATATTCCATATCACCTCGATAAATCTTTTTAAAAGATATGCAATAATTTTTTCAACGTTATACATTCGCTAAGCTTCAATTATATTAATGAATTTTTCGTCAAAAACCCAATATTGCTTGCGATATATGGCCGTTTATTCACTGGTCCAGCTTTTTAACCTATTTCCAGTGATTGAACGAGCGTTGAAAAGGCTTTTCATAACCTCAAAACGCACGAGTATGCGTACGCATCTCTGGTTCCATTGTACGTTCATTCACCGGAAATATAAGAGTTCATTCATTGGAATTTTTGTTCATTCACTGGGAAATTGGTAATTTCGTTCATTATAATTTTTTTTTTACAAAATCCTTGCGAACAGGGCACTTCGAATATTTTTTTTAATATTCTGTGAACATTGTTCTATAATATCTAATTAGCTCATAAAGAAATTCGTAATAAGTTATATTATACGGCTTTATCGAAATAGAAAAAAGGCTTATGCGTTCATTCACTGGTTCAGTCACCCTATTATAAGAAAATCTAAAAATTCATATACCATCTTTGACACTGCAACGCTGTGAAAAAGAAAAATCTGAAATTCTCGACCAATTGAAATCGACTCGGACAAAAATGTGCCACTTTTTTTCTTTTTTTTTTTTTTTTTTCGGGCTGTAAGGATTAATTTCCGGAATTATTTGCTCGCAAAGGTGCCCGAATTGCCATTTCGTTATTTGGAAACGCTGTATTTGGCGCACAACGAGCTCGCATCCATACCAGCCGAAATGGCATCGAATCTGAGCTCCCTGCATCATCTCGATCTTAGCCACAACGATCTGACGGTCGTGCCGCTTATAACTCACACCCTCCCCGAATTGAAGACCTTCGATCTCGGCTACAATCCCATTATGATCATTACCAACACGAGTTTCCTCGGTCTCGCTGACAGTCTCGAGGAACTCGACATTCGAAGACTCTCGTTATCCGTATTTGAGGTATTATTGGCTTTTTTGAGAAAATAACAAAAAAAAAACCCAAAAAAAATCTCAATTGCCGAGAATTCGGTGCAAATTTCTTCAACTTTGTTTCGTACTTAAAAATTCGATTGGATCGATCGAGTCGTGAATCCATGAAAAATAATTATTCATAATAATTTCGATTGATAGCTTTTCAAATTACATTTCATGCTTGAGAAATATTTTCGAGCAAGTATATATCGAAATAAAAATAATATGATATTTGCACCGGCTCCCTTTAATTATCGTACAAACGAGAAGAGAAAAAAAAAAAAAAAAATACGAGTACGATTTAATTTTTCTTCAGGCCGGTGCACTTTGCAAAGCTTCGAAGCTCAAAACATTACTCGTGACCGCGTACACCGGCGTGAAAAATTTCAATTTGCCCAACATCCTGGAGTACAATCACGGCTTGAAAAATCTTCACATAGACGTGGGTATAAATTTTTTTTTCTATCCAATCAGCGATATATACTTTTAGTCGTTGAAAATTGCAAAAATGTTTTTTTTTTTTTTAATGCGATTTGAAGATCGACAACGAGACCAGTCTTGAGAAAGAGATGAAGGGCAAATTTCCGGCAAAGCTCTACAACTTTACTCTGAGCGGCAGAAATCTTCGTACGCTGCACAAGGACATTTTACGAGTGAGAATAAATTTTCCATTAAATTTCGAAATTCCAATAATTGCTCCAAATTGATGGAATTTAATTTCTTAAAAATGGCTTATTCGTTTATTTTTTTTTTGTTTTTTGAACAGGGAATGCGAAATCCTCATCTTCACTTTGCCCTGCACAATACGAGCGTAACGATCGTGCCGCGCGATGTATTCGCTCATGCCGATCGGATGAGAAACGTGACGGTTGATTTGCACAACAACGAACTGAAAACTCTGGAGAATCCTTCGTCGGGTCACAAGCCAGGAATGCCGGACAAGAAATTTTTGCTCAGGCTCCGAATGGCCGGTAGTTATGTCAACTGTGACTGTGAAATTGGGTAAGCAGCGATCTCGAAAAAAGTAATTTTAAGAATTGATCGATCCCAGTGGACTGGAATCCAAATTTTTTATTCGTTTCGGAGCTTTCGTACGTAAAATTGTTTGAATTTTCGATTTAAACAAAAAAATACTCCCCAATTTCAAAGAAAAAACGAAATTGGCAACATTTTTTGACCGGAAAAAGGGTATTTTCCGGAAAAAAGGTAAGCCGACCTCGAAAAAAGTAATTTTACGGATCGATCGATCCCAGTGGACTGGAATCCAAATTTTTTATACGTTTCGGAGCATTCGTACGTAAAATTGTTTGAATTTTCGATTTAAACAAAAAAAAACCCCAATTTAAAAGAAAAAACGAAATTGGCAACATTTTTTGACCGGAAAAAAGGTATTTTCCGGAAAAAAGTAATTTTACGAATCGATCGATCCCAGTGGACTGAAATCAAAATTTTTTATACGTTTCGGAGCATTCGTGCGTTAAATTGTTTGAATTTTCGATAAAAGAAACAAAAACTCCCCAATTTCAAAGAAAAAACGAAATTGGCAACATTTTTTGACCGGAAAAAAAGGTATTTTCCGGAAAAAAAGGCAAGCCGACCTCGAAAAAAGTAATTTTACGGATCGATCGATCCCAGTGGACTGAAATAAAAATTTTTTATACGTTTCGGAGCTTTCGTACGTAAAATTGTTTGAATTTTCGATTAAAAAAAAAAAAACTCCCCAATTTCAAAGAAAAAAACGAAATTGGCAACATTTTTTGACCGGAAAAAAGGTATTTTCCTGAAAAAAGGTAAGTCGACCTCGAAAAAAGTAATTTTACGGATCGATCGATCCCAGTGGACTGGAATCAAAATTTTTTATACGTTTCGGAGCTTTCGTACGTAAAATTGTTTGAATTTTCGATTTAAACAAAAAAAACCCCCAATTTCAAAGAAAAAAACGAAATTGGCAACATTTTTTGACCGGAAACAAAGGTATTTTCCGGAAAAAAGGTAAGTCGACCTCGAAAAAAGTAATTTTACGAATCGATCGATCCCAGTGGACTGGAATCAAAATTTTTTATTCGTTTCGGAGCTTTCGTACGTAAAGCTGTTTGAATTTTCGATTAAAAAAAAAAAAACTCCCCAATTTCAAAGAAAAAACGAAATTGGCAACATTTTTTGACCGGAAAAAAAGGTATTTTCCGGAAAAAAGGTAAGCCGACCTCGAAAAAAGTAATTTTACGGATCGATCGATCCCAGTGGACTGGAATCAAAATTTTTTATACGTTTCGGAGCTTTCGTGCGTAAAATTGTTTGAATTTTCGATTAAAAAAAAAAAAACTCCCCAATTTCAAAGAAAAAAACGAAATTGGCAACATTTTTTGACCGGAAAAAAGGTATTTTCCGGAAAAAAGGTAAGCCGACCTCGAAAAAAGTAATTTTACGGATCGATCGATCCCAGTGGACTGGAATCAAAATTTTTTATACGTTTCGGAGCATTCGTGCGTTAAATTGTTTGAATTTTCGATAAAAGAAACAAAAACTCCCCAATTTCAAAGAAAAAACGAAATTGGCAACATTTTTTGACCGGAAAAAAAGGTATTTTCCGGAAAAAAAGGCAAGCCGACCTCGAAAAAAGTAATTTTACGGATCGATCGATCCCAGTGGACTGAAATAAAAATTTTTTATACGTTTCGGAGCTTTCGTACGTAAAATTGTTTGAATTTTCGATTAAAAAAAAAAAAACTCCCCAATTTCAAAGAAAAAAACGAAATTGGCAACATTTTTTGACCGGAAAAAAGGTATTTTCCTGAAAAAAGGTAAGTCGACCTCGAAAAAAGTAATTTTACGGATCGATCGATCCCAGTGGACTGGAATCAAAATTTTTTATACGTTTCGGAGCTTTCGTACGTAAAATTGTTTGAATTTTCGATTTAAACAAAAAAAAACCCCAATTTAAAAGAAAAAACGAAATTGGCAACATTTTTTGACCGGAAAAAAGGTATTTTCCGGAAAAAAGTAATTTTACGAATCGATCGATCCCAGTGGACCGAAATCAAAATTTTTTATACGTTTTGGAGCTTTCGTACGTAAAATTGTTTGAATTTTCGATTAAAAAAAAAAAAACTCCCCAATTTCAAAGAAAAAACGAAATTGGCAACATTTTTTGACCGAAAAAAAAGGTATTTTCCGGAAAAAAGCTAAGCCGACCTCGAAAAAAGTAATTTTACGGATCGATCGATCCCAGTGGACTGGAATCAAAATTTTTTATACGTTTCGGAGCTTTCGTGCGTAAAATTGTTTGAATTTTCGATTAAAAAAAAAAAAACTCCCCAATTTCAAAGAAAAAAACGAAATTGGCAACATTTTTTGACCGAAAAAAAGGTATTTTCCCCCAAAAAAAAAAGAACAATACTTTGTCCCTCAAGGTGGATCGAGGTGTGGCAGAGAAAGCATCGTCAATATCAGGAGGACAGATGCACGACCTACGGCGAGTACAACAATTACGAGCGCGACGAGGGCGGCGAGTACAGCTGCTGGGACAACGGCTGGGACGACGATCTTCGCGAGACATTTTGCCTTAACAAGAATAACATTTCGGTCTCGGAGGCACTGAAATCCGACATTGAGTGCGGCTGGGGAGCAGCCGGTACTATTCGCTTATCGAGCTTTCTCGGCTTCATAATTTTCGCTCTCGTCGCGGCGAATGTCTTGTAAAAAAAAAAAAAAAAAGTATTTTTTTTTTTTTCGTTTCTTTTTTTTTCCATTTACTTTTTTTTTTTTCAACCTCGGCATACTTGAAATTTGAAATAACGAATAAAAATTGTTTATTCAGCGTGTAATTTTATTCCTGCGACGGAAAAATTTTCATTGGAAAGGAAAAGTCGAAAGAAAGGAAAAAAAAAAAAAACGAACGATTTGAAAGGTTTTTTTTTTCTTCGTTTGGGGCACATTCACACTGTTGCGAAAAAAACGTTAATTTTTATTCATAATACCGATGAATCATCGTAGAATTTACACTTGTCGAAAAATAAGCGTAGTTTGATACGTTTTTTTTTTTTTTTTGTTAATTCGCGTATATATCGCGTTTGAATTGTCAGAAAATTCGAATTTTAATATCCCTTCGGGTGTATACGCTTCGGCCTTTTATTTTTACAATCTCCTCATGGGGCAGTTCAAATGAAGGACGAACGAGGATTTAATTTTTCGCCGCGATTTATTTCCTGCTTCGACTCTGCCATTTTTTAATTTGTCAATTTTAATTTTTCGTTAATTGTTCCAAAATATTTTTTTCCGAATTTTTTTGGAAATTCCGAGTCCATCGTTTTCAACGAAAAAAAAAAAACGCAGAAAAATCGATTTTTTTTCGAAAAAATTTGTTTTCGAAAAATTTTCAACTTTTTGTGAATTTTTTTTTTTGACTAAAAAGAAAACTGGTTTTTTATATCTGACGAAAAATGGGAAATGGCAGTCGCGTTTGGGAGCTTTTTGAACATTGGTGTCGGAGTGGGGAAGGAAAAAGTTCACCGAAAAGCATCCAGAATGAAAAAGCTTAGAAATGTAAAAATGTAAAAAAATGTAAAAAATTTTGCCTTTTAGTCAAAGAAAATTTACAAAAAGTTTGAAAATTTTTCTGCGGTTTTTCCGTTGAAAACGATGAATTTTGGAATTTTCAAAAAAATTTCGGAAAAAATTATTTTAGACCAATTCACAAAAAAAAAAAACCCCCCAATTTTTTTCTAATTAAAACTTTTTTCCCGCATTTTTCGAGTTATGGAACTAAAATACCTAAAACGGCCGATGGAAAAAAATCTGCAAAAATTAAAAAATGGCGGAGACGAAGTAGGAAATAAATCGGCGACCAATTCGGTGGGAGTCGGGTCACAATCCTTGCTCACGTTCATTTGGACTACCTCATATTTGTATAATAACTCGCGGATCTGAAAAATTCGTTTATGCAGATATAATGAGAATTGAAGAAAAAAAATCATTCTTGTACGAAAGTTGAATTCAATGAAAATCGCGAGAATTTTTTATACTTTTTTTTTTTCGTAGAAAGCGACTATAGCTAAAAAAATTGATACTGAATTATTGAAAATATTGTTTTTGTTTGAAAAAAAAAACAAAAATTGGCACATAAATCTGAAGAAAAAATTGAAGATATTTAGAAAGCGAGCCTCTCTTTTTGTTTATAACTATTTTGGAAAGTTGTTCTAAAAATTATTCTTATACTTATGATTTTGTTTTCCGTTTTTCTTTTTTTTTTTTCGCGATCTTTGAAAATTCTCATCGAATCTAATATTGTCATTTTATACGCTAAGCTCTCTGACTCTTGAATTTTATTTCTTTTACTCGCTGGCTTCTAAATTTCAATTAAATTTAGTATAATTTAATTTATTACCATCACGATATGTAATATATTGAACGCAGGATGTAAATCCGACGATAACAACGAAATTGCACGATCACTCTTTCTCCATTTATAAAATATTATAAATAAATATACGAATTTCAAGAAAAATCTTTTATTTAATTAAAAAAAAAAAAAATAAAAAAAAAAAATGCTCACAAATATTTTAATCGTACAGCATAATTTTCACGATAATTCCAACGGCCATGTACAATATTGGCATGACAATGAAACCGAAGATAAATACGAGACACACGTAAATACAGAGTAATTGCAATCCAAGAATCGCGTACTTGACGATCATTTGACGAAAGTCATTCGTGCTTTGTATGCTTATGGTTTTGTCCAGTACGAATCGCAGTATGTGCAGTAATATCTGAAAATAATATTCAAAAATCATAACTTAATTGAATTAATTTTTTTTTAATTCTATCTCAAAAAATCAAAATGTTCATAGAGGTGCTATATTTTGTGCCGGGTCCTGTTGTACGTGGAACCGAATGAGGTTTTTGGGAAAAGAACACTGGTTTAAAAAGGCTCGGAACAACATTTGTTGATGTGAAAAAATTGCAATTCCTATGGTCTTCGATATTTTAAGTCGAAATTTGAATTTTATACCCGATGGAACGTTCAGAAATATTTAAATTTCATAAAATTTAGGGCACGAAAAAGATTTTTAAACTGTCATTATTACCCAGAATGTCTCGTGCATACTCCATTTAAATCTAAAATATCTATATGCAAATAATCGTAACCACCGAGCACTGCTCTTATAATGCTTGCTAGCGACCTCTCAATATTTTTTAGGAGCAATAATTTACGAGGGTTCGTTTTTCCTTCTCTTATTTGACATAATTTTGGCAAAATATTTCGTTAAACAGGACAAAAAATAGCCTAAAAACAATCCAATAATACATAATCCTAAACGTGTAAGTGTACGCGAGTCGCGATCGTGGCGCCATCGGATGGACGTCATGTGGAGTAGTGCAGTGTGATTTTTTTTGCGTACACCCGGATGAGTAACACGCGCATCAAGTTCTTTCCTTTTGTTCCGGTGACACGCTTTTCAACGACAATTTTTTTTTCCATAAAAATCTCGTAACAATAGCAAAGTTTTTCTTACACCCTGTGATGGCGAATCAGAGTTTATTATACCTGAGCCATAGGAGTTATATTGACGATGATGTAGAGTAGAGCGAGCAACGATCGTCCCGTCGCTTCTCCCATAACCTTTATCAATGCCGGAAAAGTGTATTCGGTGCGTGGTATACCGTAAGATTCTTGATAATTTGCCAAATAATCGCGAAATTTTACTACAAAGTTTTTTCCTTCGTTCGCTATTTCATCTGGCTTGTTTCCAAGCATAGCTGTAAATTCATAAAACGCAAAATCGTTTGAGAAACAATACATCGTCTTGATCACGATATCGACGAGTTGAGAAAGATTCTTTTTCTTAAAAAAAAAAAAAAAAAAAAAAAAAAAAGAAATTTCGATTCTCTTCCTGATTTATTGGAGGTTTTCCTCCTTGCGTGTTTACCGGTTGCAAGCGCCGCCGTGCGGGAAGAACTCCAACTAGGCGATGGTCCATGTCCACCTTTCTCCGCCGATATACTGTACAAATTTTTATACTTCCACTCGGTTACGTTGTCGGACCACAAATTCGCGTTTATCCCGTTGTTAGGTTTTCCCGTGTCGATGTACCAGCTAGCAGGATCGGTGTCGTTTTTCCAATCGCCGGATTTGTCGGGACTTCGTATCGACAGTCTCGCTGGATCGCGATCGTTTTCGATCCTGTTCGCCATCTTATCGATTTTCGAGGCAGGATCACTATGCTTTTCCGTCAAGTCCGCCATTTTGTTTTCATCGTCGTCTATACGCGGCGAAGATGGAGCGAAAGTCACGTGCAATGTGTTGTTAACGAAAAAGTGAGAAAGTGCCGAGTTAAAAAGTCTTTTATCAACTACGGGGTAAAAAAAAAAAAAAAAACGAATATAGTCGTCGTGTAAGCGGAAAAAACGTATACTGTGAAAATGAAATGACGTGAAGCTTTTTTAACCTGGATGAAAGAGGACGCGTTGTTTCTCCGAGCTACTTTCGAGCGTGTCCATTCCTTCTTCCCAAGCCAGAGGGTGAGCACACATTAATTTTCATCGGTGTTTATTTTTTTCTCCAAAATTCGCCGATTTTTTTCGGTCAACGCGCGTTTTTTTTGACATTACTCGGCGAAAAACATCGGAATTCAACCTTTCGCAAACTTCACGTTATTTGAAGACAATATTTCTTTTTTTGTTTCAATACCACGATTATTGAATCTGCATCGATATTTTTATTGCATAAAAAAAATATTACAGGATAGAACAGCGGCATACAATTCACATTTCGAACAATTCAATTTTTTCCGTAAAGTTTAAATAACTATAATAATAATAATGCAAAGATACGATTTTAGAATCGATGTGTTCAATTGATAAACGAGATGCGCGTGACAAAATTTTTGTCACACGTTCAACATTCATTTTACGGAGTTACAGTATTTTTTGTAGTTGCATATTTATACTCTCCGCTTCATAATGCGAAACATGTTTTTTTTTTTTCGCCGCTTTGACTTTGAAATGATAATATTGAATGCTAGAAAATTTCGAATT
Organism: Rhorus exstirpatorius; assembly: GCA_963564615.1. Taxonomy (NCBI): domain Eukaryota; kingdom Metazoa; phylum Arthropoda; class Insecta; order Hymenoptera; family Ichneumonidae; genus Rhorus; species Rhorus exstirpatorius. Next base: position 64,116,576 of record OY751313.1, on the reverse strand, counting down.
ATTCGCCGTACTTTTTCATTTTAATATTCATGTTTTTATTATTTTTCCCGAATATTATGATTCATGCGTCAATATGTAAATATGCGCAGTACACTTTTATGCGAATAAATGAATGAAATGATTATTCTAAAAAGGTAAATGAATTTTTTTTTTTTTTTTTTTTTCAAAGGAATAAGTCATATCCATCTCTGTAATGGTCTTGCCAAATATATCGTACATACTTTTCCTCATTCTTCATGTATTTCTATCTCTTTCACGCTCAAAGACTTTTGTGGCTGTTGATAAAAATTTTAATTCAAAAATAGCGCATCCGGTACGACTCATTGCACTTTGAAAAATTCCATCACCGATTATTCAATTATATGGCGAGATCCCTCTGGATGTATAGAATCGCCCAGATATTCTCTCAAGGTCTCTCGTAATCATTGTAAAAAATATTTTTTTCTCTCTCTCTCTCTCTCTCTCCAATTTGCTTTTTCCCTCGACAAAGACATAAAATGCATTTTGCTTGCGCCGGCAAAGCGAGTCGCGCGCTTCGTTAACGATGCCTCGAAAATATATATTGCCGGTGTTCACGAAAGAGCGCTTGCAAAAAATATACTCGTTGCTCTTTGCTTACGCTCGCACCGGCGATCTCGCGTATCTCTTTGTTAACAAAAATAGTATTTATATCGTGCGTATATGGGGGCATTCCACGTTAAACCGACCCGCCATCGGCCTGATCCCCTGGGATTCTGATGTCCAATGGATTTTTTTTGCTTTGTTTTGGTCAAAAATGATACCTTTAATGTTTCGAAATTTATTGCGCCATTTTGTAAGGGTGCGGCGACCTCATATATCCTCGACACGAAGATGGACATATTTAAAATCGATTAAACTTTTTTGTAAAATCCGGGACCCTAAAACGCATCTTTTTGTCACAATTCGAAAATGGAATGAGAATGCTAAATATTTTTTTAATTTTTGTTTTTGAAAAAAAAATAAATACATTTTTTAGTCATTTTAAGCGGTGGTTTTTTATAGTAAAAAGAATAAAATAAAAAGAAACTTTGTCTCGGTAAAATTCGATTTTCTTTTGATTTTATTTTTTACTTTAACAAACCCACCACTTGAAATGATTAAAAAAATATTTTTTTTTTTTCAAAAATAAAAATTAAAAAAATATATATTTAGCATTCTCATCCTATTTTCGAATTATGACAAAAAGATGCGTCTTCGAGTCCGACCGATTTTACAAAAAAGTTTCATCGATTTTAAAAATGTCCATGTTCGTGTCGAGGATATATTTGAGGTCGCCACATCCTTACAAAATGGCGGAAAAATTTCGAAAAATTAGAGGTATCATTTTTGACCGAAACAAACCAAAAAATCTATTGGACGGGTTGGTTTGACGTGAAATGCCCCATACATACATATATATATATATATATATATATATATATATATATATATATATATATATATATAATTGTAGTTTTCAGTAACGCGTGAATGATGCAGTACACGTTTATGTAGCATAGATATATAGAAGCGATATTAATTGATGATTCAACCGATAATTTATCTCATCCGACTGTTTGTCGATTATAATTTCCATATATTTTATTTTTTTTTATTTTCTGTATTTTATTGAATCAGGAGTTTTTCTTCAATGCCGATCTTAGTATAGCTTTTCTCATCGTTGTTACGAGCTTATCGAGCTCATCCACCTTCATCCTGAGTATCCTATTGTCCCTCTCAAGTTCGCTGGCTCTCCTGGCCATCTCGTTTTCCTTAACTTTTTTGTTCTGTCGCGATTTTCTCGATGCCTCGTTGTTTTTCTCTCGCGATTCACGATAACTCCCGTCCGACGTACGATCCTCGGAGTCACTGTCGACGCAACGTTTTTTACCCCTCGAATCTCCGATACTCGCGTCGTAATTGTTTCTCGCTGATCGCGAATTCCATTTTTCTCGATCTCTCGATGTACGTTCGGACATCTTGGCGACGCTATCGAGAGCCGCGGAAATCGCAGCGATCGAGGAGGATGATGACGATGTGTTTGCCTCGGCATAATCACGTTGTGCAATGTCGTTTCTTCGACCTCTGCGTGGATCTTTCGTCGTCATCCTCCTCGCCGTCGTCGTTGTCGTCGTCGTCGTCATCGTCGTCGTTACCGTCGACGACGATGTCTCGTCGATGTTACTCGTGATGGATGAATTCGATTTGATCGTAGGCCCGGAATCTCGCGAAACAACGCTGCCATCCGGAGACTGAATATTGTCCTGGAAAAAGAGGGAAAAAAAACATAATTGCAAACATCCCAAAATTCTAATTGAAAGTGCGAAGAGAATAAAATCGTTCAGGTACAATTTTGAAAGTAGCTCTAACACAGATCGAAAGTAATGCCAATTTAATGAATTTTCGTGAAAAACTAAAAAAAAAAAAGTATTGAAGAATACTTCTGCGAAATTTGAGACTGTTTCACCATACAGTTTATCAAAAATTGCGAATTTTGCATACGAGCAATGGCTTTATACAATACGAAATGAGCACTTTCCGGATATTAAGTCACCAAAATGTATGAAGGAGTAATGAGAAATTCTTGAAATTTGGCACAAAATTAGTTTAGTAGGGGAAGTTCGGGTAGCCCCGGACACTCGAATAAAGTATATCAAAAACATATAAATAACAGTTTCTAAACGTTTAATATCATACCATTTACGATCTTCAGAATCTCTTTGATGACTTTAACAAAACAATAGATACTTTTTTCAATTGTGTGAATTGTATAATAACAGAAAAACGTTACCATCCAATTTTGGGCAATGGGAAAAACGGCGGGTAGCCCCGGACACACATATTTTAACGACGATTCAATCGTTCTTTAGCTTTACAAACATCATAATACCAATGGATATTCGACGATTCAATGTTGACAGAGGCTTCGTGAGCCCGATCGCTGGATTTTCGACATTCAATCCAATCTTCGTCGAAGGTTTCCCCACACATCCCCGTAGCCTCATGACGATCTTTATGGAAGCGCGTTCGATAGTTTTAGTTCATTTCTGTTCATTTTTTGTTCATTTCTTCCATTTTTTTTGAAAATTTTTCTTCGTTTTTTGTTTCAAAATGTCCGAAGGTACGCGACAGACTTGCGTCCGGGGCTACCCGATAATCCCTATCTCATATTATTATTGATAATTATCAAATTATAAACACAATCAAATGGAAAACTGTTATAAACGTAAAGCATTATGTAATGGCCTCTGATACAACTAATAAGTTTAGTCGTATTACCCGCGTCTTTTATATGAAAACCTTCTTCGAAGTCTGATGAGCGCGCACCAAAAAGTCTTGCCGATGATAAATTTCACAAATAAATTTTACCCGGTCAGCGCTCATGCCAAAATACTGACTTAAATTTGTTTCTATGCACTACGGGGCACGTTAATATGCGTCACTTTGTTTACATTTTTGACTCTATTGTTGCATACTTCAAGTGTCCGGGGATACCCGCCGTCCGGGGCTACCCGAACTTCCCCTATATGAAGAATAACATATATTTTATGGCAAATTTACAACCATGCAGTAACAAAAGTATAGACTCTTGAAAAAATATTGTTTCGAGCTCCACGGGTACTCTTTCTTGTTTCATGCATGCCCCGTTCACCGCGTCTACGTTTCCGCTAATTCCCACCCAACCGGTCGCGTTGGAACTACCTTAAGGGAATTTTCCACATTTTTCTTTGCAAATTGCTTGTTCTCAAATTTTTCAATCCCGCATACGCGATGTAGCCAATTAAATATCAATCACGGGTATAATCGTCTAATCATGGCGCAAATTGTTTTCAATTGCTCGTCTTATTAACGAGAATCTTTCCGCCTGTATGTTTCAAGTTCACGTAACGCCACTTATTATATTCACTTATCCACCTCATCGTTTATGTAACGGGGCATGACTCGTGGACAGCGAGCGTGTGTGTGTGTGTGTATTCCGAGAATCTGATGAAATTGCTAGGTTTTTATACATCTCGTGATTAAATATCGTTCTCGGTTCTCGCGCAGTTGGAAGCTGACTTCGTTTTCAAGCGCTCAATTTTTTTCGTATATCTTACGCGATGATTTGCTTCGTTAAATTGACCAACTCTCATTCGTCCGAGGACTTTACGTAACACGAAAAAATACGAGGATAAATAATCATGGCACTGATACGGGAGGGGGATTTCACTGATCGCGATGCCAAAAACTATTATAGCATTGGAGATTGAGCGAGGATAATAAAGTTTTGGGAGAATTATCAGTCACGAGAGGAACAAAATCCTCGCATGGTCAAAATGCTGTTTGTCATTTTTTTTGGGGGACGTTGCCCGTTTGAGGGAAAAGTTTGATTCATCGAAGTTATTGCTCTTGCGAGGATTAAGTAAAAAAAAAAAAATAATAATAATAGTCGATAGCGAACGAATACTCACGTCACAGAGATAGGATAAAAGATCAAAAGACTCGGATTCGGTATTGTCGAATGTGCTCATGGTGTCGAAATCCTCCTTTTCGTTTTTAGCGATCTCATAATAAATCGTATTCATACGATCGGGGCTGATAACGTTGCTATTATTCGTTTTATGATTTATTGATTCATGCTCTATAGTGATCGGCGCTGCCGCGTTTGGTACATCGACGCTTGACAGTTGAATCCAATCTTTGGTTTCCTGATTTTTCAAGGAATCAATTGGATTCAGTAGCGGACCATCCTTCATTTCGATTGTTCTATTTTCGATTATTTCCGGCTTGATAGAAAGTTGCAAATCTCCCGTTTGGCTTTTTGTGTCAGCCTCGACGCGGTCAAGTTCCGGTACTTTGAGGCTCGAATCTTCGAGACCCCTCGATACCTTGCCAACAATCCCCGTCTTCTGTATCGAAATACCGTTATCCTCGCTTTTCGTGTCTACCAGGGAAAAAAAAAAACAAGTTCAATATTCTGCGGTTGATCAATGTATTGAAGACAATCTACTTGTAAGCAGAACTCATAGTGTAAACACTCGGGGAAATTCGTACTCTTCTGTGATAGTACCGCAATATAAGAAAAGTATAGGACAGAGATATTTTATCGATATATATAGCGGCCAAAACGATAAATATATTTGAGCAAGTTAAACGAGAAACTATATTAACGATGCACCGAAAAAAAAAAACAGGAAGAAAACCATAGAACAAGCTGTAATAAATATATCTTCAGATTTATTGGATCCAATTATATAATACGCAAAGATTTAAGAGTAACCTAGGATAAATGTGTAAATAGATATAATTGAAGCATGAAAATAGATATAATTGAAGCATGTAAATAGATATAATTGAAGCTTCGCAGCGACTGCTAGGGATTATAGGGTAGTTTATAATTAGGTCTCGGGGATGCGGACAAGTGCATAAGCACTTTTGCAATCTCCTATTGTATATTGAGCAGTCCAGGGAGAAATAGACAGGGAAAGGAAGATCTGTAGGAGCTCATAGAAGCAATATTAAATTTAAGCAAAGAATGTAAACAAAGAAAATCAAATGTCTCGTATCTCTACCGAACGACTCAATAAAATTATTATTATTATTATTATTAATGCAGTTTCACTCAATGAATTTAGCATTCAATTATTACTATTAATTTCTCTACGACTCACCGGAATATTTATTCGTCTCGAATTCATCTATGGGAAAAGCGCATCTTCCTTGGAATGTGTCGATGCACCAACCACTGAGATCCTGATAATTCTCCTCCCAAATCGTAAATACTGTATTTTCCTCGTCCGCTGCTGGCGTCTTTTGCGCGCTCGTATAATCGAACAGATTCATCGTCGGCCATGGCTCCTTCAGGAGATCGATCTCCATCGTCGGACTCAGCAGTGGTATCGTGTCCAGCACGATACTCGCAGAGTCCGACTGCCTCAATCTCACGCCATGAGAAGCAGATGACTCCTTCGACTGATGGCTGCATTTTTCTTTTGCCTGGAATAGATCGGTGTCTTGATTGAGAAGCAGCTAAAACACACACGATAAACACATATTTTTCATTCGTACTCTTCGTCTTATCCTTGTTTTGGAATAGTGAGAATCAGGGGCATAAATTTTAAGGCGGCATGGCTATGATAGTACCGAGGCGAGGCGAGGCAAAAATCAAGGAGATAAATGCTAGATGGGAGAGTACCAATAGCATTTGAAAGGTCATTTCAAAAAGCTTTGACCAGGGAAATAAGTATGGAGATCTTGGAGGCTCAAAATTCCATTTTTTCTACTTTGTACATCCGCGTATACACATTTTTTTTTTTCTAAAGCTTTAAAAACACTACACGAAAATTTATGATTATTAATTTTCGATATCTCCTCATAGCGAATCATCCTTAATTTTAAAAAAATGTTTCGTAACTCACGTTAAATTGGCCTCCTTCTTCAAATGAAATGTTGCTAGCCGTTGAACGCTCGTAAATGGGAGGGATTTTGGAAGCCTGTACAAAAGAGAAAGAGAAATATTTGAAAATCGAAAAATATTTATCGCTTGGGCTGCTTTATCCTTTTTTATCGGTAACTAATTACGTATAAGCTTTTTTACATCTGATTACATTCTATGATGTTGAAATTTGCATCGTTGGAATGCAACGAAAATAGAAGTTTTTTTTTTTTTTAAATAATTTCCAGTATTGTTTCGAAGTCAAAAATCGTTCAAACCTTTCTTTTTGGTTTTTTTTTTGCGAATATGTCTGAATATGTCAGAAAAGCGTCAGCAATACTGGAAATGATTTATTAAAATTTAAATAAATCTATTTTCGTTGAATTCAAACGATGCAAATTTCAACATCATTACATTCTAGGAAATGGTTTTTGGATAAATCAAAGATGATCGGATACATCTTTCGCCGTGTGGATGAATTTTCATAATTTTTTTTTGCAAGTTACGACATTCTCAAGGGCATTATCTGAAAATCATGAAATTAAAACTGCTATGCCCATTTGAAATCATTGGGCATCGTAAAACAAGTACCGCTCCAAGTACATCAAAAGAATGAAACATTTTTATGAGTGCAGTAATTTTTTTTTTGTCAGCCCAGTTTATTGGTGCGAATGTTGTTTCATTTTCAATTTCTCATAAGGCTCAGGCTGCACCGATCAACAAAATTGGCTTTACGATTCTTCCCGGTCCAACTATAAGAGTTTGCGCGGAAGTTAAAAAATAAATTTGCCTAAATATCACTTGTAAGTAGAGAAAATTGACTCAGTTCGTCATTTTCTCTGCGCAAGAGCTTGAAATGAAAATTCCTACAGACAGAAAAGAATTTTCCGTGAAATTAATACAAGGCGGTAGAAAATATGATGAAATAATTCTGATTCAAACATAATATTTACGAATAATAGAATTTTTTTAAATATCAGAAAAACTTTGCAAGTTCAATATTGCAGTGCTCCACCAGGTAGCATATTGGATTGCACGAGCTCCGGTGAGCGAATGAATCTTTTATTTTCAAGATTTTTCGAAGATTCTCGCTCATAATTGGACAAAAAAATTTATTCAGTCGAGGCTGTCGGTATCTTTTTTTTTTACCGAGCATGGATGGGGATACGTTCACTATATTTCCGTTTCACATCTGAACCTATCCATAAAGACGCTGTTAAAACGTTACAAAAACGTACAAGGGTTACATAACCCATATTCAACGTTGGTCCTCGTAGCGAAAAACAATATGTTTGTATGTATACGTATATACAGAAAATCAACGATCCGACAAATCTTCACGAATTGTCGACAAGTGGTATTCTATAATTAGAGGGCCGGTGAACGACGCGTGGTTGTACTAGGCACATGCTGCTGTGGGTTTTTTTTTTTTTCCCTCGGCAAAATTTTGTCGATCGTTAATACTCGTGAGCTATTAGCCGCACGCTCAATTGTGCTTCGTCACGAAGAGATAAGAACGTAGCGATAATTAAAAAAAAAAAAACATACTGTCTCACATTGTATCAATGTTTTCCGACCAGATAATGACTCGAATAACAATGTTACGTTACGTAAAAGCGTATGGTCAATATGTTGAAGAAAAAAATAGGTATAATTATACAAATATATACACTTTGCCACGCGATACATGTTAAAAGTTGAAAATTTTATACGTATAGCTTTATGCACGGATATAACTTACCCTCCCTGAATCGATGATAATCTCTGTATACCGTCCACGTGAAACGTAGAAAACTTGATGGAAACTTCCTCTCGTTTGTTTCGTCTCTCACTTAAACTTTTCCTCACTTTTTTCTATTCGTTATTTTCCGTATGGGTTTTTACACAGAGATTTTCTCAAAAATGTCTCTTCGCGATAGCTCGAAACTCGGTTTAATAAATTTTTTCTTTTCAACGTTTGCTGTACCAAGCTCTTTGACTGGGACTGAGAAACTGTCGCGTTCGCCTTTGTTTGAGAATATCACAAAGATTCCCCTCGCGTAAATTTTTTTTTGGCCAGCTACCGCGAACGGAATGCGACGTTGCGAGATGTGCGAGCCCAGCTCTTTAGTAGAGTCACGGGATTCCTGTGCGGTAGATTTACGACGTTAATCTCATGGTTGGACTGCCAGGGGGCAGTAGTGATCGTCGACGTTGACCAATCGTCGATCGACTGACGTCAGTTTCGTCCAATCGTCGCGAAATGTTTGATCGATGTACATATAGTGATAATGGAAAGCTGAACCGCATACACTGATTACGTGCTGTCGTATCCCCCACTATGCCGCGCGATTCTCACTTCTACGTGCACAGTCACTCGCAAATTTTTTAATTTTTACAGAAGAAAAAAAAATAATCTTGTCAAATTTTTCGTTCAATCAAATTCGTTGTGTTTTGGATAAGTCATGAACTTCGCAAAAAAAAAAAAAAGAATGATACAATTGTTATGACCGTACGATTAGGAACGTAAATTAGATTCAGCAGTGGGAATAAATTTTTGTGACGGACGGTAAGAACGAGATGCTTGCGCAGACTCTAAAGCAGGAGGACAGAAATGTTTTGTCCATTGGTAAAAGAAAGACGGGTCGATAAATAGCGTTGGCAGTACTTTCTCTCTCTCTTTCTCTCTCTGTCTCTCTCTCTCTCACTCTTTCGTGCGTGTGTTGTCTTCAGATTGTACTTGACCGTTTGGGCGCTTTTTCCGGGAAGTACCATAAAGATAGGTTGGAGCACTAATTTTTTGTTTTGTTCAAATATTATACAATATGATGAATATACTAGCATGTTGTCAGAAACGAAAATAGTATTTCTAGGAAAGAGGCTGTTATTTCATCAGAACTTTCAGAATCTGCGATAAGAAGTATCGAAATTCAGAGGGGAGCCGAAGGAACAAACATTTTGACAGATATTGTTGAAAATAATGATTGCAAAGAGTATTTAAAAATATGTTCGGAATCCTTAATTAAAGACCTTTCAAACGATACCATCCATAAAAGTTTTTGTAAAAACTAGGCACTTGAAAAAAATAAAAAGTAAAATAGAGTCTAGAAACTGACATGAAAGAGAGAGAGAGAGAGAGAGAGAGATTTGATTCTTCTCGATGTTCTCACGGAACATTTCGAGAACCCGAACAAAAGATAGTCGGAGAAAAAAAGTCGGTCGACGTACCCAGCGAAGGTCAAGTTCAGTTGAAAACTTAGTTATTATAGCTGGCTGGCCACTGTGAAGTTTTCTATACATCTATTTTAAGGTTACTACTGTAATCCAGTTGAGCAAATTTTTAATGCTCAATTTTTATCTACAAATTTTCGTGCATTAATCTACTGAGAAAAAACAATCAACTGGTTCATCCTAATATCTGACGAGGTGTATATTTTTATATAGTTTTCTTTTCAAAGAATAATCGATATTGTACTGTTTTTTCAAACTACAACAATTTTCTGTCGATTTACAATTAAAAAAAAAAAAATGCATCAATAAAGTTCGTAGAAAGGTTATTGACGAAGTTTAATGTGACTAAAATCTTCTTTGTTGTTGTTTAAAGTAGAAATATAATTTAAAAAAAAGTTTCATCCCAATTTTATCGCAGTTTGTCCCATTTGAATTTAGCAATACCGCTATTAATGTATGATAAATGCAGATGAGTTAGTTTCAACACTGATATGGTTGATTTTTTTTTCCCCAAGCCATTGATAAATCGCGAGCTGGATCAATATCCTCGGCAACGCGACGAAATAGTTTATGTTCATGATTCACCGGGAGCTTCGAATTGCGTCAGGAACGAGTTTCCGAGCTGGGGGTAGAGAGGGAGCCAGCTATTAAAGAAAAATTTAGGTCTCTTTGCTGTCGAAAGTCAAAACTGGACTTTGATCTTTTAGTTGCGGGGTCTTCCCCAAATCTTCTCCCCGACCAGACGAATGACCAACGACGATTTCACCGTGTGAAAGTAGCATGGCAATTAAAAACGTTTTTTTGTCGTTTCCCAACTATTTTTTTTTATCTCTCTTCTGCTTAGACACGTCCACGTTTTTCAGAAATTTTTCGTTTACAATGATCAACATTCACAGCAGAGAGATTTTGACTGAGAATCATTGAAATCTTTCAACGTAATTTCGTCTTTCGACAAATTTGTAGAAAAAAAGTAAATCGTTAAACAAAGTCTTTGGATGAAGCTCGGAGACGATAATGTAAATGCAGATCCAATGAGGGAGCTGTGAACTTTTTTTTAAAAATTATTTGACTAATTATTTTTTTTATATTTTCGTTATTATTTTTAGTTTAAAATGAAAAATTGACAAATTGTAATTATATATATTCAGTTGGTCATTCGGTGATAATATGACGAAAGATTTGCCCGCAGTGAGTCATTTTAAATACCATTAATTTTTTTTTTTTCATTACACGACTAAAAATCATGCATATTAGAAATTTCCAGATTGCTTTTCATTTTGTACAAACCTTTTTTTTTAATGCATCTTATGCTCTTTGAAATAAATCTTCCCTGAAAAAAATGTCTGCACAGCAAGGGGAAAACCGAATTCGTCAGATAACGACGAAGGTTGTTGTATCGGCTCCCGGTATGGCGGATAGCGACGACGAAGCCTTCTTTTTTTTTAGTAACTGCGATGATAATCGAATTGTCACACCCTCTGGATATTCTTGATGAAAAAAATTAATGATTTTTCGATCCTCGATAAAGTAATTTTGAGAGATTTCAAGGGCGAATTAAAAAAAAAACAAATATAGACGCAGAAATTTTACAAAGATTGAAATAACTGTATATTCAAATTTCACATATTCTACATATATATATATATATATATATATATATATATGTATATGTGTGTGTATAGTCTTCTGGTCGTTTGAGGCGCCTGCTTATAATTCGCAGCTTTGGCGCGCACATGTCTCGTCTATAAACGCAAATATTTTACAAAAAGAGAGAGAGAGAGATAGAAAAAAACGTAGATTGAAAAAAAAAAACAGTTGCATATTTGTCATAACAATATATAAATTCACTTATGAGGTATTATTAATATTATTATTTATTACATACAGCACACGTTTCTCGTTCGCACCGTTAATATTCGTTGCATGAAAATAAAAAAAAATAAAAAAAAAAACAAACAATAAACACATATTTATAAACGAAGTTATTAAATACAAAAATTACAGTCATACAAAATTCTTGCTCGCATACAATGCACCGCGCGCACTTTCATGTATCTCAGTCCCACAAATATTCAGTTGTTCGATCGCTGATTTGAGATTAAAAAAAAAAAACTCGTTTCCGGTTGTCTGAACGACGAAAATATTTTCATCAGTGACTTTTCTTTGGTCCAGTCAAGATAGGTTTAAAAATCAGTTTATCTGAAAATAATTGAAGGAAGCGATTTTCTTTTTTTTATACTTGAGTGATTTTTTTATTTTCCAAATAACTCGCTTATTTTAAACTTTAGAGTGAAAGTAATATCAACCAAAATCGTGGGAAAAATAATTCCCCACAATGGAGTTCCCTATCATTTTTACCTTAGGATCGATATTTACAGAGTTAGACTGCAAATAGGGGTTGAAACAGTTTTTCTAAATTATCTCGTTTATTATCAAGTTTATCATAAAAATGCTAAAGAATAACTAGGTGGAGAATTTTATTTCATGCAACTTTGGTTATTACCATTTTTACCCTACGATCGATATTTTCAGACTTGTACTGAATTTAGAGGTGGAAATTTTTTTATTTTTAATTATCTCGTTTATTATCAAGTTTATCGTAAAAATTGTAATAAATAATTAGGTAGGAAATTTTATTTCCTGCAACTTTTGTTATTACAATTTTTACGCTACGATCGATATTTTCAGAGTTATAACTAAAATAGGGGCTCCGATTTGCCTCAGATTGTGCACATGCGCATTGAATTTCCCCTCTATGCTAAGTCTGAAAATATCGATCGTAGGGTAAAAACAGTAGTGACCAAAGTTGCAGGAAATAAAATTCCCTACCTGATTGTCTATTAGAATTTTTACGATAAACTTGATAACAAACATGCTAATTGAAAAAAAAACCATTTTTTTACCTCTATTTGCAGTCTAACTCTGTAAATATAGATTCTAGGATAAAAATGACAAGAACCGAACTCGTGGGGAATTCAATTTCTCACAACTTTGGTTATTATTGTTTTCACTCTAAAGTTGAAAATAAGCGAGTTATTTAAAAAACAAAAGATCACTCTTTAAATCAAGATGGCGGTGAACGCAATGAGGGGGATTTTTTTCCGAAAATCGAGATTTACACTACCAACCAGCCCCCTCTTAAGTATAAAAAAAAAATAAAATCGCTTCCTCAAATTTTTTCCAGATGTAATCCTATTTTGACTGGACTTTGTGTCCGACGAATAAACGTCATCATCTTCGTTTTTCCTTCCCTCCTATCAATTCGGACGAAATTCGAGAGCTTTCCTTCCGGCTGGCGGATATGGTGCCGAAGTAACGATCCGATATTATTATTATTATTATTATTATTAGATTTTTTTTTCCGCAGATCGTTACTCCAGGACTTTTAGAGTCGAACTCGATAGATATATTTGGCTTTTTCTCGTATTGAGAAAAATTAAGAATAAAAAAATAAAAATTACAATATTTAATCAAATGAGTAAGACCCTTCCCGTCGCCGGTGTGCGTCGATCAGTTTTGACTCGTTAAAGAAATTGCGACGACAACAATTTCGGGTCTTTGCGCTGAAATTTTTTTTCAAGTCCTCGGTCGTTTTGGATTTGCTTCCTCTTTTCGTGTTTTTTTTTTTTTTCAAATCTTTTTTTCTTTTTTTTTTCTCTCCTCACTGTTTATACCTCGATCATCCACAAAACCGTGTCATCGGGCCTTCATCACTGACCTTCGCTGTCGCTGTCGCTCTTGTCTGCGAAGAATTAAGAGACGCCCGTCATGCTGAGATTGATAAGTAGAATAATGAACATTTTGGGGGAGGGAGAAAAAAGAATTCAATTTTTCTTACTTATTTTTTTTCAATTCAATTTTGATGGTTTTTAAAATTTATTTTCTTTAAAAAACAAAAACAAAAAAACGATTGATCAACTTGCGAACGTACCTTTTTTGCCAGGATACGCGTGACGCTTCAGTCTATCGTAGAGATCGTCCTTCGTACCGTAAATACTCGCGTTCGATCGTGCCAGACTGTTCATCTTGCCACCGTTGTGTAGACTCTCTGGATTTTGTAAAACAAAAAAAATAATAATTTTACACAAAATTCATCAAGGGGTCGAAAATTTTAGAACTTGGTAATTAATTTAAGGGGGGGGGGGGGGGGGGGCTAGGAAAAACAAAAATCTGTTAAACAAAAAAAAAAAACGAACGAACGGACAAGCTCACCTTTCATGTACGTCTCGTTGTAGAAATTTGGCATTTCCCAGCCGTCCTCCTCGTCGTCGTAGTAATGAGCATAAGTGCTGTGATGAGAGGGCGCTATCGATTCGGCGTAGGGTGTCGGTGCGCCGTAATAAAAGTTGACCTGCGAGCCATTCTGATCGGTAGCAGGCGATAGCATCTTCTTGGGTTCCCTCTTGCGCGACGATCTGACGCATATCATCCAAACGAGCAGAACGACGATTATAATTAGTATAACACCACCGGCAATTCCACCGGTTATGTAGAAGAATTCGGACTTTTCCGTGCAATGTTTGCCGGTGAAACTGCCGCTGCAACGACAGGAAGGCTGACCCCTCGAGTCCTTGAGGCAGACGCCCTCGTTGTCGCAGTAACCCGTGCAAACGTCCATGCACTCGGTACCCGTGCCGTTGTAGCCGGGTTTGCATTCGCACTTGAAGTCACTGGTCTCGGGTATCAGTAGACAGTAGGCATTTGGGTCACAGTGCATCTCTTCGCCGCTCATGTCACAGGGATTCGTGCACTCGGCTTTGCTCGTCTGTAAGCGTTAATTCAAGGCTTTCGTCAAAAAATAAATAACGATAACAATATTCTAAGCAGAGGATTCTCCTCTAATAGAAATCGTCAGTGATTGCTAAAAAAAAAGATTGATAAACTCACCGCAGCTGGTCCCTTCGTGCTCGTATTAGGTGGACAGGGTATGCAGAATGTCTGCTGAGGCTCCGACTGATAAGTTCCCTTTTTGCACTGGATGCACTCGTTGAGTGTACCATTGAGATGTGTGCCGGGCTCACAGACCGGCAGGGAACATTCCTCAATGGCCGCTGATCCCATGTTCGGTGTCGTTCTTCCCAATGGGCAAGCCTGACAAGCAGCCTGAACGCCCTGCGTTCTGTACGTTCCCCTTGGACAAGGTTCGCACTTTCCCTCCACGGCCAATTGTTGTCCCGAGCCACACTCGTCTCTGCACTCCTCATGGGAGACGGCCTCCGCCGTTCTCGTTGTTTTCCCAAGACCGCAAAGCTTACAAGCGAAGCTTCCCTCGTTCGGCTGATAAAAACCATGACCGCAGCTACGGCAAAGACCGGCCCCGTCGTCGTAATACTTTCCGGCTGGACAGCGCTCCTTGCAATCGGCTGCGCTGCGTGCTCCCGGTCCAACGGTTACGCTCGAACGTCCCGCGATAACCGGACAACTGCTGCACTTCAATTGACCGCTCTCGCTCTGATACGTTCCGACCGGACAGGATTCGCACTTTTTCGTTGATTCGTCGTAGTAACTTCCCACCGCGCAGGGTACTGCGAACAAAGTGACGAATGATAGAATCAAAAAATTGGGGACAAATTTCATGGAGAGTTCAACGACACTTCAATGTCTGGGGCTATCATAAATTTCATAATGTTTTACTGAGCAGTTGGAAGCTTCATTGACCTTTCGATAATTCAAAAGTCATCATAGCTGTTAGGTCTGTTGGTTGGTTTGTTTTAGACGTTAAAAGATGGTATAAGCTTACCGCAATCGGGTGCCATAACGACCTGTCCGACTGGACAAGCGTAGTCGGATTCCAGTGTCAGTGATGCTGGATCAGGCACGGTATTGGGCAGAATATCGTGAACGTCAAATTGATCCTCCTCCAGTATCAATTTTTCCAAAAGTGTCTGTACGGTGGCACGATCGTTGGAATTCGTATTCTGAATTGGATCGCTGCGAATGACGGAAAAAAAAATTAGTTAGAGGCAGCTATCGCGGAACGAAAAATCGTTTATCCAATACGATGTACAGGCAACACCGGTTATGCGCGTAATATATACAGCCGTTATTCTTGCATTTTGTGTTTTATTTATACATGTATAGATATTGTTGTTGTTGTTGTTTTGATTAGACACCATATTCGTCTGGTTGCGGCGTGCTGCAATCTCTAATACTCATTCGTACACTGCATGAGGGATAAGATTTTTTTTTTTGGACCGACTGAATGTTCGGGTAATTAATATTAATCGACGATTTCCTTTCCTTGGTCCTAATGACAAGTATACAAGTGTTAAACAAATGTTAAAGAACAATTACGATGATGATATGGCCACACCTGTTGATCTCGAATAGTTAGTAAAAAAAAAAGCAAACGTGCATTTCGTCGGTTCATGTATAACGGTTAAAGACTAGCGTGAGATTTCTGAAATGGCATGAGATTATTATTATTGGTTGTTGGTGATGTGGACTATGGAGGAAATGATGAATGACACCGATTACGAGTATACAAAATGGCAATGTGACGAATGAAGTATGCGTATGAGCGAATCGTACACCGATGAAGATCTCTCGTGTTTCGTGTGTCGATACTTTTTTTATTTTTATTTTTTTTTACGAGAGAGGGAATTCTTACTTTATAGCTGGGAACGAGATCTCCACCTCGTAGGTATCGCTGCCCTGGCGCCCCTGTCTCGTTCTATTACGTGAAACAAGCAAGACATTCTCAGTTTTTTTTTTTGACACTACAAGAATTCCCTATTTCTGAGCGCTAACGAAAATGAAGAAAAAATTAATAAAATGTAATTTTCGGTCGAGACAACGAGTCGATTAGATAAAATTCGATGATTATTGAAATTTGTAATTGAAAAAAGTGTATTGTAGCGTTAAAATTATACTCACACTTCGGCAGGTACTGCGGCAGATATTATGTAAGTCCCACCGTCTTCGTCATTGGCTTCGCGAGTCGTGCGAACCCGATGATCGCACTGAACGTCGATTTTCAAATCTTTGCACTCCCGAGTACCTTGAAAAGAATAAATCGTAGAGAATTTTACCATTTGCGATATCCGATAAAAAAATTTCCCCATATAAATAAAAATGCCGGATTCCGCTTACCTTCGAAAGAATACGAGCAGAAGTTCCAGTCTCGGTTCAATGAGTTCACAGCGTTTCGGACTTTTTGCTTCAAGACACCCTGTCCAGCCTCGTTACACAGTACCGAAGTCGGGAAGTTCATTTTTATCCTAAATACTCGCTGAGCCGCGGTAGAACCTGTAAAAATAGTACAAACGGGGTACAGTAAAGTGTGAAGTAGGACGTTTTTTTTTTATCCAAGAGAATAGAGCAGTGAATCGATGTGGCTTACTCGTGCAGGCTGGATAAACGATAGGCAAGGACGGATCTGTCGTAGGCCTCCAGAATCCTTCAGCTCCGCAGGTATAGAATTTCGGTACTTCCTGCGAGAATCTCAAACCGTTGTTGCAAGAAATCTCACATACCTTGAATTGTCCACCGGAACCCCAGTCCTTGCACTGTTGCGAACCACCAATAGGATCAGCAAGTTCGGGACAAAAATCGGCTGTGGCCACGGAAAAATCCAGAATTGAGTAAGGCAAAAACAAAAATCACTAAACATCTTGATGAAACATTATCCAGTGGGAGCTTACCCAAAACGTAGACCTTAAAGTTGCAACCCGCTGAATTTCCGGCCTGATCATAAGCCACGTAACTGATGTCGTAGGTGCCCCATAAAAGTGTCTGACCCGATCGATGACCGCTCTTCTCTTGAATTTTCATGACACCAACGTTGTCACTGAAATGTGGCTCATCCCAGGTGACGATGGAGGAACCATTCTTCGCAATGACCCACAAATCACCTGGGCAATGCTCGACCTTCGGTGGTATCTTGTCGGCTTCCAATTGTTGACACTTGCTGCCACCGTAACCCGGTGGACAGATTCTCTGACCGCAGTGAGAAGGCACGACTCTCTCAACACCACCGACGCTATCGTCGTAACCCGCCCACGTTAGCACGAGGCTCTGATAAAGAACAGGCTCGGTTCGACAATCGCGAACTTGTTTCTGTATCTCGTTTGTCACGTGTAGTGCACGACCCCAAACTTGAACCTTTGTTAGATGTCCTTGGAATCCTGACTCGGTATAACCCTTGGTATTTTCGCTTCGGGGCTTACCAAGAACCGTCCATCCACTGCAGAAAAAAACATTGTATTTTTTTAAAGCTTTCGCTACGAGGAAGTCGAGATTGAGAAGTCCACGGTTTCCCAGCAAGCTCATGCAAGATTCCACTTGTCTTTATTGCACAGGAGAAACAAAATTATGTTATTAGCTTACTAGGATGGTAAGGTTCTTCCACTTCCATAGCCTTCGGTCTTGCTGGCTATGAGACCCTCGGTAATGAGAATCAATTCGCCGCCGTTATCACCGTTCCATACGACAGCAACGTGATGCCACTGGCCGTCGTTTATCGTCGCGTATTCACGGAAAGGAAGATAAACGTCCTGAATATCGTGGAACAAAGAAACTTGAACTCCGTTGCTGTGGGCCTGAACCATTGGGCGACGATTCGTTGGCACGTGGGGAGAGCTGTAAAAACGAAAAAAAAACCCAATGGTTATACAGATTGGACGAAACAAAAAATGCTGACAAAATGTTGCGCCATATATTCGAAGCGCGTTTATACCTGACACTGTAGAGCGTGAAGAATATTCCAGCTTCATCTTTCTGAGTGAATTGTACCCACATCGCGACAGTCAGGCTTTTATGACCTCCTGTGAAGAATGGAATCACCTGAGATGCGCTACTGCGAGCTGGATCGGTGAAGTACAAATCGTAATCCACTTGGATGGCTGAAAATGAAGTTTAATCATTGGTCGTTTCCTTGATGAATTAGCATTAATTGGAGTTTCATGAAAATGAAAAGAATTTTGCTGATGTGCCATCTTACATTTCCTGCAATCGTCTCCGGTCAAATTGAACGGACACTGACAGAAGAATTTGCCAGTTAGATCGATACAAGTTGCGGAAGGTGGACATGAATTTTCCTTGCAATCGATGATATCGTCTTCGCATGTTTTTCCGGTATATCCAGGTGGACAGACACAGGTGAAACCGGGTCCGTCATCGACGCAGGTTGCACCGTTCTTACAGGCACCAGCTTGACACGCGTCGTACTCGTACTGACAACCGATACCCGTGAAATCGCCCGGACACGTACAATTCAATCCCGAACCAAAGTCCTGACAACGACCATTGTGCATGCATGGATTACCGATGCATCTTTCAGGTGCTGTCTCACACTGTTTGCCGTCGGTTCCTGAAGGACACCTGAATAAAAAAGGAGGATACGTAAGAGATCATTGTTCGAGGACATTGAGGCTGTTTAATCAATAAGAAAAATATGGAACTCATTTGACTACTGCCTAACATTGCAGCTGTCATTGAATATCAAAGTAAAAGCTTGCTAAGTTTCATGAATTTTTGGTAAACTTACACGCAGAAGAAATCTTGGAATAGATCGACGCACGTGGCGTCGTTCTGGCAGGGTCTGTTCATACACATTCCAACATCTTGTTCGCAATTCATGCCAGTCCATCCCTCGGAACACATACACTTGAAGCCGCCAACCTCATCGCGGCAAGTTGCGCCGTTGAGACAAGGATACGAGGCGCAGTCATCGATATTGATCTCGCATGTTGCACCGGTATAACCTTCACGACAGTGGCACGAAAATTTGTTATCAAGATCGATGCATCGGTCAGTACCGACGGGACTGCAAGGATCGCTCAGGCACTCGTCAATCTCGGCCTCGCATTGAAGTCCAACGAAGCCAGGACGGCATTTGCACACGAAGCCCTCGAGTTGATCGAGGCAAGTTGCACCGTTCTGACAAGGCTCCGCGGCACAATCGTCGACGGTATGCTGGCAAAGTTGTCCCGTGTAGCCGGGCTCGCACGTGCACGTGTAACCGCCAACCTGATCCAAGCACTGTCCATTGTTTCGGCAAGGCTTATCGGCGCACTCGTTTATGTTGGTTTCGCAAGCCGGCCCGGTCCAGCCAGGATTACATATACAAGTGTGATCGAAAAGGTTATCGACGCATATACCGTTCAGACATGGATTACCCGAGCAAAGATCGATCTTGTCGTGACATCGTTTGCCGGTGAAACCAGGTGGACAGTCACAGGTGAAATCAGCCACGAGATCGGTGCAATTGGCGCCCAGAAGACAGGGTCTCTCGGCACAATCGTCAGTGTTTATTTCGCAACTCTGTCCCTCCCAACCGTCCGGACACTCGCACTTGTATCTGCCCTGTTGAAGAGCTACGCATGAAGCACCGTTGTTGCAAGGATTCCCACTAGCTGTGCATGGATTGATCTGAAACCGATGAAAAAATAAAAAACAAGAAAAAATGAAAATGAACGCCTCAGAAATGTTTTACGAGTTTTGCTAGAGTTGAAAAACTAAAATCGAATCTTAACTGCCTTATGCATCAGCTAATTCACATCGTTGAGTACTTTTTTGAGTAACATGTAGAATGTCCCTTGAGACTACCTATTTGCCTCGAGAATTATTTGGTAAAAATATTATGAATATTTTAAACATACCGTGATGTCACAGCCAACTCCCGTGTAGCCCGATCTGCATAGACAAGTATAATTGTTGAAGCCCGGCTCGTCCTTGCACATTGCTCTTTCGGGACACGTGTCATTTGAACAATCGGATTTTTCCTCCTGGCAATTGACACCCGAGTAGCCATTGGCGCATTGACAACGATATCCTTGGGGCAGATCTATGCAAGTGGCACCGTTGTAACAAGGCTGCGAGGCGCACTCGTCGATATCAATTTCGCAACGTCTACCGGAGAAACCGGCGGGACAGAAGCACTGAACCTCGTGACCCATTGGAACGCAAAGACCCCCGTGTTGGCAGGCATTGTCGGTGCATTCGACGGGCTTACACTCTTCTCGGCCAACACCGCCGGAACTATCGGTGTACATGTTGGTCGGACATTCCATGCAGGTCGTAGCGCCGTGCTGTGGCTGATAAAAGTTTTTGGGACATTGGGCACAAGGAGCGAGACCAGTGTCGGAATACATGCCGGGTGAACATTTTGCATGGCAACGATCGCGACCCGGTGCTGCCGGCTGATACGTGAAAGTTCCCGTTGGACAAGCCTGACAATCCTTGTAACCGCCGATCGGTGGTTCACCGGTATAACTGTTGCTCGGACACTCGAGACAAGGCACCAAACCCGTTGGTGAGTACGTTCCATAGCCACAAACGGGTATGCAATCGTCGATGTTCTTAGAGCCCACTTCCCTCGTGTAAGTGCCGAATGGACAGCGCAAACAAGCACCCTGACGATCGCTATTCTGATAGAAACCTTTTGGACAAGAAGTGCACTGTTTTTGCTTCTCTCCGGCGAAAGTTCCGGCTGGGCAATGCAAGCATCGCGGCACATCGTTCGTATCCATGTTCAAGACTTCACCGACGCTACAGGTGAAACCACGGGATATCGATGATCTGAGTGCTCGAAGTGGCGGACACTGATTACCGATCGCTGATACATTGAGAAGTGGCTCAATAACGGCACTCGCATGAGGCACCGAAAGGTCGAATATGAGATTCAACGTTGAGCCGCAAAGATCGTAGAGTTGTGGTTGACGAACAGCCGGTACGATTGCCAGAACAAAGTCCATTTTCAGAACATTCTCCTCGAGGAGAGCGGGCATCGATCTTACAAACGTTACGTTCATGTTCACGTTCACCGCCGAGCAACGCTGTGTAAGTATCGTATTCAAATTCATGTAATACTGCGCCATGAGATCTTGATACTGGGGCAAACAGTTGCGGGAAACCGCACCGTTCGCACGATAAGTCACCGAAGCAATAACGTGATAATCCGCCTGCTGTGTATTTTCGGAAACGCAATCCGGCACCACGGAAGTCGGTGTCCAGTGTTTCACGGAGTCGCATGTAAATGCCTTGGTGGGTGCACCATCGGTAAAACGATAGCCGTTTCTGCAAGTCGCTATGCACTGCAGAGCTTTGTCACCTGGGGCACATTTCAATCCACCGTTGGCCGGTGCTTTTAGCTCCCAATCGACGCAAGGAGTAGCCTGAACGGACACTTGAAAGTGACAGGAGGCACGATTGCCGCTCGAATCGGTGGCGTAGACGGTTACGTTCTCAAAACCACCGATGGGAATTATCGCTCGTTCAGGCACAAAAGTGACTTTCACCGGACCCGAAGCGTCCGTGGTGTTGATTCGCCGACGAGTCTCATTGAAATTTACGGAATAACTCTCTTGCTGATCGACGAGCTCGATCACGTAACTCTGAGGGCAGCTGAGTTTTGGCGGTGTTACGTCTGCAAGAAAACAATTTTTTTTTTTTCACATTCAAATGACTAGCTTTATTATACTTACTCCGATGCGCACAGCTGCTGGGCGAGCGCTTGACTTATTTTATTTTTATTGAAAAATTCAGTACTGACCAGGTACGGTAATGTTGATTTCGCAAATAGCCACGTTTCCGTCATAATCGAAAGCCACGTATTTTACGACAGTGTTCTCGAAGATGCGAATTGGCGTCTTGAAGCTCTGCGGCTTGACCTCCAGTCTGGCAATGCTGCCGCTATTGTCAACGGCAGTTGGTTCAGTGAAATTAACGGGCAACAAACCGCCGTCCGGTCCCTTCTGCACCATAATAGGCTGCTGCGGACAATTTTGGAATACAGGGGGTTCGTTGTCGACGCAAGGCGAGAAACCGTAATCATAACCGAGCAGCGGTTCGATGGTCGGTTCTTCGCATCCCATGAGCTCAAACTTCAAACAAGCGTTGTCCATGTAACTCACAATGCCAAGTATAACAAAACGCGCTTGAACGTACTTCGGCAGGGTTATCATGGCCAATTCACCGTAATTGCCGGGATCTCTCATGGTGAGATTGAAATTTGGGAAGTAAACGACGTAATTGGCCGACTCGGATTGCTTGTAGAAGAAACGAATTTCCGTTGGACGTCCTACAATGTCGTTGGTAACGACACCCTTGACGAGAATAGCCTTGACCCGATAAACTTGACCGAGATCAACGCTTATATAAGTAAAGGCTTCTTGCTTACCGCACCAGCCGGTCACGGAATTCAATCTTACGTTTTTCGCCTCGTAATTCGGTCTCTCGGAGGTTGCATTGATCGCCGAATCGGGTATTCTTCCGGAGGCCAAGCCAAGCGGCTTGACGACTTTGCACTCGGGTTCGCGAAGACAAACAATTGGTCTTGGATTAATGAGAATATAGCCGGGTCTGCTGCATTCAAAATGAACCTCCGATCCTTGCTCGTAGCTTCGGGCAACTTGATAACCGTCGCTCGGCCTTCCGGGATCCTCGCATACCGGTCCCTCGCAACGCAAATCACCAAAGTCCCAGACTCCGTTAGCCTGACAACGCACCACATTGTCGTGTCGATTCGTCTGACCGGCTAGCTTGAACGTATCCTGACAACCGAAGAAGAACGACGACTGATACTTCGTGTCAAGATACTGTCCGTACTCGGCTCCGGGTGTTGGCAATGGTTTTCCACAGTCCGATCTTGGACACGCGGGCGAATAACCCGATAGCCAATAGTCCGGAAAACCGGGCTTTGGATCGTATACGCATTGACGGAAATTCGATGTAGCCGTGTTTCTCAGCGAGCGTCCATTGTTGCTGCACTTTAGCGTTACGTTTTGCTGGAACGGCACCAAGACACTCGTCTCGTCCGAACGAATTACGGATAATCCTTCGTTCTTGTCATCGGGAAGAGAAACGCATTTGGCGTCTGTCATAACAAAAAAAAAAGAGGCGTAACATTGTTTGAAAACAATTCGGTATTATTTTCGTCATATCCATTCGTTGCTCAAATGAATTTGCCGATTTTTCATGGAACACAATTGTACCATTCTTCAGAAATTCGAGAAAATATTGAAACATTGAAAGTCCGTAACTCACACTGGCACTCTGGTGTCGTTCCATTCCAAGCTCCGCTGGACGTGCAGGTAACGGCCGAAGATCCATGGAGAACGTAACCAAAGTTGCACTGGAATCTCACCAAATCCCCAAAGTGAAATTGATCCTGAAAGCCATGCGAAACGAAAAAAAAAAAAAAAAAACAAAAAAATCAGCAATCAGGAGAATCTCAAAACTCGAAAACAATTGCAAAACAAAAGAAAAAACGTACTTTGGTCACGAGAACTTTTCCATTTTCCGGTGGTCCGAGCGGTGGACACATAACGGGAACGCATGTCTTGTTTCTCTGATACAAATCACCGTCTCGCTCGCCCGTTTCCGATCTGGCGATGCTGAAGCCGGCCGTACCGTTGCTCCGGTAAAGCTCGTATCCGGTATTGCACATACACGAATAACTGCCCGGACTGTTGACGCATTTCTGATGACAACCGCCGTTTCTCATCGAGCACTCGTTAACGTCGTTGCACTCGAGACGCGTACAGCCCATTATTTCAATCTTCACGCATGGCGCACCGACGTAATCCTGTATACGGAATTTCACGTATCTCGCCTCGATTGGTACCGGTAGATTCAGCACCGAAAGCGTTGGCTCCATAATCCTGAATTCCACCGGTGTACCATCCGGATTCGTGTAGTCCTTGAAAGCGTCCGTTAATTCGTCGGTATATTGAATTCTGACTGCCGATGTGTAGGCTACATTTCCATCCGATCTCGCAACTATCTGAGTCCTGAAACCTCGTATTATCGCCGGTGCTTTCATGTCAATCATGACCCAGTTTGTACCGGGCTCGATGTTGTTGCCGCACCAACCGTCACCGTTATTGAGACGGACACCCTGCGACGAATCAAAGCGAAAAAAGAAACACATTATATAAACGGAGTTAGAACCCCGTATACGTTTCTAGCAGTCGGGCTTTGTTAATTGAGTGAAGAAACGGAGGATCAGGAGGCGCAATTTGCAAATTTTGATTGGTATATCTTATTGTCATTTGGTTCCTCGTTACTCACCGTTTTCGTGTAACCATTTTCGGAACTCGAGACGGTTATCGACTCGTCGGGAATTCCACCGTTTATCAGGCCCAAATCACCGATCGGACGACATTCCAATGTTGGCGCGAAACCGGATTTGCATTTGCAGGCGAACGCACCCGGTGTGTTGATGCACTCGGTCGATGCTAGATCGCACTGGCTCGACGCGCATTCGTTTATGTCTGCAGAACAAAATCGTTGACGCATTAAATAATATCTCAATGATTTTCTCATTATGGATGGTCGATCGTTGGGCGTGAAAGCTGAAAATTTGCCGTTGCTCACCCTCGCACGACGGGACATTTTCGAAATGCTGATCGGTACCGCACTGTATGATATTCGATCCGGTCAATTTGTAGCCACGATTGCACTGTACCCGCGCCTCGTCACCAAAGTAATATTCCTTTCGCGTGTCAACCACAAAACCGTTCTTCACGCTCGGCAGTATGGGACACTGTGCTCCTGCAATGTCATTCATATTCATGCTGAGACAAAATATATATATGATAATTCGTTTATCGAGAATGGCAGGCACGCCAGTTCAGAGGAACAAAATAATTACAACTCATTCTCTTGAAGCGATTAGTCATGAATACATTTTGGGAAAGGATGAATTGTTGTCCACTTTAATCAATATTTATATTTATCTGAGATGGTGATTCATAAATATTTTGGTTATCGGATAAAAGAAAATATCGATGTGAAGAATGAAAAATGATTTTCAATGTGAGCATGATCGATGACGATGATCATATATGGGGAACTCGGACTTACGTGAACACGTTGGCACGTTGTCGGACCATGTACCGTTGCTCATGCACAGAATAACCGGATGTCCACTTCTCACGTAGCCGGGCTCGCACTCGAATCTCACGATTGTGCCGTAACTTCGTCCACCGCCGTTTAAAATTGTGATATTTGCATTGGGTGCTTCGGGCAACGGAGCGCACTGTGACGCCAGACACGATGGCTTCTTCTCCCAGCGTCCGTCAGCGAGACAAGAGATTTTTTCCTTCGATCTTCCGGTTGGAAATGCAAAACCCGCGTAACACTGATAAGTCGCTAAGCCGTGATACGTCACGTTCGACGAACCGATCGAGAAACCATTGTCGATCTGTGGCACGGGACCGCAATATACTTCCTGGCACTTTGGTATATAAGTTATCGACCAATTTCCACCTGGCAAACATTCCGTCGTTATTCTCGGCTTGCCAGTGGCAAATTCCTGTCCAAGAGGACACGAGAACGTAACGACAGTCCCAAAAGCCGTGTCCCGGCTCGATGCAAGTGCTCCCTCGCCGGGTTGAAGAGACGGACAGTCTTGGTAAAACAATCAAAGGAATCATTGAAATTGGCATAAATTGTCTAATCGTTTTTTATTTTTTAATTAAGCCTTTGATGGATGACTCTTCATCAAATTTAAGGCCGTCCTCTAGTTTCTCGGGTCGAAAAAATCGAGCAGCTCTGCGTGACTTCCAAGAAGAAGAGGAAGGCCTATTGTATGGTCCAGGCATAGCAGATTGACGGTGAGATGAAATTTTTAGTATAAATCACATGCGCGAACTTTCAAACGCGTTTTTCTCGAAACACCATTTTTCGAAACGGTAACCACGATATTTCAGAAACTATCGCACCGATCTTGTTCAAATTTATACAGCATCTTTAATATGTTATAAGCCAGCGATTGAACTAGGATTATCATGATTGCTTCGATAGTTTTTTTCGTACGAGCGAAAAACTTAAGAAAAAATGTGTAAAAAATAGAATGTAATTTTCAAAAGTGTATAAAAAAAGTCAATTTTTGTAATTTAGAATTCACTCTAGTTCAATCGCTAGTCTTGAATATGAAGATTAAAATGCCGTTTGGTTTTTTGATTTCAGATAAGCAGAACAGCCGCAATCTTGGTCACCGTCAAGCACCCTCTTTTACTTGATGTCTTCCTGTCGGCCACTATAAATGCTATTCTATTATATATTTTGACTTCAAAAAATTTGTAAAGCTTATTTAAATGTTAATAAAGATTATGCAAAAATAATGAGATTGATTATTTCGATGCTTTGCCCGTAAAAAAATTATTGAAAAAGCTATAAAAAAAAACAGCCGAGAAACTAGAGGACGGCCTTAATTGAGGTAGTAAACGGCCCGGTTAGTGACACTTTAGGGGCAGCGGTATCGGATTTCTGCTATTTATTCACGCGCGTGATGAATCGTTCACGCGTGGTAAATCGGATCGAAGATATTAAAAAAAAATAGGAAGATTCATAATGTCCGTTACCTGCTGAGAATGATGCTTGCCATCCGGTGCTGCTTCTCAGCGCATCGGAAACGAATCTAACGAGCATCTCACCGCTCTCGGCGGTCAGAGTGATTTTCGGTCTCGTGTTTGAGGTGAATCCGGTCCCCGAGTGTAATCTCAGTCCGTTGGTATTCGTTCCGTCGTAAACTTGCACGTAATCGGTCTTGTGAACATTGAAATTTACGAATTTAAGAGAAAGAGCGGTACCCTGAGGATTTTTAACGCTGTAAAGACACTCCTGATTGTTGGGATACTCGTTGAGGCCGTATGACGGTGATTGTACAGTTCCGTTTCTCGCGATAATCGTTGCTCTGCAGCCCTGGGTATAACGAATACTGAAACCGCGCCTCGAATCACCGAGGCTCGTCTTGAAGTAGAGATACAAATTGCTTCCGGTTGACATTATCACCGTTGGATTGTCCTCGGTTTTGCCGGTCAATCTTGCCACCGGACGACTCATAGGGGAATCACCGTCTCTCACGAGAATGTAGTCCCGATTCATCTCGAGATCCAAATGCTCGATCTGCAATAAAAAAATAAAAAAATTAGTTTACCCCGATGCATCGTCAGGCTCCTCGAAAGCTTAGAAAGAGACAATTTTCCAGGACCTTTGGAATTTAATTCCAAAGTGCCTGAACTGTGGGACCATTTTTTCACGTCTTATTATTATTATTTTTGGACTCACCTCGAGTGACATGATTCTTCCCGGTTGAGCCTGCAGTATGTAAAGGCACTCGAGTCCACCGGGATAATTTTGCGGATAACCCGGCGACGTGAGCACCTGTCCCTGTGGCGTTGCGCGTAAAACACCGCCGCACATCTGCGGCTCGGTTTTCCACGACGCTCGAAAGCCTTTTCTCTCGACCGACGAGTCCGTGCTGAATTTTATTATCATAAAATTCGACGCCGAAACGAAAAGTTTGTTGCTCAGCTCCTGTTTTCCGGAGAGCGTCGCGAGATTTACCGATTTTTCCTCGGTTCTTCCACCGACCAAAATTTGCACGATATCGAAGCTCTTCTCGGTCTCGAATTCCTGAAATTGCAACAAAATATTGTGCCCCTGTGGTCCCTCGAGGGTCCACTTGCAATTGCTAAGGGATGAATATT
Organism: Rhorus exstirpatorius; assembly: GCA_963564615.1. Classification (NCBI taxonomy): domain Eukaryota; kingdom Metazoa; phylum Arthropoda; class Insecta; order Hymenoptera; family Ichneumonidae; genus Rhorus; species Rhorus exstirpatorius. The sequence continues at coordinate 64,088,514 of OY751313.1, read as the reverse complement.
TGTGCGGATAGCTCGGGCTCTCGACGACGTCGCCGCTGCTCGCCATGTAAAATTGACAATTTGCCGGACAATCTAGCTCGTCCGAATAATCACCGCAGTCGTCTTGTTTGTCGCACTTGAATGCCGAATTTATGCACTTTCCGTTCGAGCAGTGAAACGATCCTGTGACAACATTAAAAAAAAAAAAAAAAAAAAAAACAAAGTTTGATAAAGGACGAAAAAACAAAAAACGTAAATTGATTTTAAATATTTCTCGTTCTTGACAATTTATCCACAATTATTCGTTGCTACGCAAATTTTCACTTTACGAAACAACTATACCGGTACATGTATGACAAATTACCCGCGGGACAGGCGTTTGCACGACACATGAACGGAAGTAGAGACTCGCAGGTCGTCAGTTCCCATGATTGTTGCTGATCGTCCGTAATTGCTACGTCCACACATTCTCCGGATTTCGGATTTGGCTGTCTTGAAGCCCAGAAACCTAAATATAATTGAAAAAAAAAAACATTTTTCTTGTTCATAAATCAAAATTTCTCCTTTATATTTCGTTTTCTCTCGATCCAATTATGCACCAGTCATTAACGCGCGTGCGAAACGCAACCAGAGTTATGCAAATTTGTGTCTCGAGTTGTGCGAGTTTGATACATATATATATGGGGCATTCCACGTCAAACCGACCCGTCATCGGCCTGGCCCCCTGAAATTCTGATGTCCAATAAATTTTTTTGTTTGGGTTTGATCAAAAATGATACCTCTAATTTTTTGAAATTCTTCCGCCATTTTGTAAGGGTGCGGCGACCTCATACATCCTCGACACGAAGATGGACACTTTTAAAATCGATGAAACTTTTTTGTGAAATCGGGGGGACCCGAAAACACATCTTTTTGTCATAATTCGAAAATGGGATGAGAATGCTAAATATATTTTTTTTTAATTTTTGTTTTTGAAAAAAAAAAATTTTTTTTAGTCATTTTGAATGGTGATTTTTTATGGTAAAAAATAAAATAAAAAGAAACTTTATCTTGGTAAAATTCGATTTTTTTTTGTTGGTTCAAGAGTAAAACGACGAAAACGATGCTTAAATTTTTTTCGATTACTGCATCGTTTTCGTCGTTTTACTCTCGAACCAACAGCAAAATCGAATTTTACCAAGGCAAAGTTTCTTTTTATTTTATTTTTTACTACAAAAAAAACCACCATTTGAAATAACTAAAAAAATAATTTTTTTTTTTCAAAAACAAAAATAAAAAAATAAAAATATTTAGCATTCTCATCCCATTTTCGAATTATGACAAAAAAAATATGTTTTCAAGTCCCCCCTGATTTAACAAAAAAATTTTGATCGATTTAAAAAATGTCCATCTTCGTGTCGAGGGGATATATGAGGTCCCCACACTCTTACAAAATGGCGAAAAATTTTCGAAAAATTAGAGGTATCATTTTTGACAAAAAAAAAAACCAAAAAAATGCATTGGACATCAGAATCCCAGGGGGTCAGGCCGATGACGGGTTGGTTTGACGTGGAATGCCCCATACATATATATAACTCGCGATTACTGCACCGAGTCGCGTAAATTGCAGTTGGCGAACGTCTCGCCGGTTTTGCTGGGCGCATTGTTGTGGGAAAAGTGTGTCTTTATGCCGGTATCCTATACACACACACACACACACACACACACACACACACACATATACACACATACACACATAATGTCTATATAGATAGTCGTTGGGAGTTCCGCGTTTCCGCGACCTCGATACGATTCCGCGGATCCCAACGTGTGTACTCTTGAGAGCACACATTTTTCCAAGATGTACGACCGTAAAAAAAGCTCGAGCAGGAAAAAGCTCACTGAACCAACGAGAATAATGAATTTCCTAAGTTAGTATGGTGTCCACGAATATGCACCTTCGTAACGATTCAAATATGCTCCTTTTTGATGATACGAAAATTGTATTCAATGAAAATTCATATAAATAAAAATTTCGAGAAAAATCGTGAATTTTTTTGCAGCTTTATCATTTTTGACAACCATTCATATTAATTTATAAATGAAAGTGTTAAAAAAACCAAAAAAGCGTTAAACTTAAGTGACATTTTATCCATTATTATCATATTATTTAATCTCAATGTTCTCAGCATACTTTGTTGTATCTATTTTTTAAAATATTTTCATTCTATCGCGATGTACTGAAATTCTCATTGAATCGAATTTGTTTTTTCTGAAACGGCTATGCAGTCCAGAGAAGAAAATGAATAATGGGGGCGTGGCGAGGGTAATTAATTTTCTCAATTTCACGATGAGCGCGCATCGTATGCGCGGGCCCGGTGAGAAATTAGTATAAGATATTGTTCATTAATGGGAGAGTGATCGATGGGGTGTGAGAGAAAAAAAATTGGGCAATTTGAGAACGCCTGTGGGCCAAGCGTAAAAAAAAGTAACTCTGTTGTAGGTTGAATTTTGTGCATATTCCATTCGTAGCGTTGCATATTGTTACGAAGCCGTTTTTAAAATTCGTGTTTTCCATCTCAATCCTTTTTAGCATGAATTTTAGTAATCCTTAATTTTACGATCGGTAAAAGTGTAGGTACGTTTAGATTGAGCTGAGTTAGATTGACTTTTGACACCCCGTACATCGTTAAGTATTGCTATAACTTACCGGCGTATTGTGAGACCAACATGCCGGCTGCCGATTCCAAAGTATTCGTTCGTAAATCGTCGAGTGACGCGAGACCGAGCCAGTAACGATCCAGATGCCTTCCCGCCATCCCCACGGACATGTTGTTCTCGCTGTACGACTCGACGACCATAAGTTCGCTTCCGTACCTTTTAAAAATTAACATTTCATACCAAAATATAATGCATTGATCACGAAAGAAAAGTTACTGCCGAAAATTCAATCAATCTTACAAATCGATGAGCGAATCAACGAGTAAACATTCAACTTGCGATGACATAAAAAAAAAAAAACAATCATGGGACAAAGAAATTTATCGGAATTTAGGTTGATATGAAATCTTACCTCCTGCATAATTCGGCCGCCTTTTCCCACGAATGCCTAATGTTGAAGAATTTGTAGCAGTGTATGCCCTTTAGCTCCCAACCTGTTGGATGAAAAAAATACAAAAAAAAAAAATAGGTCAGTTACAAATAAAAACTTTACCATCGAATAAATCGAATTTGCAAGACGTATACAGACTATACGCATTCAAGTATTTTTGGAAAAATTTTTAAAATTGTAAACCGGATACTATCGCCCTGTGAAAGTCGTGATCTTCGATGGATAAAAATTAATCCGTGAGCGTCATTGCATGGCCATTTTTGTCACTAATAGTGTAAAAGTGAAACTACACTATATATTTTAGAGCTTTCAACGAGGTCCAAATTTCGTAGAAAGTTACAATATGCTAAAATCATTCGAGACGTAGAAAAATTCCATGATTTACTCGGCAACTAATTTCGCAGCAAATCTCTCACTAGTCCCATCTTGATCCTTGCCCTATATACCGCACTCGCTATTTTATCCCCATGAAGATGATTTTCAAATCGATTTTGTACGAATCGTCGGAAAGTTAAAAAATCACTTTATTAGCCAAAAAAAAAAGAACACGCTTTTTCCAACGCATAAGGCTATAAGTGTGAGGTAACGAGTGTATATGAAAAAAAAAAAAAAGACGCCACGACTGTGTTAGGGTATAATGGCGTCGATGCGAAATGCGCGGCTATAACCGGTGGTGTGACCTATACGGACGAACGAACGACTCGACCTCGATCGTTTTTAGTGCGAGCTCTCGTGTATATAGGTACGCGATCGCGTTCCACACAAAAAGGCACATAAATATATGTGATATGTGCCGACGTGAAGAAGCCTCTGCGGCTTTGGTGATGCCAGGAAAGGCGGATATACAAGAGCGTGCGCGTGTGAAAGAGAAAGAAATATCGTCGGTCTATAATCATCGGTGAAACGCTTGACGCTTGATGATGGCCAGTTTCTCAGCGAGATGCTGAGATTTCGAATTCACTCGAGCGACAAGTCTTTCCCGCTGACTCTTTGGCTCCCCCCCCCCCCCCCCCTAAATTGAATGAAGAGTTGGAACAAATCGTCGGGTCAATCGATCCTTAATCCGGCGTTATGTCTTGATAAATTTCTTCGCCGGAAGCGCCGATGATGAATGAATGAATGACGCGTCGGTATTTTTGCAAAAGTGGAATGCGACAAACATACGGGACATCATCCTTGTGAAATTTAACATGCAATTTGACCTTTAAAAAGCACAATTTGACCGTACAATGACCAATATTTGATTTGTCCAATGTCCAATTGAATTTTCCCAACTTATCCGAGCGAGTATTTCTCGCGCTGAATCCTCGGCACGAGAGCATTTAGTATACAGACGTGACCTACATCGGGTACAACTTCGTTCCAATTCAAGTACAACTCTAGCGATATATGGTGCCGATAAAAAAAAAAAGCTCGATGCCTCTTATTCACTCTCATTTAGACGCGATTTGTATTTAGGTGACTTGCCCTGAATTGACAGTTGTTTGAAATTTGAGCTTGATGAAATTGGCTTGAAAAACGATTTCGATTGACTATATATATTGGTCGTTCATATTTCACTCAAACTGGGGCTCTAATTCTATTCCCATGTAACCTGCGAATAAACGCGTGTAGGACACGTTGGTCATTTTGCTTCGCGCGGTTTTCTTTGCCTCGGGCTTTATTTTCATGAGACTCGAGAGACGAGGTTGTCGACTCTATATCCGAAGGTAACAGACAGCGTCGTCTGTCCCCATGCACGCACGCACACACACACACGGACACGGAAAGCAATTTTTCCTTCCCGGAATGTGTGTGCGTGTCAGATTTATAAACTTCTGGTACGAAAGACGGAACGATAAACTGCATCGGTGTATATCCGTGTCCGGTCTCTTCCTCGAGCTGAACTTCTCACCAGCAGTGTGTGTCGCGTCTGGCCTGTCCCCTCTCGCCTGCCTCGAACAGTCGTCTTCCCTATACCGAGAACTTGATCCGTGTCAGACGAGTGAATCTCGCGCGACTAAAAGTAAACCGCGATTCCGCGCACGGACCTACTTATTTTTCTTCATTTCGCCAACTTGGCAAAATCCTCGAAAATTACACGGTAAATCGCGCGAAGGATTTTCCTTACGTTTCTAACACAACTATAACCGATAATCCATCGAAAGTAATGATTATAGAAATTATGAAACGTTCATCCAACGATATATATAGGAGTATCAGAGAAGTTACCGTAAGTTATTTCACCTGGATTTTATATACGCAAAATTAATATTTAGTGACCCAAAAATGGTACGAACTGCGAGTTAAAATTCAACAAAATAAGCAATATAATTTTCGTGTCATTAAGTTTACCGGTTTGAAAAGTTCCAGTCTTATTGGAACCCTTGAGAAAGGTTGAAATTTTATTGTAGGCTGCCCTCAAAGGAATATAAATAAATTTAAAACAAGTAACCCGGTAAAAATAATAAAATCTATTCAATTCTGAGTGACAGGATTGGGCACGAGAGTTTTAAGGACTCAATGCTCCGTTAGTGAGGCTTAATTTAAGTTTCTGGAGAGCAAAATGACGTGGCAGACTCAATATGATCCCATATAATCTAGATTGAACGATTGTCACATCGAATTACTGCATATATTATTCAGTCACTTCGAGAATGTTTGAATAATTCTCCAATCACCATGTCACATACATTTGTATGATTTGGATCTTGAAAAATTACGAGATACGTTGCATGAAATGCCGTGGAATGGAGTACACGTTGCACGCATAAGCCCATACAGATACGTCAATGTATTTGTGTAATAATAATATACGAGTCCTCAAAAACTCATTCTTGGAGTATACGAATCATGAAATATGCTTTTGCTGCTGTGAGTAACCTCTCTCTCTCTCTCTCTCTCTCTCTTTTTGTCGTGAAACGCTTATAGCCGACCATGGTCTTTCGTTTCAACGTGGCCAGCTTGGTATAAGCAGCAAGAGACTTTTACTCCTCAGCCGAAAGGTCATACGGCCATACGCGACTGTATATACGCTATTCAATGCTCATTGCGAGCTTCTCTCTTCTCCGGGGCGCCATTGTTGAATTCTCACAACACCATTTTTAGTCTACATTTAGTTTACATATTTGTCAGAACATTAACAATTTTCGAGAAATCTTCGAATTCGTTGCAAAGCCAGATCGTCAAATGTACGATCCGATGATCGGAGCTTTGCGATATTCAAAATGGGGTCTCGAAAGTTCACGATCGAGGCATGATTTGAAGACGAAAAGTGTGACCAGTAGAAACGAGAAGATTGATAGGAACTTTGAATTTCCAAGCGATATAGTTGATCTGCGTTTCCATTTTTGAGCGAATTAAAAACTGAAGAGAACCGCGAAAGATCGTGTTGGATCGTGAAAAGAATGTGCATAATAGCAAAAGAAATGTCGAGTTCCACTTTTCTTTGTGGCAATACCCGTTTGCTGTGTTAATCCGCTATGCAAGTGGCGAGGAGGAGAGAAGGCGCGTTCATCAGGATACACTCGCGGGCCTCCCGTCGTTTTTGAGAGAATTGTATACGTAGTATTTTTAGGACGTTCGAAGTGGTGGATTCAGGACGAACCGGACTCACGACTTTGGAATGTCGTCGTCTCCCATCTCCCCCTCGCCCCCCCCCCCCCCCCCCCCCGATCGGGATGCCCAGCATCTTCATCTCCTTTTTATTTATTTTTCTTGCTCATTGTATACCCCCTGTGCCACTGACGATCTCAAAAATTGAACTCTCACAGCGACCACTCTTAATCCTGCTTTGCTTCGAATTTCATACTGGCACAGAGTGCATCGTGGTATTGTTTTCTTTTTCAAATTTATTCTTCCGGATGTCAAATCTGTTTAATCGCAAAACGAGCCCGGGAGTATCGTACCGGTATAATTTCAATAGTGTACTGATCGCAGTAAAATATTCCGCAAATGAGCAATTGAAACACTTTAAATTGAAGTAAAATATTCCGTAAATACGCAGTAAAATATTCCGCAAATGAGCAATTGAAACACTTTAAATTGAAGTAAAATATTCCGTAAATACGCAGTAAAATATTCCACAAATGAGCAATTGAAGCAATTGAAATTGTTTGCCGAGGGTTTTCCTTCTTTTTTTTGACGAAGCATCGTTCGTAAAAAAAAAAAATCTCTCATGGTCCCCGTTCGAAAAAAAGAAAAAGAATCGATTGTGATTCTATCGATCTATTGATGGCAGCAAAAAAAAAAAAAATTAACGCTTGCCCAGCAACGATAATTCCAAATGAGCATTCGTTGAAGATGCTTCAACGTTAGTAGCGGTGACGAATATTCGGATTAAAACCGAAAAAATGAGGGAGGACCTTTTTTTTAAAAAAAAAATGAAAACAAATTTCCCAAAATCGTACTTCCCTCAAAATTTTTTATCCATGCACCGTTCTGATTACATTTCCATGACCAGAAAAGGATTTATGAAAAATCTCTTGTTTGAGATTTTCGATACGATGAATTTTGGTAAAAAATATTAATTATGCCAAAAGAAAAACTGATGCAAACGAGAACAAAATGCAAACGTTACTTTGATTCACGGGGGGAAAAAATGGGCACGAAAATTCATTGATTTGCCAGTAATCTGTGATTTCTCAATTAACGGAACCATCAGCAGCAGTGACAATGAGGGTTTTTATGCGCTACGGCGGGAGCGACGCCTTACGTGAACGCGCTACTCTTCGTTCCACTTTTTCCCCCCTTGTACAATATACTCTGTACGTACACACGCGCAATTATGTAGGTTCGCCTCGTGTAAACATCGCGAAGATCGTTTTTTCTTGCTGTTAATCGTATAACATGCACATGCATAGATGTATATGCCATAATGCATAATGTTAAGTTAATTCTCGCGTGTGTGGGTTCCGGCAAGCTCATCGCACTCGGCTATATATTCTCGTTTATCAATTATAATCGGATATATCTATGAAATTTCCGAGTTTTCATTGCACCGCGACCGTTACGAGCTGCACTATTTATTTTTCGGTATTAATTTTTACGATTTACCTTCATCATCTCAAGCGATTAAGAAAGAGAGAGAGAGAGAGAGAGTTCTTTTTTTCTTGCTTTCTTTCAAAATAAATTTACGGAGAGTTTTTTTTCCAAATTATTATTACAATACGAAATTAATACCGCACTAATTATCGAGATAAATTTCATTCGGTTAAACTTCTGCCTCCGAGACAATTAGGAGTATGAATGAAATTTTTTTTTTAATCATTGGGGCGCATAATGTGGAGTAAGTAAAAATAATGAGGACGTATTTGTTTATTTTTCGTTAAAAATTACAGATGCACCTGTTATAGGCAATTTAATTTCACGGATTTTGATCTATATAGATATAGATATAACATGTGTGACGTCATAATGTTATATTTTTCAATTTTTTATATTAACGGCAATTTTGATTCAAATAAAAAAAAAAAATAGGTACTAAATATTTTTTCCTAAACTACCAGATTTTGTAATAAAAAAAATTTCATTCATACTCCTAATTGGAGAATATTCCAAAGGGGCTGTAATTGCCAGTCATTTTTATGGGGAATAAGCGCGTGCCTTTTCGAGAGAATTTACGATCTTTCGGCAGAGGAGGATTGAAAAATCGGTGGGGAAAAAAAAAAAAAGAAAAATCTCCGCGTTCTTCTCAGAATTTTTCCCCGAGGGTGATGGGGGAAAAAAAAAAGATGAGGGAGCTCAGCGGCCCGGGATGGGAAAACGAGATCTTTGTACCTGGGCAGGTTAAAGTGAGCCGCTACCACGAGTATATAATCTCCGGCATACCTGGAAAACAGGTATGGGATATCAAAATTTCGTGAACTTTTTCCACCATTCGCATCGACTCCACCTGTTCGGTTTTTCGTTTAAATAATAAATATAATGGATAACGGATTGCCCGCGGGAGCTCTCGAGTCGAAATGACTACACGCATAGCCGGAAAAGACTCGTAAAAAAAATGATTTCCAGAACGTTCATTTTATAATTTTTTTTTAATGATTATTTGAGGATCGAAAGTGCTGAATTCGTCGATTGGAGGATAACGGGTTCAAATCCCGGTCAATGACTGTTTTTTTTTTTGCGAAATTTACAAAGTTTTCAAAAATAATGGAATAACAGTTTTAAATTCGTTCATCGATCATTCCTAATTGCTAATTTATAGCTAATAAACTATATTTATTATGCCAATTTGATCTGCGTTTTTCATTTGGCTCTATATCGATGGTTAAATTTCATAGTGGCGTATAAACTATGCCTGTACATAACTGATACACCCCTTTGGCATTAATTCATCGATATATGTAGGAAATCTTGGTCCACTATAGCTTGCCCCAACGTATATTCCACGGCTGCCCGTGGAAGAAATGAAAATATGCGCCACGTTTAGGCCTAGAATAGAGGATCTCTTTTCAATACAAAGTAGTCCTCTATAGGTCCTCATACATCCTTACTGAACGTAGGACTTTGCAGGCCTATCGTAGGACCAAAATTTCCACTCGGGAGAGCATGATAAATGATATTTGGGTGAGCCATGTGAAAAATATACTCACCATTTGGACATGTGAATACGTTTGCGTTGGAAACCTGAAATGAAAAAAAAACCATACATTATTATTATTATCAAATAAACATTGATGCGTCTTATAGCATCGTAAAAATTATTACGAGATCGTTGGAATGAAAATTGAACAGTCTAAATAAAATTAATAGCCATTGCCGAAGAATCCCAAATTATTCTCAATCGTTAAAGAAAACGCATAATTTCGATTTTTTTTTCCGTATTGAATGATCGTTCTGTCATGAAATTATAGAAAAAAAATTGTTATTTTATGCCAATCGCGCCCAGATCTTGCCGTTTATAAGTGAGGGAACGAAAGAACCGATAGACTCGTTTTTTTTTCTCCTCTCAGGTTTCAAAATTCCCGAGAAACTCTTCGAGAAATTGGAGAATTTAATGTGCGACACAATCGCGCAAAAGTATTTCGGATATATTGGAAATAAAAATTAAAAAAAAAACGAAAAATAAACTAAATATTCATTCGATCTTAAGGAGGTTCTTAACATCTATTGGGCGCGGCAAGGGGAACGTTATGGCGCGGCGAGGGTGACGTACAGGCCAGGTTGCGTCGGCATTTGTTCCATCAAATACGTTTTCATTTTATTAATTTGCCATTACTCACGCTCAATTCTGTTTACAAGTTATATTTCACAATCGGCACGGTGAAAAACTTTCTTTATGGGCAAATTATATCTATGAAGGTCTAATCTATAGTTTAAGAGTCATCGAGCGAGGGCATACGAAGCGCCAAGTGGCAATAAACGAACTAAAAATTCCCTAGATGTTTATATTCGAAGTGTAGCCGAAAATACAATAGTATTCCACAATTAAACATAACAGATAAATTAGTTCGACTTGTAAAATATACGCTCTGGTCCTCTGCTCCGTGGAATTTTTTTTTTTTGAGGCACAATAAATTATCGAAAACTCGAGGCGGTTGTCGTTTGCCACGACGCTTTTCTCACCAACTGACAAGTTCATTTTATTATTAATTTCACGCACATCTGCCACTCTCTATCGGACCAGAGCGTATTTCTCGCCACTTCACTGCACTTTTTAAAAATATTTCCAACCGATTTCGTTGAGAAACGAAGTAATCATATCGAATATTGTATCGGAGACGCCAAGTCCGTGCTCACGGCTATATGACAGTACGTGCTATGTATTTCACAGTTCCGGCTACTAACGCCAGGTTCGCTAGTCACGGTTGTCGGTAAGAGCGGAGAAGCAGCAGTGATGGCGTAAGCGTAAAGTGAGCCCTGAGATAAAATAAGCTTTGAGGGTCAATCGGGGCGATCGGGGCCCTTCATGAAACATGCACCGCCCTGTAACATTTACATCCTACCCTATCGATATCCGTTACTTTTTGCTGAATGCATTGGTTGACACATCCGCCGCAAGCGACGCTAACTTCGACATGCATTTTCTTCAAATTTTTCCGCGTGAGGCGCTACCCTCGATTCTGAGTTGGTCACGTGTGCTCGATGACTCTTAAGCGGTTCTTCGGGAAAATGTTACCGTTTTTTCACTCGTAAAATAATCGCCAATCATAGCTTCGAATACTTCTCCCATTAGAGTCCACGTATTAAGCGGCATATTTAATGTTATTTTTTCTCCTCAACTACGTGGTAAAAAAATCTGAATTAATTACGGTGTATTCCTAGTACCAGCACAAATCTCCCCTCAAATTTTAGAATCATTCTTACCGTTTTTCTCTGGGTTAAGAACCTCTCCTTAAACAGTTTGAATAATTTTACTCGGTCTATCGAGTTTCACGACTGTAATACTTGGATCAAGGCGGTTTCTCGACTGGATCTTTGCTCTCCCGCACGCGCGCGCGCGCGTGTGTGTGTGTGTGGTGTGGTCTTTGTCAGCGTGTTTTCCATGTAATTGTCAGTGTATTATACGTTATAATAGAGCACAGAGAGCGTGAACTATACCGGAGATAGTTTTGTACATTGCAACACGAAGAAACACGACCGGTTGTCCATTATACTCGAGCGGAGAAAGAGGTTCAACTTTTAAACGAATTTTTTTTTTTATTTTACAATACTCCAGGGCTGACTCAATAACATTGTTCGTTATCCCTGGTAGACTAGTATTTTTTTTTCCAGATTCGAAAGCCCTTTGGCCGAATTGCACTTTCATTGTTTAAAAGAGAAAAGAAAAAGCACGCAAACATGGAAGATCGTTCGATTGCTCGAAAATCGTTGTCTATTGCCGGTATATTCATGCGTGCTATCGTGTAATTTTTATTCACAAATTTTCAGTTTTATTCAATTTTCAAAAACTATATACTCAAACTCCAATTTTCTTTGCCCCCTTGCATTAGTTGAATGTTCTCATTAATGAATAAAAAAGTTATTCGAATATTCTCGTTCGGACATTTTTCGGAAGACCGTTCGTTGAAAAATTTCTTTTGATCGACGCCTATCGTTAGAGAAATTTTAGAAATCATTTTTTTTTTTTTAAATCGATTTTTCAATTATGCAAGCGAGTACAGAAGAGCGAAGGAAAATGTTGCGAAAATTTCCTAGAAGGCGGTTCCCGAATACAATCGCGATAGCAGGGATAGGTCGTAATTTTTTTTTGTCTTCTTTTTTGTTTTATAAAATATCTCATTCGCGAAGTGAAAGCGCGTGGTCGCGATGGCGTCGACCGGAGATACGAGATTTGCACCTCGCTGCACGTGTGCGCCGAGTACATAGAGTAGACGGTGCATATAGTTATATATATAATATATCGGTATTTCGTCGCGGGGTGCAAGCGGTAAAGAACTTGGATTAAAAAAAAAAAAAAGTAGTCAAGTGACGTTAGAAATTGAAAAGTCGAGGATGAAAACGGGCGAGAGTGCATCTCAATGCGCGACTGTGAGATTTCAAGCCTCTTGGTATTCTCGCGGGTGTAACAGCGCAAAAGTATCCAGAGAAGTAACTATAACCGCGACTCTCTGCTGTGTGTACGCGTGGCTGTGGTGACATAACGGTAGATGCATTCCAACGAGATCGAGGCTCTTGCGCAAAGAGAAGACGCACCACGAGAACACGGTGTATCACACACGTGGAGATCTGAATTATACGAAAACCGAGTAATTCAGATTTTTTTTTTTTCTTGGCGCGAGAAATTTCACGCGATGTGTATAAGTACATTGAATCTGAAACGACAGAGACGCGATATTGACATATACTGACAATATGAAATTTATCAAATTTGAATAAATGGCATACGAATCGGAGAAAAAAAAAACATTAAGTTGGATTGATTGAAAAAAATAAATTCAGCTTTTGCCATACGTTGTAATTAATCCGAATTGTTTCCCATTGAAAAACATTGAAACTTAAGAAATAACGAATTCAATAAAGTATCACATCTTTGTTGCACAATGCGTGATATAAAAAAAAATATCCATTCAAATGTCGGTTTAGTCATCGTGGAAAAAAAAGAGCACCCATAAGAAAGATGGTAGATGGTTTTTTTAATTACCGTGACATGCGCGCGCGTCAACGGCTCGGAGAGATGAGCTTTCTTATTTCAAACGAAATTGTCTTATATAGTTAGCTCCCTTTTTTTTTCGAATGAACAATGCGGAAGATTGGATTCATCTCTCATTCTCCCCCCCCTTTTTTTTTATAGCGAGAGAATTTTTTATTTCCCATGCCAAGATACATAAGACAGACAGAGACGAGAGAGTGTATTTGTGTGTTTCACTTCTACCGACACTATGTTATGAGCGAATACACTTGCTTTATACATTGTGGCGTGTATATAGTGAGTTACGGGGTCTCTGTGCGTGCAAGACACTCGCTTTCACCGCGGGCACTATGCGGCAGCACACATGCCAGTACTTGTGGCACTACATCCGAGAGAAACTAATGTATACATTCTTAATATACACATATATATATATATATGCCTATATATGCACTTTATGGCTCTTATATAGAAGCGGGCTCTCGGCATGTCAATTATTTCATAGGCATAATTCTCTTTTGCGTCACAGTTTCCCCAAGAAGGGAGAATCTCATGTGTATGCAGAAATGGTTTTATCAATACTCGCTTTTCTGCCAGCTTCCCGATACAAAGATTTTAATTGTTTTTTCTTTTTTCTTACCATTTGTGTGTGTGTGTGTGTGTGTGTGTGGGGGGGGGGGGGGGGGGGGGTAACAAATATTAATTTTGAGGTCGCGAAGATAATCTTACCACTGATTCTCCATTTGAAAAAAACGCTACATTCGTTTTTTTGTTTTTAAGGTAAATTTTCTTTTATGTAAACAATTCTTCGTAATTCTCCGTCACGATTGTGTAGGAGCGCGCCAGCTGGAATTTTTACCGTCTCTTGAGTACAAATCTATCGCGGTTAAATTTACATGGGAATTGTGCGATCTTTCGCGATGATGAATATACGTATAAATTTATACACAGGTATAAAACCGGTTGACGAAGGTAAAAAAAGCACGTATGTTTGTATTGCGTAATATAATTTGTTTTTTTTTAAATAAATAATATATAGTCGACAAATATTTATATATAGATATAGATATATATTAGGGCAGTTCAAAAAGGGCCTTTTTTTAGATTTCGATCTTCTCCGAGATTCTTGTACGTTTTTTTTTACTAAAAAATAGCTCACGCGAAAGGGCTGGGCTGAAAAAAATTTTTTCGCCTCAACGACGTTGAAATTTTGAAAAAGGCTATTTTCGGGAATTTCAAAATTGAGATATCCTTAAATCCTTTCGTCGTTACAGCGGATAGTAAAAATCAAGTTACGACATTCATATTGGGCTTAAATTTTTGTTTTTTTTTTTTTTTAATTTAGAAACAAATGAGGGGGCTGCACAATTGTAATTCGAACATTGAGAAAATAAGAACCATCCTTATATAGATATGTCGCATTCCACGTCAACTCAGCCACCCCGTTTTTTTTATTGTCTCGAAAAAATTATTCAGTATGGGCATTTCAAAGGACAATATATCCATGACATTTTACCAAAATTTCGTCCCCCCACTATTGTTGGTTCTCGAGATAATGATTAATAAATTCTCAATTTTGTGAAAATCATAACTTCGTAACGGCTGATCGGATTTTAACGACTAAAAAACGAATCGTTTTTATTTTTTTTTGCCCTTTTTGAAAAAAAAAAATATGCCGTCATTGGAGAAAAGTTCATTAGACAGTTTTCGGGGAAATTTTTCGATTTTTTTTTTTTTTCCACGAAAGGGCCAATCGGAATTCTACTCAGTATTTTTTTTTTCTGATAGAGGGAGGCGATACACAACTCCGCAAAATTTTTTCAAAATGGAACAAGGCATCAGTGACGAGGAAAAAATTGTTTTTTGTTAATTTACCCCGAAAACTGTCTAATGAGCTTTTATCCGATGATGACATATTTTTTTTCGAAAAGGGCAAAAAAAATAAAAAAGATTCTTTTTTTAATCGTTTAAATCCGATCAGTAGTTACGAAGTTATGATTTTTACAAAATTGAGACTTCATTAATCATTATCTCGAGAACCAACAATAGTGGGGGGGGATGAAATTTTGGTAAAATGTCATGGATATATTGTCCTTTGAAATGCCCATACTGAATAATTTTTTCGAGACAATAAAAAAAACGGGGTGGCTGAGTTGACGTGGAATGTCCCATATATATCTATAAGATGATCATGGGAGTGTGGGACGAGAAGGCTCGATGATTATTCGTGTAATGATACGTACCTGTGACTCTGTGGGTCGAAGATGGCACAAGAGTACGGCGACCCATATCGTCGCCACTCCTCTTATCAGCATTTTCTGCAACAAGAAAAATTACATTACAATTTTTTTTGTGATCGGTAGATGTCGGTTTTTTGCTTCCCCATGGAGGAAGATTCATTCAAATTTTTTATAATTTCAGTCAATTCATTAATATTTATTTCCATACGATTAATATTCTTTCTCGAGAGATCTATTTGAAGGACCCCCTTCTGAGAGCTTGTAACATTTTTTTTTTTCCATTGACTTTTATGGGCTCCACGTGGCGTACATCGATTTAAATCATGCCTCATATACAATTTTGAACTCACATCGATCATACGTTAAATTTAATATATTTTTTTTTGTTCCTCGTTCGGGAGGGCAATCTGTCCCATAGAATTTCTCATATTTTCTATAAAAAATTCTCCGTGACGAAGTGTACGGCACGTTTGAGAGCCGTGCCCTCAGAACCGAGAGAACGAGGGAGAAAGAGAGAGAGAGAGAGAGAGAGAGAGAGAGAGAAAGAGAGAGGAGAGGCCGGGTTGCAAGGGTCGACTGCACCGCTAGTCAGTCATCCCCGTGTGCTATAATAACCGGTCTATCCTTTTAGCTTTCGTATCGTTCCGGTAGTTTGTAGGAAACGTGGCCGATCTTGCTCCTCCTACAGTGAAGCAAAATTCCGTCTCCCTATTTCTCTCGAAGCCCCGGCATAACCCAGGTCTCCGGAGACGAATCACGACAAGTAAAGGGCATTTTTATAAAATATAATTCAGCATCGAAGAAACTCCGTGAGATATGCGCGCAACAAGGTGAGATCATCTCGAAAATTACTCAAGAATATATTTTTCTCTCCTTCGTACATCTCTCATGATATTATAATGATATAACTTTTGTTTCATCTGGCGAATGTGTCGACCGTTTGCAAGGACTCTCGCTTTGAAATATTATCCCACGTATGTATCATCCGCGTATTATTATTCACGTGCATTAATACAGGTATATGCGATAATAAATTACTATTAGTCACGCGCGAGACGCGCGTATAGAAAGGTCCGTAGGAAATTTCGTACTTTCGTAGAACCTTTGGAGCTTACATTTTGAAGAGTCGAAGAAAAGATTTAAAAGTAAATATAGAGAGGCGAGACATTTTTTTTTAAATTCGTTTCAAATCAATTTCATTCCTCGCTTTGGATTCGAACAAAACTTCCTTGTACCAAGTTTCTCTTTAAATCAAATTTAGATAATTGATTGAGGTTATTCATACGGATAAAGTTTAATTGATAAAAAAAAATTCAATGAAAATTCGGGGACAGTCGTGAATTATTATCGATTTCCAGATTATCGTGTATGTGTTTAGGACTAAAGCGAAGGCTTTGGGAGATGCTGGATAATTGACTGCTCGAAAATTTGTTGAGTTATGTTTATACTTGTCTCCTCGCACCTAACCTTCAAGACAATTCTCTATGAATTAACGAATAAATTTTTTCCTTCTCATTGACGAGTCATTCTCATTATCGTCGAAAATTGTCTTTCTATAGACATTGCTTTTCAAGTTGAATATATAGGAGCCCAATCACATATTATACGCGCAGTCGAGTCTCTGCACATCAATGAGATGCTTGAACCATGCACGTAAAATAGCTCATAGCCATTGACTAGAAAAATTCTTGTGGTCCACGCGAAAGGAAAGTCGTCGTCTCAGGTATATATATATATTGTATAGCGATGAATAATATATAATGTAATACCACGACAACATCTCTCTCCCACGTTACACAGTTGACTGCATCAGGTGTGATGTTATACCACGGGCATAAAATGCGCATGCATGGTTGAGCTCGTTATTCGTGCGGTAACAAAGCAATATATACATATGAATATATATATATATATATACATAGAATTTATTATACAGTGAGCGATGTAATGAGCAACGCTAAAACTTACGAAACGAGACACGAAAGATGAAAAGTTTCAACGAAGAGTACACCGTATGAATCGCTCTATATTCGCGTGGGAAGAGAATTTCGTAGTTTCATAGGGAAAATTGTCATTGCTTGGTGTATAATTCGTCGTTGATCTCGCAAGTTTACCCGCGCATACGTAAAATCACGTGACTTCGCGGACGATGTACTCGTCGTATTAGCGTTTCACTGTCGCTCTGTCGCGCCTATGCAGATTTTATTTTTCGTGCAAAAGCCGGAAGCAATTTCAGTCTTTTCCGTCTGTGCGAAATAACTGGAACGAATTGCTTCTCGTGAGACACACACGAATGTATATATAGGCAACTTTGGGCCAACGCCCCGCAGACAATAATAATTATTACCTGTCTCGCGCGTCACAGATTGTATAATTACTTCGTCGGGAATTCGTAACTCTCGCGCGTGGGAATGAGAATGTGTGTTTCGAGTGTGTATTGTTGATTTAAGGGGGGGGGGGGGGGGGGGGTAGGGTTTTGAGGGTTCAAAAAAAGTGATTTTTTTTTATTGCATATTATGAAAGTATAGTAACTCAAGAATGTTGTCTGTTAATAGGAAGTCAATGATTCTATGTGAGTAAAATAAAAAATAAATAGCTTACTAAGTTTTATCAGGGTCTTTTCGCTACGAAAAACTTTAAACGCGTTTTTCTCAAATCGATGTTTTTTGAGTCGGTGCACTCTGTATCTCAAAATCTATTCAACCGATCGTTCTCAAATTTTTTACAGTATTTCCTTACATAATTTATGAGGTAACCCTGTTGAGATTTTTTCGTTTTTGATTTTATTTTTTTTATTATTAACAACAATAGTCATGAATTCAGGCCAAAAATCGGTATTTTCACTTTCAAGTCTTGTAAAAAGTTCAAAAATTTTAAAAAAATGGAAAAACTCGACAGAGATACCTAGAGGGACATAAAAATTAAAGGAAAAACTTTGGTTATTTCATTTCAAATGATCCAGTGCTGAGGTATGACGTGCACCGCAAAATGTATTTTTTCTGAGGCGCCTGCGAAGAATTGCTGCCATTCGGTCAATTTTCAATATTTTTCAACCAATATTTCACAGAATATAGTTCAATTACTACTCTTTAATGTACAATAATCAGAAATAAATTTACTTTCACCGTACGCCCAAAAAAAAATCTGTAAAAACCTGTTTTTTTCTACCTTCAAAACCCTACCCCCCCCCTTAATCCCTGGATTATCGTGAAGAATATAGTGGATATGATCGATAGGATTACGTATTCCGCGAGTATTATTTTTTGAGGTACGAAGATTACGGAACGACGAGACAAAATTATTGAGCAAAAATTATTAATTTTCATTCATTTTTCTAAACAATGACTCATACATTCTCGTGAATCTATCATTCGAATCATTTGAAGCACTCGTAATGGTTGACGCATACAGAAGGAATTTTACGATAAAATTATCGACGCAAGTCCTATATATATGTGTATACGGTAAACTGGTAAAACATTTACATGCCTCGAGGCGTCCTATGCGATATAATTGTCTCGATATTAGCGTCGGAGTATGTAATGGCTAACGGTATACGGGTATAACGGGTAGTTCCTGGGCGTTATATACGTGCAGAGATTCTGCTGTATGTACACGCGGGTGTGTCACGTCCATGATGTAAAACGTTCTTCGCATACACACATATCCCCTGAGTAAGACTCTGATACCCGCGGTGTCCCGATCTCGACCATATGTAAAACCGGTAAAACAGGCAAATTCTGTTATCGCGCAGAGAAGACTTCGGTTTCATATTCATGAACGAAAAAAATGTCTCGTACTCTCGGTCACAGAGGACGCTTTCCTATTGCGAAACGTTTGTCGCTTTTCCAGCTCTAACCACGTCTGATAATTTTCATTCGGTTGATTTTGTCAATTCAATTTCTTCTATCCGTATATATCTTCAACGTGCACATTATAAACTTATTCTTATTCGCGTAGCAATATATAATTGCAGGAAATGCTCCAATAAGAAATTCTCGAAATGCAACGATATAATTGCCAAAAAGTTTCGTTGCATATCCCCAACCGTTCTCACGAATCTCTGCGCATTATTATTGCATCCCGTAATTCATTACGTAGCTGCGGAGCCATAAATTGTAATACGAAGAATATATATGGGGCAAGTCAGCACGTAAGAAAAGCATATATATTAAAAAAAAATATATATATACTTATACACATTAGAGCCATGCGTATTTTTTCAACTTTCACAGTCTCATTGTTCCCATTGTTATACTGATATTACTTTTTTTTTTACGTTATATATTATATACTGAAAGTTACTTTTCGTCTCCGGAAAAAAAAAGAGTCGATCGCGTGGAAATTTGTCTCGTCTTACGAGCTGTGCAATTCGGTATTTCGATTCAAACCATTCATCCATAATAAATTTTCCTAAGCTGGACAAAAAAAAAATATCCGATTACCCTGGCCTGGAGCGTTTAGACAATTTTCTTACCGGAAATCGCCCATTGGCAGACTGAATTACATCAGTCGCTATAGACACAAATGACGAATAAAAAAAAGCACTATCTTTAAAAAATTATTTCAAAAATTCATAAATAGACTTCGCCATGAATAAAACGTGTCCTGCAACTGCATTATAATTAATTAAATTGAATTTCATTGGATTCTTCGTAAAGATTTGTTCTTCATAAAATGAAATTAATGTTGATAAAATAAATTCATTCGTATCGGTGTATCGAGACGAGAAAGTAAATCGTCGTGTTCAGTGATGCAAAAAGTCGGTCAGGATTGCTATTATTCGGTAGAATGTATTCGGACAGTCAGTAAACCGGTGCTCGTAACGGACTTGGGTATAAAAAATAAAAAAATAAAATCAAATATCTTCAATAATGACTTCTTCATCGGGGCTCCCTGACGAGTTTGCCTTTTGTCCCGGGGGCTCTTGACGATTATTTCACTGACTCGTGTATAGCTCTGCTTGGTACCTCCGTGGAGTACGAGGAGGCATCGAACCGCGAAACGGTGTTTTGTACATTTCGTCTATAGTTTTAAGTACACACAAAACACGCACACACACACACACACACAGAGCTCTATATAACTCGGTGCATAGCGAGCAGATATAGTTGAGACAGAGACACGGAAAGTGGGTATAGTGAGCTTTAGCCATGGCAGAGTAGGCCGAGCAACGGTGATTATCCGAGTTGCGATGATTCCCGGCATACAGCACTTCCGGATTTATCAGCTTCGTGCCTTCACCGGCTCGTTGACATGTATAAGTGCAATGCTCTTAACGAGGACTCCCGCAACGATGTTATTATACTCACTCTCGGATTTTAAAGAAAAATTGATAAATAAAATTTACATGCTCTTTTTCACTTCCACTTACACGCTAATTCGCGGTATACTTGAAATATAATTCTTCAAAGTTTCTCGTATTTTTTGTTTGACTTTTTTTTTTTTTTTTTTAACGATTAACATTCGTTTTAGTCCCCCAATGAACTCGCTAAATATAACAGCTTTCCGTGATATTCTTAATTGATTTTAATTCGATTAGAAAAAAAAACTAAAAACAATTGCTTTGTTACAATCCATTTTTTTTCCTGAAAATTCTTTGACGAGGCTTTTGGAAATTTCGAGTTTTCGAAATCTTTTGTCCTAATCGTTGAACAATAAATTTAATTCAATGATTATTACTGGAACTTAACAACAAGATTTGTTATAGAGACAGGAAGACTGATAAAAAAAAAATGTTAAGTATGATTTATGATGATATATTGTATTGACCCATATATTTATGTTGCCCACGTGTTGCACGGTTTACCTGGGTGTACGAAGATATATGTTATACATATTTCATACGGCATTCACGTGACAGTGGCACGTTTCTGTGCATACATACGCGGACAGTTGCAATTGCACAAGAGCCCGTGTGTACTTGCAATCCCCCTTTCTCAGCTCTCTCTCTCTCTCTCTGCCTGCATTGGCTAACGGTACGAAGGATGCAATATCCTTGCCTAGAATTATTATTTTCTCCATTATCAATCGTATCATAATTCATCGATAATCTATATATTTATCGTTGCATTATCTGGAACATCATTTCCTTATTATGATTGTTATAACCGTGGAAATAGATCCATTACAATTGAGATGAAAATGCGCTAATATATCACGAGACATATGGCGTGTATGGAATTTCCGCAGAAAAAAAAAGAACGAAAAAGAAAAAAGAAAATGAAATTATCGTGGCGAGCACTCCTCTTGGCACGGAATTTCTCGTCCCTTCCTGTATCGGTTAACGGTTTTCGCACACACACATTGAATTTCTCCTCGCGTATATTATACACGCGTATGGAAACGCGAAGTCGCGCGAAATACCGTAATTGCATGCTGGCTAATACCGTATTATCAAAGCTTTTTCATCGAATGTTGATGCAAAAACGGGCGCGTCTCGCAAGTAAAAACTTTTCAACAAAAATCGACGAATCCGAATGACTTTTACGAGATTTTCTCATCACTCTCGCATATACGCAGGGATTGCAAGAAAAAAAGTTGGATGAGCGCAAGATACTTTTTGGTTATACTCGAAATATCAGAGACTTGAAATATTGGAAATGAAATTTGACAAAATAAAAAAAATAACTTTCATCCAGTGGAATAAGATTATTTAAATAAATCTATTATCTCAGGCCATGTGGAATTGGTTTATGATTTTTTTTTTAAATAATTTTCTATCTCTTGAAAAGAATAAAACTGCATTCGCGTACACTCGCGCACGCACCAGCAGGTGAAACGAAGACACGGAAATGAGAGACTCGACACCCTGAACGAGAAGAGGATGTTCGGGCATATCTCTCACGCGCGGGTATAACCGATGTATCCTATCGAGTTACGTTCCCCAGTATAAGACAAGCTCATGAGTCAGCGAGACGAAGTTCCTGCAATGTATTTTTTACAAAAATTCTAGAACTCGCATGCGCACATATACAAATCTAATAATTCTGTTAATACTAAACCTTACTCATTTTACCGCTCTCACTATCGATATTTCAAAATTCGAAATTTCTTCACGTCGAAGCCGAAATCTGCGAGCTTGAATAACAATTTTCCTTAAATTCGAAGAAAAAAAATTATTCGAATTTAAGGAAACTTTCGGCATTTCGGTCGAATCCGAAATATGCCGAATATAATCGACGTTAAGAAATTTCGGATTTCGAAATATTGGTATATAGTGAGCGCGGTAATGAGTATAAGGTTTAATATTAACAGAAATATAGTAGATTTATATGTGCGTATGCGAGTTCTAGAATTTTTGTAAAAAATATCCTACAGGAACTTCGTCTCACTTATTCATGAACGTGTCTGTACTGGGGAATGTAACTCGATAGGCGCGTGAGAGATGCCCGCGAACATCTTTCTCGTCCAGCATTTCGGATTCGTCCGAAATGCCGAAGAATCGAGTTGATTCGGACACATCTTTTGATCAATAAACAAATAAACGTTTTTAGAGCATATCGACAAAATACGACGTGACATTTAACGCCATAAGATCGAAAGTTTTGCGTTACGTAAAACGTACGGTATGAGCGTTGAAATCGGGTTCAATCGCGCACTCAAATGTTTCGGAGCGCCGTGTAGGCTTACGAGAAGTCTGCACGGATCAATCCAGTTTTGTCGGGCATCAAAGTCAGGGACAGGTTAAATAATAATAATAATGATAATAATAATAATAATGGGCGTAAAGAAGTATTGAATTTGGATCTATCGTGCACGAGTGGCGTCGATACGATATGCCGATATATATATTATAGGAAAATTCACTCGACGGTGTCGATCACGAAGCAAAGTACCGCTCGACATTGCCCCCCCCCCCTCTCTCCGCTCAGCGAAGTCTCGTACTATCGGGTTTCCGGTTCATACACATTACTTGGATGAGCTTATTTGGCTCGAACGCTTCCTGCTCTGCAGCCATATCGGTGTTTTTGGATATCGAATGGTTGACGAAGCTCAACGGATCTTGCGTCTTTGCCAAATGGCTCGCGGTGAAGAATTACGAAAGCGTTTTTTTTTTGGGTTTTCTCTCAAGTTTTTGCGGTTTCGTGAATTTTCGAGAAAGTAGCACGATATAATTGGTGATGAAATTCATAATGTTTTTTTGTCCCTTTCATCTAACGATAATTTATACCGATCTACATTTGTTACGTCGCGCAACAATTGCGGACAGGAGTCTATTTGTTCAAAAATTTCTCAAATTGCTTATCCGTCTCGTTCATTTTCGAGCGAACTTTTTTTTTCGATTTTCGCGGATTCAATTGAAAATCATTACGATAAATTCGACTTTGATTTTCACACACACTCCCTGTTATTCAAATTGTGAAACGAAATTCATTCGATTTCAATGACATTCATGTTGAAGATTTGTCGGACGTGTTGTCTCGTTCAAATATTAATTTAATTGAAATGAAATAAATTTCATTCGATGCAAAGTTTATTCAACTTTATAGCAAAAAAGATCGTTTTTTATTTCTAAAATCACCAGATCGTGGATCTATAATTTTATACGTAAAAACTAAAACTGGATTCTATATCGATTGGCAATAACATAGAGCAACTTAGAGTTATCTCGATCGTTTCCTTCGAGATCCGTTCCGATCATCGACATCGACCTCTCGCCGATGACTCCGTCGTCGTCGTCGTCGTCGTCGTCGTCATCTGGCTTGACAAGTTCAGCGAGATGGCGACGATGCTCGAACGAGTTTTTTTTACCCAAAAGAGCCTCTCTTTCTCAAAGTGGTTAAATACATCGATCGTTCTCACTCACGTGGAGATCTCTCGAAGAGTCGTAGAAGATCGCGATTCTCTCTTTTCTCGTTCTTACTGTTTCATACTCTCGATGAGATTCTCTGCTCTATGCAGAAAAGTCGAGATATTCGACAGGAAGAAGAGGAAAAAAGAAACGCATGGCCAAGAGTTCTTTGGTTCTAGAGAGAAGTCTTTTGCACTCCGTTTACGAATTCTCAAAGCTCCTCCCGCTCGCTCATCGTCCCTTCTAAAAATTTTACATAAAAATGTAACGTGCGCGTTTGTTCGTGAGCTGGCACGAGTGATGTGTATGAAGAAAAAAAAAAGGAGCGAAGATTCTTCCTTTTGTTACTCGGCTCACGTGCACGAGGCCAAAACACGCTTTATAAATATATCAACGGGACTCTGATGTATGAGCTCCGCATATAATTCTACACGAGCATGGCTGGCAATGACGAGAATTGAAATAAAATGTACAATGGCTGCGAAGGAATAAATGAAAAAAAAATTAAATTCAAAGCGAGTGACACGAGAGATAGATTTATGAGAATAATCCGCACGTCCTTGAAAAATGAGAAATGCAAGGATGCGCACTATAGATGCATCAATTATAATGCACGATGTAAAATTTTAACGAATAACACGTCAATGCCTTTGCCGAATTTTGATGAATGAAAAATTCTCGTCGTCCTACGATTGAACGTTTTTTTTTGTTCAAATATATTCCTTTAATTTATTCTCTCTCGCAAACTCGTAAATAAATTTACGAAAGTTTTTTCAACTCCCAGCGAGAAATTCGTTCGATGTACACGTATTTTTTCTCAGGATTTACGAAGCCAGCATTGGCTTTACTCGAATCTTATATACACGAAACCTCTGGCGAATTCCGTGTTTTATATACAATTTTATGTATATTACACTGCCCTCGTTTCGTCGGTGGCTGCTCGCCGAGTTAATTGCATCTTCCAAAGTATATATAACTCCGCGCTAGTGGATCTCGATGCAATTTTCTCATTGCAAGCTATACACATCAGCTCTCTTCGCTCATCCCTTCTCCCCGTGAATTTTTCATCGCGATATATAATTGCCGGGGATCGCTTAACTGTGTATGTCTCGCGTTATAGCGTGGTTGTTCTGGCGTTCGTATGAAGCATTCATCGATACGAAAGATTCATCGCGAAGAAAAGAGCCAGATAGGCGCGTATGAACGTCATGGCAATGGTTATAAACGCTGTACACAAAGATGCACTCTCGCACACTCATCGCTCTGTTATCCTGGGCCAATTAGCCACGTATTTACCGTTAAACGCATTAAAATATACGGGACTCGTTAACAAAGATATATACATACTTACACCGGAGAGACAGTATAATTATTGTCATATTTTAGTAAAAATCTCGAAACCCGGAGAGAGAGAGAGAGAGAGAGAGAGAGAGAGAATGAAAGAAAAAGAATGAGACGGATTCCCACGCAGATTCAATAGGTGATAACTTTTATACCATTTTATTGTTTCGGTAATGAATATTATTTGAAAATTTTACAATGTGATATAATTTACTTGAGAGGAGTTTAAGACCTCCTGTGATTTCATGAATGCATAACACATTTTTCTTCCAAATAAGTTAATGAAAACAAAAAGGAATAGCGAGGTCGTATGCCTCTATCAGTCATACGCAGACGACACCGTAGATTGTTTTTTTCCATTTGATGAAGCTGTCTTGAGAAAAATGTGGCAAATTTTTCCATGTTACGTCGACCCGACGCGCCTTAAACGTGTCTATTAGTAACAATTCTGGTAAGATTTGAAATTTTCAAAATTAATTTTCATGCACACATAGTGGGGGGAAAGCGCTCTGCCTATCGCGGTCCCGCTAGCTCCAAGGTCAGCTGCGCAGGGTAAAGTGCGCAACCTCGTTTTAAGAAACTACCATTGTCTTGCCGCGGTTGATACCCAAATCGAGATCGTAAAATAAAGTACAATAAAAATTGTGCTCTCACATATTATGTGAGAGCTGTTCGCGGTGTTATCGTTTTCCCCACCGCATTCGATAATTATTTTTCCACGTGATGACTCAATATACAATTACGTTGCACAATGTCCTCAGTAATTGCGGGATGAGTATAATATCCGACTATAAATTTTCGAAAGCCAAGAAACGAAACGAAAAAAACGATTTTATCGCTTTCCACGTCACAGAGAGAGAGAGAGAGAGAGAGAGAGAGCTTTCGTTTCGTTAATCCTCTTGGTGCACATTAGCTCTATGACAAGCAACGGCTTCTCCGACTATCGAGAAATCACGGAGAAAGCCGCGACGAGATAGAGGAGAAATTTTATAATGGGAAGCTGCGAGCGTGCGCTATAGGCGCGTGCAAATACCGCCACGGATCTCTCGGCGATATCCGCATACCGGAAACTCCAAAGAGCTACACACTCTCGTTGAAAGAGATTATTATGCACTGACATTCGATCGGATGAATTTTCATAATTATATGATGCATTTTTAAATATAATCCTTGCGATACACACAACATATCGTGCTGCTTACATCCGACAAGGTTTATCGGAAATGAATTTCTAATAATCGTTTTCCTTCGTTTTTAACGAATGCCATTATTTTCCATCGGCTTGCTTCGCTAATATTCTATATTTTTCTTTACTTATTCGCCGAGACGTTTTACCGCGCATGTTGATCAAGAATTCCACGAGAATTCGGACCGCATTATTTTCGTTTCGATTTATTCTCGCTGGCGTAAAAATTGACTACAAAATTTTGCTTCTTTTCATTCAGAGTGATGTTAAGCGTATTTTTTGCGTTCATATCATGTCCGAAAGATTTCCTTGTCGTGTCGATTTATCCATGTTTCGCTTTTACTTCGCGTTTCTCGCGCGCGGAGTCTTCTCCTCCCGTTGTCCGCGAATGATGAGAGAGATCGGGAGAGAGAGCAGGTTCGTCGACCCCGCGGGTGGAATTGCCGCTGTTGGCCTGGAAAACGCGCGTGACCAAGATACCCAATAATTATAGATATGTGTATATAGAGAGATCAGGCTCGATGTACACACGTGGTGTACTCGGACATGTGCAAACGCATCGGTAAATCGTTTCGATGGAAAAAAGACACTCGATATATAGAATTGAGAATCGACACATATTAGCAGCCACGACACGAGATCCTGGCACGTTTTTTTTGCGCGACTAATGTACATGAAAAAAGAGAGAGAGAGAGAAAAAAAGGAAAACACGAAGAAAAAGTTGAGGTGAAAACGTAGAAATTGGTAATTTACATTTTTCGGCTGACCCAGTGAACGTGAACGAGTGACGCACGAGATATGTGGGCGCTGATTTATAAAACAACGGAGCGTTAATGCACGCGTGTGTGCATTCACGAGAGGATAGAACGGTGCATCTTTTGCCAGAGAGCTCTTGTTCCCCCCTCTGACTAGGAGAAAACATCGCGGCAGATCTACCGTAGCAGAGACAGATACACGTATATATATATATATAGTTTAGAATTCAAGCCAACAATTCTTCAAGTTGGACGAACAGGTATGCACGCAAGCACACAGGTATACAGCCAGCAGCCAAGCAAGGGCGTGGTCAAATAGTCCTGTAGTTTCTGGTGTCCCAGTTTTGTGCATTATAACCGGAGAATTCCGTATGAAAAATAATTCGTTGGCGATTAACAAAAATCTGATGAATAATTTCGATAAGCTGCGAATATAACGACCGAAGATAAAAACAATTATGAGACTCCACTGGCCGTGAAAAATGTTAAATAATCAGGGAAAAAATTAAATGACTCGGATGGCTAATGATTCAAAGTAGCTACCGCTAGTTTTATAGGGTGGAATGATAAGTAATTGAGGTGAGCTAGGAGTGTATAAACTTTTATTTTTTCTTTTTATTTATCGAACTAAATAATATTTCAATAAATCAAGATGATTTTTTTTTAATGATTCACGAAATTTTAGAATCAATTAACGTACGATACGGTGCAAGTAAAATTCACGTGGGTACGTTGAGCAGGGTCGAGTGCGACATCGATATCTGTTGAGAGGTACTGATTTTTTTTTTATAGATAGATATGTCCACAAAAAGTTTAAACCCAAAGTATCCGTAGGTTCTGCTACACCGTTTTTGAGAAAAAAAAAGTTGAAATTTGGGCCATTTAGCAGAATTTCTTATGGCAGATCGTGAAATTAGACAGAATTTTAAACCCAATGAGCGCAGATGACCTGTTTACATAGCAAATAAATTTTTTCATATTGTCGGAAATATCCTCAGGATGCCTCCTGCAAAAATTCAAAACATTGAACAACACCGTTAATTAGCAATAAATAATAATTTGGATGAAAAACGCGATTTCTCGTTATGAATCAAGCCATGGTTATGGCAAAACAAATGCCAAACGTAACATGCCCCACACCTCACCCATGCACGTTCTCGTGCCTTACATTCCCCTTGCCACGCGCACGCAGCACTCGACCCTCCTTAAGTTATCACGCGCCATTTTTCTTATTTTTGAATTTTTTTCCCAGCCAAACTTAACCCAAACACATCGACCCAAAGGAATCGTATGAAAATTCACACAAACAGACTTCTTTTTATCCCTAAACTCATCCCAAGTACCAGAGATCCTGAAAAAAAAACCGTATAACCAGCAATCTGATCGCTTCGCGTGAGATCGTTTGCCATGAACCGTCGATCATTAGAAATGAATAATTTGAAGCTTATAAAATTCTACGTTTTCGAGAGCCTCCCTCCCCGGCAAAACGTCCTTGCGCCAAATCATTCTCGGGCCAAAACGGCGGTGCCCAGAACACACGTATACTGCTCCGTAGCGGCCTCTGCAGTGGTCAAACGAGTTTATTTTATTCCTTTGGTAGCGACAATTTCGACATCGCGAGCCATCAGGAATCTCTCGTACGCGCATTGGTGCCACGTGAGAGAGTCCAGAATTCTTTCAACTCCGAGCTACACAACTCTGAATAAATTAGAAAAAAATTTTCCGTACGTCCTACCTTTCCTCTCCCAGCAGACGCGGACAATTTTTTTTGCCCTATGCAGTGTCGTAACATTTCTGCTTCGTGTACACCGAGAAAAACGTACATGCAAAATGAAATTCATTGAAAATTTATCGAAATTGAGTTTGGCCAAGGTGCAGATGAGCACTATAATACATTACATTTTTGCTCGATTGAATTCAAAATTCAAACCTAAACTTAATAAATTCATTTTTCTTAATTCGCGCGAAGGATATCTTTAGCTCTCTCTCTCTCTCTGCAAACCTCACGAGGATAGAAGTGAGTCGTGGCCGTATAGAATTTATTGTACAGATCGAAAATAATATCCCGTGGGGAAGAGGGCAAGTTCCTTTCAGCAAAGTTTTTTTTGGGATCTTTGCAAGCGCGAGTTCACAGCGGGATTCTGTGATGGCTTATGCTTATGAATAAAGCAAAGATAGGATAATGAGAAAGGGGGGAAAGAGTCGTACTCACATATATGCAACTCACGCGATTCAATGAAAAATGCTGAGGGGAATGGCCTCTTTGCTTGTTTATAGCTGTCGATGATGAGTTAAATATTTAAAGGCATTTTGGTGGAGAAACGATCTTAAATCTTTTGCAGTGTAGCAATTTCCTGTACAATCGATTGGTAAATTCAATCTAATTAACGAGAAGGGAACTTTGCATAGCCATACAGGCTAATTTGAACATTAAAAATCAGTCGATACGGGGCATATATAATTTTCTTATAAAACTGTTGGGCATCCAGTGTGGACATCAGTGTAACAAAAGCGGGATCAACAAACGTTCGAAACGGGGCAGTCGCCCACCTACATACCGCGACACCTACCTCCACATATATCCGCAGCCTACTTACAATCACCTATATATATGCTCTACCTTATACAAAAGATCAAAATGCACACGCACGTAACACACAAAGAACGCAGGGGGGAGAAAGAAGGAAAAGAACGAAGGTTCCTTCAAGCCTCTCCTGGCTGGTTAACTCACACACAGCACACACTCCCACACACATCCACACAAACACGAACAAACGTCTCATATATGCACACTTTATAGTGTACATTGAACGTCTTGAAAGTTTCCTTGAGATCCTCGCCTACCACAGAGAAAAACCGCCTCGACATTCTCCTCGATCGACAATCATTTCTCCTCGTATTGTCCTTGGTTTTGCGTATCGAGGAAAAAAAAAAACACCCAGTTTGATTGACGAATCATCGCATCTTTGAAAATATTTGTTCCAGCCTTAGGCAGTGAAATTTTATGATAGTAAGATTTCATGAAGTTTGAGTGGGAAAATGTGCTTGGGGGTAAACAAAAGTTTGGACCTCTCGGCTTAAAGTTTTTACAGCTCTCAAGGCAAATCTCCGTTGGTCGAAAATTATTTCTTCCCACGCAGTTTATCAGCATCGAGCAATTACCTTATTGTATCAAAAGACACCGGCTAACGCCTCTAAATCAACGAAGAATAATCCTTGAAGGGTACCGCAGATCGGAGAAAAAAAATTTCACAAAATGTTTTTCAATTAATCAAATTATTATTACGTTTTTTCTTTTTCTTATATTCGTTGAGAAGTATGCGCGATAAAAGAAGAAAAAAAAAAAGGACAACGGTGAATTGCATCCGCTCGGGGTTTGTATCTTTTCCAATCTCTCGAATTAATCATTAGCGCTCGTGTATTTATCACGTGTGTGAATGGAATTTGAGTTAATATTCTCTTGCTATTTTTTTTTACAGTGTTATATAATTATGCGTACAAATTGTATTATCATCCCGGGTGCAAATGCGAGAGAAAAAGGATATAGCGCGCGCGTCCCTAGTTATATTTTACCCTCGCGCTTCATGAACCAGCATAATGTGCAATATAACTCATCTAATTTCGAGAGCCATATACGTATAAGTTATAGACTTTGTTCCCTTCATATTACTCTCAGATTTAACCTGCAGTATTTTCGTATCCCGAACAATAATAATTGTACGAATGATAATAATTATCATTAATTAATATAAATATATAATGTGAGTGGAGTTTATTAGAAATATTATACGTACGTTTTGCCGGTACGTTCACCTCTTATGCCTATGAAGTAGTCCTGCTTACGGAGCACATGAAACACTAAAGACGCCACAGATCGTTCCCCGAGAGAGAGAGAGAGAGAGAGAGAGAGAGAGAGAGTTCCGGAACGGAGAATCCCTCTCGCGTTTGCTATTCCGTTCTGTCTAGCGATCTCACGAAGCACACTCGATCGTTTTTTTTTAAATCTCTCGTTAAATAATAATAATAATAATAATAACACTACACACCTCGCGTTTAAAATCGATCGCTGATCAAGCGAATGAAGTTTAATTTTGTTCTCCAAAGTATACAGCCGATCGTTGTAAAATTCGAATTCAATCGTCAATTAATTTCAGCCAATTATCGATGTATACGTGAAATTAATGATTAAAACGATGTTAAGACGGATTCTTAGACGTTTTTCGCGACGTTTATTAAAATCAGGGTCACGGAGCTCCTTCCCTCCGGCCCGACGTTTCGAGACTGAAGCCCCAAGTCGTACGAAGACTCCGGGTGAACGGCGCCACCAACGTCAACGTTATTACCTTTACCTGCCCACCTCGAGAGAGGCTCAACACACACACACACACACACACACACACACACACTTTCTCGATCTTTTACCTTTCTGTACATATATTGCTCTCGCAGTCTTTCTTACTGTCTACACCTGTATGCTCCTCTATCGGGTTCTCGAGCTGGGCAGCTTGCTTTCCGCGGGCACTCCGCGGTGAGCGAGTATAGCCCCTACGGTGTGGAGGGTAAAGTGAGGAGGAAGAAATGAGTTTGTAGGAAAGGAGAGTGTGGAGTCAGGGCAATGGTGGCGGAGAGCTTCGTCGTTTCGCTTCGGGATCCAGAGGAATCGGTGATTCTCGGTTATCTTCGGCTTTTTCTCGCGCTATCAAGGATACCGGTATAGGCCTATATGTGCGTATCCTTATTTTATGCGTGTGGGGTTATAACGTGTACATCGATAATATCGTCCTTGGGTCTTATCTATAGTCCAAGAGCTGCGTTTAATTGAAAATTTCACTATCGGTAATTGTGGTCCACAGTTGATCACCAGGGGACCTCGAAGAACTCCCCTATAGATAGAAAAATTTTGTGCTACTCCAATCACGTATTGTTTTTGTCGGTAATTTTGAATTGGCTGTTTGGAATTCGAAGGTTTTTGCTTGAACAAAAGGAGAACTCTGGACCAGAGATTAGGGCACACGGGGAAAAAAGAATGGAAGCGACTGGTGATTATTCCTATAAATTACAACACGCTTGATACTTTTCATCATGTTGCACTGCAATTAATACGACAATTACAGAGCCGAAAGTGAATCATTTTCATATGAATAATCACTCGCCACTTCAATTCTTTTTTTTTCTCCGTGCAGAGAAGAAACGAAACTAAAATTTTGACAAGTTGAATCGAGAGGATGCGTTAGTGGTACAGCTAAAGGTCAATCGTGTATGGGAAAGTTTGGAAAATTGTTTGCAGAAGTCTTTGAAGTGTTAGTGATAATTGAGACGGAGAATCTCGTCTGAAGAACGTTCACTCGATGTGGGAAAAAAAATTAACGCTGATAATAATACGCGCAAAGGCATATGCGATGCTAGCCCAGTTTTTGGCGCACTCATCCAAAAGCCATATTGTTTCGAAAAGTTTTCGAAAAGAACGAGCACCGTTAATCTTCCAACGCGCCTTATTTCGCTCGTAAGTTGAACTAATTTTTAAGTTTTAGATAGTGCTTCGTAAACAATTAAGATTGCCTCGAGTCTTAGTGATTAATGCTACAATTTCAACTTTCCAACACACTGCCTGATTTGATTGCCCGTGGATAATTGACGCAAAATGGGTTATTCTTCACGAAATGGATCCATGTATATTTTGCGATCCAACGTCATAGAAATTTTTCAAACCAAGCTTGGGCTAAATCTTTAGAAAAAAGGATCAAACGTTATGAAAAAAAAAAAATTATATGCCGTGAAAGTGTGTCGATCGACGTGTGTGACGCTCTCGGCCGGTGATTTCATCGCCGGAGACGTCGATGCCCGCACAAAGCATCGAGTCATCTCTTATGTTACAAGTTCCTGCTTTGTATTCACTTGTTCTTTTTTTTTTCGGAATATTATTGTTGCAATGTTGGCTTTATTGTGGGCAGTGGCAATTGATTCTTCGTTTTTAGTACGGTAAGGACAAATTAACAACGTACAAACAAAAGATTGATTGATTGATTGATTTATTGATTTATTTATTTGTTCGGCTCTAGGGGGTTAGCCCATAAAAGCACAGTAATGATAATACAAGGTATTTCAAATATTCTAGAGAGAGAGAGAGAGAGAGAGAGAGAGAGAGAGAGAGAGAGAGAGAGAGAGAGAGAGAGAGAGAGAGAGAGAGAGAGAGAGAGAGAGAGAGAGAGAGAGAGAGAGAATATATGGAGAGAAAAATCCTTCGATGGACTTTGGTGCCAGGATGCAGACACGCGGGTATAAGTGTATTCCGTTAGCAGTTATCGGGTCTGCTGCACTTCGAGGCGTTCAACCCGGCAACCGGCTGAAACACGCGAGCTCTTCGTCTCTCGCTATGTTGCAAAATGCGAACGTTTGTACGATCTGCACTTCTCTCCCCCCCCCCCCCCCCCCCCCCTCTTTATGTTGGTTATATTTCCGAGACGAACGACGTCAAGAAGCATGTAGCATAAGTTGAATGTTTCGCCGTTGTTGCTATACGATTTCATAAATAATATCATGCCTATCATGAGCATGAACGTCCTCACGTATATAGTTCGCGGCTGAGCCAGGGAAAAAAATCCTCCGGGGATACGTAAAAATGAAATAAAATTTTTCAGGAATGGAAACATTGAACTTTATCCTTCGGTTTTATGAGCCCGCGAGATACGCTCCAGATCTGCATATAATTAATTTAATTTTTTACCTGACATGGCTTCTTTTCTCTCCATGTTCAACTGTAAAATCGACTTTGTGGCCACATATTAAAAGCTATAAATGTGTGCGAGTATTATTATGTATATGAAAATTCTCTCGATGCTCAACTTCATCGAAGTCGTTTCTTCCACGCTCTGACAAGTACTTGGTTATATTTACAAGCCATATTACACGCTTCTCGTCGTTCTTTCGAAGCGCTTCGTCTGTTGCAGAATTCTGCATGCCACTTTCTCGCTTTTCGGCTCTCTCTCTCGCGGATCTTTGTTTTTCCCCCTTTGGTCATTCTTCTCCAGACGTGCAGATGTTAAGTTTCGCCGAATCAAGCACTATCTTAAAGACAGAGGTTTCTTTTATGTAATTTACCCCTTGCCCCCGGGCAATTCACCTCTTGCCTGGTTGGCTTGGGTATCGTAACTGTAACTTTTTGTACGAATCTGCATTTTTCTCCGAGTCAGTGGTCCAGCGTATTGCAGCTGCAGCCGCGATTGCCCCCTAAACTATAAGCAGTCGCACGAGGGAAAAGTGCGGAAAGTTCGTGCAGGTGTGCGGTCATTTTTCTCATCATTCCCGGGTGTTTGCATGAGAGTAAATGTCAAGTTCGAGTATATCAAAGTTCCTCGAAAAATGGTATATTGCTCATTAATCGATATGTCCGGTAGCGTACGACCGAGGGGTCACCTATCCAAGTATAATGGACAACTTGAAAAAAGATTTAATCTTCAAAAAATCGATAGATCGATGTTCATAGGAAACTCTCTCGAAATGCAATCATTTGAATCATCATTGAATCGCTATTCCATCAATCGTTTGTCATCAGGAAAACCACCTGTCTCGTTGCGAGGTTCAAGTTTACCATAAGCAGACATTGATGTATATTGTCCGATGAATCCAAAAGGTGGCTCGAAGCCGCCAGCCTTTGATGCTCGTCTCTGCGTAAAATTGACTTGGGATCTTTTCACAACAATTAAGGTGTATTCACCTATTGCCGTGAACTTCGCGGTCACGGTTTTGAGTCATGGAATGTTTGGAATTGACGAGCACTGAAGCTCGGGCTCTCCGCGTAGGCGGTTCGCCAGAGGATTGGCATTGATAAAGATTACTCTGAAGGAAGAGGAACAGTTACAAATATTTGGCATAAAGAAAAATAAATTTAAAAAAATTGATCTGATTAAAGTTGTACCGAGACCTTGCGATAAGATAATCAGGAACGAAATTTTGTATGAAATTATTATCATTTAAGTAATATTTTATGAAATTTAACGTCGCACACCGCTCGTAATCGTTTAATTCATAGCTTAACCGGATATTATGTCTGCACGTAATATTCGTGTTGAATTGGAAAATAAAAAAAAAAAAAAACGAAATTGTTTATAGTTTTCTCTATATGTAGGTGCATACAATCCACGAAAGAGAAACTGCAGTATCAAAATACTTGAAAAAAAAAGAAAATAATTTTTTGCCCAAACCATTATGGCATTCCTCGTGAACGCAGGCAATTTTTTTCCTCCCTTCCCGGATTTTTACTATAAAATTCGTCAGTTTTTAGTCCCACATGACACTATACTCTCGGATGATGTGAGGAAAAAGAAACTCAAACCTCACAAAGTCAAGCGAATGAAAAGACCCATTAGAATTTAAAAAAAAAACAATCTGACAGTTTTTTTACATCCGTTAACCCTCGCGATGATCGCGATTAGCATTCCATTGGGTGGATTGTGAATCGGTTTTGGCTTCACGATTAGTCTCATCGTTGAGGATTAGGCGCACTTTTATACAGGGGCATCGACCCCGAAGAGAAGGATAAAAACCGTTCGGTCTCTCGTCCAACGACGACGGACGACGACGAAACTTCCGCTATCCCTCCCCGCACAGGTGGACATGAGACATGTGGGAATACGTATATACATATTTAATCTTATACGCATGTGTAACCCCGGTATAGATATTCGAGAATTACTTTACAGGCAACAGGTAGGCTCGCACACACACACACACACACACACATACATACACACACACATACACACACACACGTCATTTCCTCGTTTACCTTGGGCCAGGTGCCCTACAAAACTTGGCACGAATCCGCGCCATTCAACGTACCCCATGTGTACACATAAAACATATACAATGT
Source organism: Rhorus exstirpatorius (assembly GCA_963564615.1). NCBI lineage: Eukaryota > Metazoa > Arthropoda > Insecta > Hymenoptera > Ichneumonidae > Rhorus > Rhorus exstirpatorius. Next base: position 64,052,208 of record OY751313.1, on the reverse strand, counting down.
GCAGGAATATGTTGATGCTGTACTTACGTTTTTCTTAACTATGCTTCGAACAAATCAATTATTCCTCGATTGCTATCAATATTTTTTTTAGGGATCTTCTGCTTTGTTTTCATGAAAAAAACTTTTTTTTCGATATTTTCATGTCAGAGTAATAAAAATGTTCCAAAAATAGTCAAGAAATCACATTTCGAATAAATGTCTGGATGTACTTATGTATGCAAAAATTCAAACAGTTATATTTCAATAACGCTTCATGCGATCGTGCCCAAATTTTGCACACAAGTAAAGCAGCAAGCTCCCACGATTTGATACTGTTTTCATATGAATTTTTCAAAAATTTAAGATTTTATAGACTTTTGAATTTCAAAAAAAGTCTGTACTCGTTTTATTGAATTTTTCGTTGCATTGAATTTGGCGAAAATCTATCGAAGATTTCAGATTTTATGAAATTTGGAATTATTTTTAGTTACGAATTGTTATGGAAAATGGTATGAATTTATCAGTATCGAGCCAGCACTCTCTCCACACAAATGAGCCAAGGCATACTAATGTCCGCGGTATTGAGTTTGAAAATAATTGGTTAATGGGTTTAGATTTTCAAAAACTTTTAATTGCGTGAAATTTTGAATTTTTATCGCTGAAACTTTTACCACCACCGAGCTAGTGTGCACATTGCGCATAAATAAGCTATGGGACAACAATTTTCGGGTATCGAGTCTGAAATTATTCGCTGAAGAATTGAAAATTTCTTGACATTTTGAATTATTGAATATTTTTTTTAATGTTTACGGAAAATTATATGTTTGCTCGAACTTTCGTAAATTTGCTAATATCGAGCCGGCACTTGCCACAAAAAAATGGCCAGAGGGCAACGATGTTCGTTAAAATGTCAGTTATATGCCACAATATATCTATAAGATCGATTGGCGATGTGTATATAATAGTTCAAGGGTATTGCTTTAGCCGAAAAGTGACAGACAAATTTTCTGCAGTTTTGACGTTGTGTAAATATGAAAAAAATTTTTTACTCTGCCTCAACGACGTTGAAATTTTGAAAAAAGGCCATTTTCGGGAATTTCAACGTCGTTGAGGCAGTAGTAAAAAATTTTTTTTCAGCCCAGCCCTTTCGCGTGAGCTTTTTTTTTTTTAGTAAAAAAGTACAAGAATCTCGGAGAAGAGCGAAATCTAAAAAAAGGCCCTTTTTCGAACTGCCCTAATATAAAAAAATATATATATAGAGATATTGATATTGATATTGATATTGATAAATTTATTAATTAAGAGAGAGAGAGAGAGAGAGAGAGAGAGAGCTTCGTGGCTGAGGTGAAATAATGAGGAAGCAACGTGCAAGTTTCTAATTTACCCGCTTTTATTTTGTCACTAATCCAACTGCTCGAAACTCTCATTATTTCCTTTCCCTCGCTCTGTCGTTTCGCACACAGTCCCCAGGTTATACCATAAAATAATAGGATATATCCATCGCGAACTATCGTGTGACCATATATATATCGTTCGTAATTCAATATATAGAGATGATTCGATCCAACCGCGTCCTCGTCATCATCGCTCGGTTGTCGTTCGTGCTGACGGCGAGCATGCGCGCGGATCGACGCGGACAATATGTGTGCGATCTCGTCGAATCGCGTATACGGTATAAGACCGTGTCGTGAATTCGATCGGCATATGCTTCGTCCGTTGCCGCGTTGGTATTATATTTATGGCAATGATGGTGGCGATGATGATGATGATGATGATGATGGTGTCGTATGTGCGCTGGTGAGAGGCGGTGAGAGCTCGCGGTATTCGAATTCCTTACGTCGGGCGCGCGGGGACACGGAATAAAGTACGGACGAGTTTGGTCGAACGGTTGTCTTGACGGTTTGCATAATGATGTTTGTTAGATGGCCTGTGCACATGCCAGAGCAAGGGTAACGAGAGTCTCCCCCCCCCCCCCCCCCCCTCGTGTGCAAGATAGCACGCGGCGATATAAGTATGCAGAAGCGGAATCGGGCGCGAGGGTGACGGGGGAAGCTCGAGAAACGACAGGAAGCTGACAAAAGCCTAACGGTATAATTTTACCGGAGCCGAACACGATCGTCACGATTGACAATCGATAACCAATGTCCATAATACATCTGCTGCGTATTAGCATCGATTGAAATCACCGAGTGCAGTGCACTCGGTGATCGATCGCGTCAGTGGTAAATTTTCATCGCAAGTTTTGGAGCACTTTTTTTGAATATTGATATATTCACGAACACGAGGCCGATTAATCGAAATCGGTCTCTCGTGTTCGTCGGTAAAGTGCATCGTTGCGATTGCAGCGAACGATCCACGGATATTTCAATGAGGACTTTGCACATTCCTTCAACGAGATATATATAATCGCTATTATCTCATGCCGCAACCTCGCTAACTCCCAAACTATATGTACTCTATACCTATATATACATTTATACATTTACAGTTTACTATAGTGTTGATTCGTTTGAATTCGATCTTTAACTTTGGTGTCTCTCTCACGTTTACCATCCTCGTCGTTCTCAATCAAGATGAGAGCGATTTCTCTCTCTCTCTGTCTGTCTCTTTTAAGGTCGTACACTTCTCTCTTCCTCACAGCGTTTATTTCTCTTCTCTCCCCGTTACGAAGACTAACTCGCTTTTTCTTCAGCTTTGGTATTTACTCTCTCTCTCTCTCTCTCTCTCCTTTTTCTTCGTTGCTCTCGGGTATATACACAATCGACTTAACAACCCAGCAGCCTGGCTACGAGAAGCACGCGGATCAACGGTACTTTACACCGAACGAAATTATACGCGTGTGTTTCTTTCCACATAATATAGATATATGTATATCGATTTTTTCCCCCTCCGTATACGTACAGCCCTGGATTTAATAATGATCGATGGCCGTTCGCCAAGATGTAAATTCGTAACATTTTTTTTTCCTTTCAATTCCTTTCCTCGAAGGTTTTTTTTTCGGTAAAAAAGACATCGTTAATTTTTTTGTTTTTGTTGATGAGCATTCGTTGGTTGTTGCTGAATATTGCAAAATTTATTTGCTTTGGCACTGTCGTGTGCATAATGATCGGTAAACCGATCGAATTGCATCCCCTCCTTGAGTGCACATGGCTGAAGTATATGTGTGTGCAATATGCCGGAGTTCTATGCACGCGACACGCGAGTTTTCCTCTCCATGATTATCGAGGTGGAGCTTGGCAATCACTGAACTGCGAAGTATTTTCATTCCTTTCTTCTCTTCGGAGTATATGCACGTTAAGGATGAGACCATGTACAATGTATATCGAGTATTGACGAAGGAAAAAGCGTATAAAACGCATCGATCTATACGCGTTGAATAGTCAGATTTGCGCCATTTTGTTTCCCGACAAATTGATACCTTAAACGATCAGCTGAAGATCGGAAAATCGGCAATTATTTTTCACGATATTTCCTGGATGACTAAAGCGTTGTCCACGTGTACGTATTCCGTAGGAAATAATTTCTGTACCGTCTCTGACAATACAGATGAGGGGAGAAAAAAAATGTATCATGTCGCACGTGGATCGTTTTAATTGAGGAGGAAAACAAAAATGTTAACTTTCCCTGGGAATGTCGTAAAGCTCGCGAAACGTGACGACTGCGACGTCATTTTCGAAATTTACATTTCTATATGAATATAATTGTAGATCGTGAAATAGCGAGAATTTGTCAATTTCCGGTTGGCTCATTGTCGGGCTCGACTTATATAATCGAGTCCCGGAGGCTTCCCTCGCGGATTTCTTTCTATCATCGATCGCGTGCATTTATGTATTGCGCTTCGCTATATAGAAACGCGAAATAACCCATAGGGAAAAGCGTGACTGGGGGAAAAAAAAAAAAAAATACTTAGGGATTGCTGCAGGAATATCGCGATGAAGAAAACGAACGGAGCGAGTGAGACAGATAGGAAAAAGGAATGTGTTTATGGCGAAAAATGGGGTCGCTACCGTTGAAGGCGAACCGCTCCTGCACCTATAACTCCGCTGGATTATAGCGAGCATAAAACGAGCGAATGATCGCTGCCTCTGGCATAATAATCTCGTCGTTCCCCACCCCTTCCGCATCCTCAATATCGAAAGAACTCCGCGGGTGCCATTCACATTCTCAGGTGACTAATTCACGACGATGTCACACACACGCGCGTATGCTACGATATTATCCGCGGAGAGCACAAGAATATATCGATGCTGAAACAACTCCGGGGGGGTCATCGAGTATAAACGTTGGCAACGAAATAATTCGATTTGGTAATTCAGTGAATGAGGAATCGATTACTAAACTTGTAGCTATATGGGAATTATGGTTTAATTCATCGTTGCATGAGGCATTGAAGAAATTGTTAAAAAAATTTCTATATTACGAAGAAATTATGCAATTGATTGAGTATTTTTATTTGTTAATCGTGCAAATATAGTTTGATGGAACTTTGGCATAATTAAATGCCATAATTTATTTATTTATTTATTTTAATTTGGCATAATAAATAAAGCTTATTTTTCTACAGCTTTTACGTAAATATAAGTTGTATTATTGATTCTTTTGGAGTCGAATAAATGTACGGTCAACTTAGAAAGCCATAAATAAGTATAAATTGATATTGACATCGGGTAGTTTATTGCAATTTTTCAGAAGGTGACAATAAATTTCTTTTTTTTTTCTTTGATAATGGACAAATTTTAATTTCATCCAATATATTTTATACTGGAATAAGATTCTTTGTATAATTCGAACGAAAAAGGTATTCGACAAACTTTTGCAATTCAAATCATCACAATTAAAATTTGAATAATTTTTTAATTTTAAAATTAAGATATTACAAAAAGATGGCTTGAAGTTAAAAAAAAAAATATTTATAGATATCCACTGCATAGTGAGTTAATGAAAAACCGTTTTATGATTTGAATGACTATACGTAAAGTGCGATCTGCCACACGGAAAAAAAGACATTTCAAAAAATGATAACTGAAATTTTAAAAATACAACGATGAAGAGAAAAAATGCAGTTTAACACAGTAAATTAATCTCTTTACAGTGTTTTGATCAAAAAGTAATGTGCGGAATATACTTCTGTACTATCTGTATAACCATATTTGTTGGTTTAAACTGTAAAAACAACTATTTCCACTTCAAAAAAGTGTCACTGTAAAAACTGAAAATGCTCGCAATGAATTTTGCTATAGATAAAATGAAAAACCACCAGATTTGTACAAGAAAAATTTAAAAGCTGACGCATTAAAATGAACTGTATAGAGAGAGTATTTTTACGAATGTAAGACATAACAAAAAATACTAAATTCTCTATGAAAAACAGAAATTAAAATAAAGAAAAATTGTAGCACGCTTTCGTCGAATTCAACTGTGAAAATGATGGAAAAATTACAGTTTTAAAATGTGTATGGAAAATACGACGCAAACAAGAAATTCATAAGGATCAATAAGCGTTCATAAAATCAATAGCGTAGTGGTACAGTGTCGGTCGTTAGGTAGGTCGTTAGGTAGGTCTCAGGTAAAATCTTAGGTAGGCTCAAAATTAATTTCGACGGAAAAAAGTCCGGACCACCAAGCCGGAAACACTCGTAAAAAAAAATCTCCAAATCTTTAATTTTTTTTTTTTTTTAATGATTATTTAAGGATCGAAAGTGTTGAATTCGTTTACTGCGGAGGATCACGGGTTCAAATCCCGGTCAATGACGATTTTTTTTTTTCAAAATTCATAGTATTTTCAAAGATAATGGAACAGCAGTTTTAAATTCGTTCATCGATTTAATTATACTAATTGATAGATAATAAACTACATTTATTATGCTAATTCGACCCGCGCTTTTCAAGATCTTCTAAACTTTTATTTTTTACAGTTCACTTTGCAATTTCTCAAACATTAAACCCAAAAAGATGCGCTATTTTATATTATAATTGATTTCACAATTTGTACAGTTTGTCACAGTGGTAAACTCTATTTACACTTTTAAACTGTAAAAATTCATTCTATCACTTAGTGCTTTTTATTTCAAATTCTAAAGAATTTCCGAAGTTTTCCTCCCGAGAGGCATTCTCTAATATTAACAAAACTGTAAAACATGATGGAAACATGACTAGAATTCACAGAAAATTTTTTTCCGTGCACTGTCACGAATTTTTCAATGAAAAAAAAAAAAAACAAAATGGCGTTTCGCTTAGCGCACGCAATTGCCATGAACTGAGCGGGTTTTCAAGGCAATTTTAAAGTTAATTATATTTATTTTCAATCAAAAATTAATTAATTAACGATAATCGATAATTATTAAGACATCTCGCTTATCGAATATTGTTAAAAAAAATATTTCTCAAACATTTAATACTTTTTGGACATGGCTGTGCATAGCTTCAAACGCATTAGACAAAAAAAAATTAACTCGCGCGTAATATTATCAATTAATATTATCAATTAATTGACTTTGGTAATTTTTTAACCGAACAAAGATAATTCGAGGGAGAATCGTTCACGAAAAATGCGATTTTCTTGCATTATTCGAATATATCGGAGGATCGTGAGGAAAAAAAAAATGGATACAGGAAGAACAAAAATAATAACGAAATATCAAACCTTCCGCATGAACAATTTCACAGATTTATTAAAACGTGCCGAGGTAATAACATTGTTATTAATTTATTTGTTTGATAAAAATCCAGAATGCGTGTCTAACAATATCATTAAATAAATAAAATTATAAATTAATTTCATTGAATAAATAGATATAAAATCGTGTCAAATATATATATGAGCTAAAACGAGAATATTAAAATCACAAATTACGATCTATGGAAATATTTTAAACTCACTATCATGAGTTAAAAATATTTCTATTTGTCTCATTGAGTCTCATATTTTATTTTATTTATGATTTCTCGTTTGTTTGATCTTACTTGTGATTTTATTTTATGATTAATTCAAATTGCATATATGTGGATATGATATGAATAAATAAATGATATTATTGGGTGCACCTGACGAACGCCCGATGGCAGGGTTCTCGTGCAGTTACGAGCTCCGCCAATGGACGATTGTTCCTCATCGCTATCCAAGTTCGTCGATTCGTTCGTAGCACGTAAAAATCGTCGCGTTCGAGTATCAGCGGCGGACCGTATGGATTTTTATCGTTCGTAAATTTCAAAGCTTCGCCCCTGTTGTAACCGATCGATCTGCAGAGATCCGATATTTCCTTGGTCGATGTGAGAGGCGACGGAAAGCATTCCGAGTACCAAACGCCGTATGAACGACGAAGAACCTCACCGGTTCCCGGTCTAGGATTTTTTTTTATTATTCCTCCCCCGTTTAATTTCATTGGTGCCCAATCGATTGGCAATTAGTCCAGTCGAAATAGCATTTGAAATGGAAAAAGCTTAGCGGAAGCGATTTTTCATTTTTATACTTAGAGGGTGGTGTGGATTGCGGTAGTGTAAATCTCGATTTTCGGGACAATCCTCTCGTTGGGTTCGCCGCCATCTTGATTCAAAGAGTGATTTTTTGTTCTTCGAACAACTCGCTTATTTTCAACTTTAGAGTGAAAATGGTGAGAACCAAAGTTGTCGGGAGATTCATTTCCCACGAGTTATGTTCTCATCATTTTTACCCTACGATCGATATTTACAGAGTTGGATTGCAAATAGGGATGAAAAACTGTTTCTTTCGATTATCTCGTTTGTTATCAAGCTTATCGTAAAAGTGGTAAGCAATGATCAGATAGGAAATTTTATTTCCTGCAAATTTGATTATTACCATTTTTACCGGAAGATCAATATTTTCAGTCTTATACTGAATTTCAGGATAGAAATTTTTTTTTTTTCAATTATCTCGTTTCTTATCAAGTTTATCGTAAAAATGGTAATAAATAATCAGGCAGGGAATTTTATTTCCTGCAACTTTGATTATTACCATTTTTTCTTTAAGATCGATATTTTCAGACATCTACTGAATTTAAGGGTGGACATTCTGATCCACGAGAGACAGGCCTAGTGGTACCTATTAAATTATCCTTCTGTGAATTTATAGGCATAGGGCTCTGACTTACCTCAGATTGTACATATGTATTGAATTTCCCCTACCTTAATTCTAACTCTGAAAATATCGATCTTAGGTTAAAAATGGTAATAACCAAAGTTGCAGGAAATAAAATTCCCTGCCTGATTAGCTATTACCATTTTTACGATAAACGTAATAACAAACGAGATAATAGAAAAAAAAAACATGTCAATCCTTAAATTCAGTATAAGTCTGAAAATATCGATCTTAGCATTAAAATGGTAATAATCAAAGTTGCAGAAAATAAAATTTCCTACCTGATTATTTCTTACTATTTTTACGATAAACTTGATAACAAACGAGATAATTGAAAAAAATCGTTTTTCACCTTTATTTGGAGTCTAACTCTGTAAAAATCGATTGTAGGGTAAAAATGATAAGGACCAAACTTGTGAGAAATCAAATTTCCTACGACTTTGGTCCCTACAATTTTCACACTAAAGTTGAAAATAAGCGAGTTATTCGAAGAACAATAAATCACTCTTTAAATCAAGATGGCGGCGAACGAGATATTCCCGAAAATCAAGATTTACACCCCCCTACGTATAAAAAAAATCGCTTCAGCGAATTTTTTCCAGATAAACTCATTTTTAAAGCTATCTCGACTGGACTAAAAAATGTATAACATTATGACTTGTCTACTCACGGATCTCTCAAGTCTCCCTTGACTGTCCGGCATATCTTCTCGTCCTCGCCGTTCGGACAGTCCGCTTTACCGTCACATACAAAGTCGTGAGATACGCAAGAAGTTTCCGTGTGATTCGTACCGCTTGAAGCGATAAAAAGAAGACACAAAAAAAAAAACAAAAAAAATTTGAAAAACCTTCAAAATTTCATAAAATCGAAATCCGTCTTATCCGATTTCCCCCAAAACTTCATATGAATTGTCCTTCGATGATACGTTATGCGTGTAAAAATTTTCAGTCTGATATCGCAATATTTACGATCAAATATCAGCAATTTTTCCGAAAATTCGGAAATTTCCTATAAAATTCAAATTTCTTTACCGTTGCTCGAAAAACTCCAATACCGATCAACCATCGATCATTTGTCTATTCGTGTGAAAAAAAAATTCACCTGAAATTCTAATAATTGGGAAGATTGTGGATCGAACAAAATTTTTCGAAGAATTTTAAAATCTCGTAAGAGTTGTAAAATTCTCGAGTAATTTTGACGAAAATTGCAGCAAACAAGATACTCGACTTTGAGATATAATTATTCGAATTTTACAACTGATGAATGTTTATTCTCAACATAATTTTTTTTTTTCGCACTTTTTGGAATATTTTAACCGCTCCTGGGATAAATATCCCGATTTTTTTCTTTACGTAAAAGTAAATCTTTTCCTCTAAGAAATCGAAATGTTTTTTTAACAATTTTAATCCACAGCCCATGAGAATAAGTATCAATGAAATAATAATAATTTATGATTAACGCAATCGCTAGTGCTGTCATTAATATGAATATAATGATAAGAGCGAGGATCGATTTGATTTTCTACTGCAATTAAAATAATAATGAAATAAATTTACCCGGAGCACTTGAAGCTTGCGTCTTTGCAAGAACATTCTTCGCTGTTCTCGTCACTCTTGTCATAGCAATCTCGAACATTATTGCACAAACGATCGGGCGCTGTGAGCCTCAGATAATCCGCACAAGTGCAATTCGGCGTTTCGTCGGAGCCGTCCGCGCAATCGATCTTAAAATCGCAAAAAGCCTCTTTCGGCACGCACTGCCCATTCGCGCAACGCAATTCCGACTTTGTGCACTCTGCGGGGGGGGGGGGGGGGGGGGGATTATATTTTCACGCTATTGGATCGTGCATTTGAATAATACGCTCGCAATTGTTCGAGAAACTTTCGTTGAACGATACTCACTGCAACCGATTCCATCGTTAGTCTCGCAGAGTTTTTTCCTCTCCCCGCAATAATCCGAATTTTCGTCCGACCGATCGCGACAATCGTCGATTCCGTCGCAAACGCTCTCCCACGAGATGCATTTGCCCAGGGGACATCGAAAACCCTCGCAATTCGGTCCAACGATCGATTGAAGATCCTCGTCTAATCGTGGAAACGATGACGAGGAAAAATAAAAAAATGTTTGACATTTTGTAGGGGGGAAAAAAAAAAAAATTTTTTTTTGACCACGAGAAATGTGGATTCCATTCGAATGAAGTTTTCGTTGATGACAACCGAGATTGGTTTTAAAAATTCAACGAAAAATTTCCATCGAACCTTCGGATCAATCACATTTTACGTAAAAAAAAAAAAAAAAAAAAATTCCTGGCTCCGTTTTCCGTATTCGAAATATTTTCAGGTACAATCACATAGGGTGACTGAACCAGTGAATGAACGCATATAAGCCTTTTTTCTATTTCGATAAAGCCCTATAATTTAACTTATTACGAATTTCTTTATGAGCTAATTAGATCTTATAGAACAATGTTCACAGAATATAAAAAAAAAAAATATTCAAAGTGCCCTGTTCGCAAGGATTTTGTAAAAAAAAAAAATTATAACGAACGAAATTACCAACTTCCCAGTGAATGAACAAAAATTCCAATGAATGAACTCATATCTTTCCAGTGAATGAACGTACAATGGAACCAGAGATGCGTACGCATACTCGTGCGTTTTGAGGTTATGAAAAGCCTCTTCAACGCTCGTTCGATCACTGGAAATAGGTTAAAAAGCTGGACCAGTGAATAAACGGCCATATATCGCAAACAATATTGGGTTTTTGACGAAAAATTCATTAATATAATTGAAGCTTAGCGAATGTATAACGTTGAAAAAATTATTGCATATCTTTTAAAAAGATTTATCGAGGTGATATGGAATATTCTGGTATTCGATGCGAAGTCAGATGGTTATAACACAACATGGCTGTCTCTTATGAATATGCGCCCCAGGTACGAAAAAAAATCCATAGCATCGCAAATCTTTCACAGCGTCAAATAATATCGCTGCTAGATGTTTTCTCAGAGTTTTCACTTCATTATGAATACAAAATTCTTCATAATAATAGAATCATATCTCTGCCGTTTAATTAAAATACTAAGCCTGTTCATTCACTGGTAGGTGTTCATTCACTGGTTCAGTCACCCTATTATGTTCTCAATCGATTATGAAAATTTTTCAAATTCCCGAAGACACGAAAATCAATAACGATCTAGAAAAATACGAGAATATTTTTCGAGTACCCCAGTGATAATCATGCCATCATAAATCCCGTACGAATTTTCTTTCGTTGAAAATCAGGGACTTATTTGACCGGGAAAAAATCGTTTAGATCTGCGTCGATCAAATTTTTATCGACGTATTTTTTTTTTTTAGATCTGCCTAGATCAAATTTTCATCCCCATCTCTTTTTCTTTAGATCTACGAAGCCCTTTTTAGATCTACATAGCTTTTTTCACATCTACGAAGATCAAATTTTATCGAAAAAATGATTGCACAGATCCAAACGATTTTTTTCCCTCGTAAAATCCTTCGCTATCGAATTTTCGATCGAACGACTGCGTTGCAGATTTTTCAGAATTGCACTTTTGATACGCGAAAACCCCCTCCTGCATCTTCGCGTTTGCTTGTTTATAAATTTAATTTGCCTATAGGAGTAAAACGATGCAAATCATGTTACAAAATAATGAGGCGAATGTCCCAGCATAGTGAACGCATTTATAACGGACGATCTACGTTCTTTTAACATTTTTCAATCATACCCGAGTACGTTATCCAAAAACTTTGCTTTTATATCAACAATTTTCGTTCATGCCGAGTGCAATAATATTGAATTTTTTGTAAAAAAAAACGTTGAAAAATCAGGATAAATGAGCAAATTAAAAATGCATGTTCGATGTCCGAGCTACTGAAAATCCGCCGACTTTCTGGCCCAGATAATGACTCGACAGAGTACCAATTAATGAAGCGTCGGGTAATCAATCCGAAAAAATAGTTATTATAATTTTATTTCACATTTGCACAGTTCCATTTACATTTATTTCACGAATAAATGAAAAAATTGCAATAAATTGCGCAGAATTTCCAAGGGGATTGGAGAAAACTGAAAACTGTTTAGATCATGGAACACCAATCAGCGACTCGGACATGTCCTGAATTCGTTGTCCCAATTAATGACGGAATAGATGGAAGTGCCGATTTTTAAAGCTAAATTCATAAAATATCGAAAATTGTAACTAATCTGAACTTTTTCTAGTCAGAAAGATGAAAAATGAACCTTCTAGTTGCGGGTATTGAATCAACGATGCGATAAAATGTATGTAAACATTCATTAAATATATACCAAATCGTTCAACAACTGGGACGCGTTCACTATCTGGGCCATTTACCTCAATCGATATTCTTATAGGGTTTAATATACGCGTTATTAAAATACTCATTTGCATTTAACAACGAATAAACCTCCGAAAAATGAAGCCATGAAAAAAATTAAAAATTCATGCATATCGAGTAATTAATATTTTTACGAATGCTCACCCATGATTTCCGTCAAATGGGCATTTCCATAGTCGATACTCGTGAGCGTTTGAACCGATTGAAAACCGCACAGGATATCCTTCTCATGAAATATCGCGGCCGGATACCAAGTCCCGGATCCACGACAGACTATCGTACCGCTCCAGTTGCTCGATGTTTTGTTCTTCAGAAATTTTCAAATGACACAAAAAAAATCATAGAATTTTCATCATCGTTGAATTTTATCACTGGGATGATTATTGAACGTTGGAAAAAAAAAAAATTTCTTCTTTCGTTATACTTACTTTGCAATCCTCGAATGTGGCATTTTTGTAGCAACGATGACACTGGGGACAGGGCTCGGGAACGGGTTGAAGGAAAGTCGTTTTTGGGTGATATTTTTCGTCCACTCCGTTTGCTAAGCACACGTCTCTGCGCGTAGCTGGAAAAATTCTGAAGGAAATCCGATGATAATTGATAATTCGATGAAGCTTTTGTTATTTAAAATGTCTCAAATGCAGGAAATCATTAATCCCTTGACTGGCAAGGACGTCTATAGACGTCGTTTATAGACGTCCCCGTGTGGAAATTTTTTCCGGGATCTGTAAAGGGCCCGATTAATTTTCCCTGATTATAACCGGGGCCCGGTTTGGATTCCTGTCAGGGGCCGTTACAGGATTGTCCCGCAATTTAAATCGGGCCCCTTAATGGATATAAATTCGGGGCCCTTATAGGATTCCCTGATTGCGCCCGGATTATTCAATCTCATCCTTGCACGGGTCAAATTGACATAATATAGTTTATTATCTATGAATTAGCAATTAGGAATGATCGATGAATGAATTTAACACTGTTACTCCATTATTTACGAAAATCCTGTAAATTAAAAAAAAAAAAAACGTCCTTGATCGGGATTCGAACCCGCTATCCTTCAATCCGCGGATTCAGCACTCTTGATCCTTAAACAATAATTAAAAAAAAAAATTAACGCCCGAAGATTATTTTTTTTTTACGATTGTTTCCGGCTCCGTAGTCCGGACGTTATTCCGTCGAAATTAATTTTAATTGTACCTGAGATTTTAACTGAGACCTACCTAACGACCTACCTAACGACCGACATTCTAACACTACGCCAATGATTTATTACGAGTTTCTTGTATGTAAATGACATTAAGCCTACGAGTTTTAATGAAAAAACGTTGTCTTACCGGATTGAATAGAACAGCGTGATATTCAGTAAAAAGGTGATATATATAGTGATAAAATTTATTCAATTGTTAATTAACAAATTATTTTCAAATTTAACTGGGTCTTCATCAGACAGCAAATGTGGGCCCAGTTTGGTGCAGTCACGATTTCCATAATAAAATAAATTATAATAATATCATCAATTATAATTATATATAATTACATTTTTAATATATATATATATATATATATATATATATATATATACTTTTTTATGTAACATTATATACTTCCTTATATATATATATTATAAATGAATATAAATATTATTATTAAAATATTTAAAAAATAAAAAATTATACAAAAATGACCAAAAAAAACTATAATAATAATATTAAATTTTTTAAAAATATTATTATTATATTATTATTATATATTTTTTTATTTTTTTATTTTTTATTATTTTTATAATTATATTTATATATATTTGTAATATGTAATATGTAATTATATAATATTACATAAAAAATAAAAAATATATAACATATAGAATAAAAATGTAATTATAATTAATTATAATTAATTATATTATAATAATTTATTTTATTATCGAAATCGTAACTGCACCAAGCTGGGCACACATTAGTTGCCTAATTTATGACCCAGTTCAATTTATTGTAAAAATTAGCCAGTATGCCTTGTTAACGCCTGACCGGGGCCCTTCATTGCTGCATCCATCAAGCCCCTGTTATTTCTTACCATAAAAACAAATGAGTGCCTTTCTAGGACCCTTCAGGGCAGTAACAGGGAAATCCCTGTTAGGGATTCCACGTCTAATCCTCTCTAGAGGACGCTTAGGGCGGTAACAGGGAAATCCTTGTTAGGGATTTCCACATCAAATCCTTTAAGGGGCCCGTACATTCTCCGGGCTTCCCTGACTATTTTCCACACTGGTCCTTGCCAGTCAAGGGGTTAATACGGATCATTATTGATTATTAATGGGGAACGAGGGATTATTTGAAGAAAAAAATTACCTTTTTTGAATGAAAATGGGCTGAACGTATCTCGTCACGTTGACCGAAGACTCGAGATGCAGGAGAGCTGCGTCTAAATTCTTCACGACTTTGATCTTATCTATAGGAGTCATCTGCTGATAAGGACTGTCAACGTAAAGATACGTAGGTGCCATACCGACAAGTGCCATTGTGTAATTTTCGTTTAAACTGTCAAAAGAAAAACACAAATTTTTTTTGTTCTTTTCTTCTCTTTTTAGTCTTTCAATAATAGCAAATTTCGTAACATCCGAACCGTCTAGCACAGTTCAATCGAAATTAAATACTGAATGTGCTGGCCAGACTAGGACAATTTTGTGCCAAGTTCCGGGACGTTAGTTTCAAGTTTACAAAAGTTACAAAGTTACAGCAAACATCGGAAATACCCGATGCATTTTTTTAAGCTGCCTAGCTCATCTTTCCCTGCATATATGCATCATCATTAAAAAAAAAAAAATATATATATGTATTATTTTTTTTTTTTTTTTACTTACTCGAGATCTCGAACGCATCGCGAGCTCGCAAGTAGCCACGAGTGATCGAGCAATATCGCCGGACAGTGATAATGACCATTCACGAATATGGCAGCTTGCCACGGCCAGAGATAATCGGCATTATTGTTCGATGGATTCGTGATCATCAGTTTGTTCGCGCTTGCCGATAAAATGGGCTTGCATCGAACGTAGATACCGTTGCAAGTATTGTCAGTTTCATTCGGCGAAATGTATAACGGTGGATACTCGTAAGGGAGGACATAATATTTTCTCGATTCTCTGATCTCTATTGGCCGATCGTGGACTTTGATTTTCTTGGACGATTCGGCCGATCTGCCCGATACACCGAGAATTCAGTAAATCGTAATAGTAATCGTGAGTCAGTAATCGCAAATCGTAGTATGGGGAGAATAAAATTGATTCATTTTCCCATAAAAAACCACGGGGGATCGTCGGCCTCATCCCCTGGGATTCTGACGACCAATGGATTTTTTGGTTTGTTCCGGACAAAAATTATTTTACGAAATGTTTTTCGAAAATTTTCCCCCCATTTTTGAAATTGATGAAACTTAATTGTAAAATCGGGGACTCTGAACAAATTTTTTCTGTCATGGTTCGAAAATGGGACGAGAATGCTAAATTTATTTTTTTGGAATTTTTGTTTGAAAAAAATTCTTGGAATTTATTTTTAATGATTTCTTGGCGTAAAAAACAAAATACAAAGATACTTCGTCCTGGTGAAATTCGATTTTACTTTTGATTCAAGAATGAAACGAAGATAGCGATGCTGAATTCGAAAAAAAAAAAAAAAAAAAAAAAAAATAGAATTAAGCATCGTTTTCTTCGTTTTACTCTTGAACCAGAAAGAAAATCGAATTTTACCAAGACAAAGTTTCTTTTTTTTTTATTTTTCCCGACAAGAAACCATCATTAAGAATAAATTCCAATGATTTTTTCTTTCTTTCAAAATACAAAAATCCAAAAAAATAATATTCAGCATTCTCATCCCATTTTCGAACCATGACGAAAAAAATGCGTTCTCGAGTCCTCGATTTTGTGAAAAAGTTTCATCGGTTTTAAAAATTTCCATATTCATGTCAAGGATATTTGAGGTCGCCGCAGCCTTACAAAATGTTGGAAAAATTTCGAAAAAATTTCAAAATATCACAAGTATCACTTTTGATCGAAACAAACCAAAAAATCTATTGGCAATCAGAGTCCCAATGTATATATCGAGGGCTTAGGACCAAAAGGGCGTAACCCACTGTTTTTCGACTTTTCATTACCTTACTGCCATAAGGGCGTATCCCCAACTTTAACACGGAAGTTCCATAAGAACAAAATTAATCAGCCTACAGCCAGAAGGGCGTAAGCCCACTACAATACTGCCAGAAAGGCGTAACCCGCAGAGAAAAAAAAAGTGGCTCACGGCCCGTCTGGCGGATCATTGATAATTTTTTTCCTGATTTAAATCGCCTGATTACAGCCAGACGGGTGTAACCCTCTTTTTTTTATTTTTCGTGGCTTACGCCTTTCCGGCGGATAACCGGTCAATTTTTTCCGAATTTCGATCGTCTATTTACTGCCAGAAGGGCGTTACCCCAAAAAAATTGAAAACGTGATGTGCGTAAGATGCTGGCCAGTTTTCCATCTTTCTGGCCAGTTGATGGCCAGTAAACTGTCGAGTTTCAGACTAGGTGTGTAACGCAAATCTGTTCAGTGCCAGTCTTGGCAGACTGACGAGTTGCTGGTCAGAAAAACTCGGCAGTTGCTGGTCAGGAAACTATTTGATATTTGCTAATATTTTTTAATGCTAAATATAAACAAAAACGAAATATATCATTTGCAAAATGGTTGCATGCGCATATTTAGTCGTTGTCGCAATAATACTCGAAATTTTCAAATTTTTCAAAATAAAATTTTTTTTTTTAATTTCAAATTTTTCAATATTTTCAAATTTTTCAAATTTTTCAAAATTTTCAAAAATTTTCAAAAATTTTCAAATCTATTCAACATTTTCAAAATTTTACACACACACACACACACACGTCTCACACACACACACACACACACACACACACACACACACATCACGTTTTCAATTTTTTTGGGGTAACGCCCTTCTGGCAGTAAGTAGACGATCGAAATTCGTAAAAAACTGACCAGTTATCCGCCAGAAAGGCGTAAGCGACGAAAAATAAAAAAAGAGGGTTACGCCCGTCTGGCTGTAATCAGGCGATTTAAATCCGGAAAAAAAAGATGAATGATCTGTCAGACGGGCGTAAGCCACTTTTTTTTTTATTTTTCGTGGCTTACGCCTTTCTGGCAGTATTGTAGTGTGGGCTTACGCCCTTCTGGCTGTAGGCTGATTAATTTTGCTCTTATGGAACTTCCGTGTTAAAGTTGGGGATACGCCCTTATGGCAGTATAGTCCGTTTTTTGTGGGTTACGCCTTTCTGGTCCTAAGCCCTCGATATCATCTTTAAATTCTTTAATCGAATGCCATAATCGAATTCTTTAATCGTTCAATCAAAATTATCGAATAAATTTATCGAATTCAAAGTTCATTATAATTTTTTTGAATCTTAGCTATTCAAATTTTTCTCACCCATATCCAAAGTATACGCAAAATTCGTTCGCCAGCGTTTCCAAATTCGTCCCGTTCGATTTCAAGCAAAGCGGACTCCACGCGTTATTCTTCCATCGAGTCACGACACCCTCGAGATTCAGATGTGGTCGTTTGTCAATATCGATTATCACGTGATCTCCATTGGTCAGGACGACTAAAAGAAAAAAAAAATTATCCACGACCGAAAAAAAAAACTCTTACGAGGACGAAATTTGCTCGTTATGATTGACGAGCTAATTGACATAAACTCACAGCAATCGAGTTCGTCTTCCGCATTGTCGCAATCGAAACTACGATCGCATACTTTCGTTCGTGAAATACATGTTCCGCTTCGGCTGCACGCGAACTCGTCGTCCCGGCAAAAAGCTGAAAAATTTCGTTCGATTAAAAAAAAAATGTTAATAAATTACGCGAGGCATATACCGCGCATTAGCTGGCTCAATATTTTTCGATTTTTTTCCGCCATTACTATCGAAGAAATTTTCAAAAATCTAAAAATTACCGCATTTTTCCTCATCGCTTCCGTCATAACAGTCCACGTGACCGTTGCAAATAGCTTTGGGATATAAATTCGCGAGATAGTCCTTGCAGGTGCAATTATCCTCGTCCGTTCCGTCCTCGCAATCGATCACGCGATTGCAACGTTTTTCGATCGGCAAACTTTGTATCAGTCTGAAATAAAATTGTCGTATCGGTCGAGCTCTCTCGTTCGCGCGAATCATCGGATGATAACAAAGCACAAACGTCATATCGACCAGAGTCACGAATGACGATAATTTATTTTTATTACCTATTGCAAGTGAAGTGCATCAATTTGCTGTATTCCTGGGTCTGCGGTTTCATGGTAGTCGTCGTCGGTGGCTGAAAACCCGTTATGTTCATGACACTTGACTGATCATTATTTTTTACCGTGGACGATGTCGTTGAGGATTGCTCGACGCGACTTTTCGTCGTTGAACTTTCATCATCGATAAATGTTAATTCTGCGAATAATAATATTAATGAATTTTTTTCGAATTTATTCCTAATTTCATGGGTATAACGATCGTTCGATTCCCTGTCATATATATATATATCGAGGGCTTAGGACCAAAAGGGCGAAACCCACTGTTTTTCGACTTTTCATTACCTTACTGCCATAAGGGCGTATCCCCAACATTAACACGGAAGTTCCATAAGAGCAAAATTAATCAGCCTACAGCCAGAAGGGCGTAAGCCCACTACAATACTGCCAGAAAGGCGTAAGCCACGAAAAATAAAAAAAAGTGGCTTACGCCCGTCTGGCAGATCATTCATCATTTTTTCCCGGATTTAAATCGCCTGATTACAGCCAGACGGGCGTAACCCTCTTTTTTTTATTTTTCGTGGCTTACGCCTTTCTGGCGGATAACCGGTCAATTTTTTCCGAATTTCGATCGTCTACTTACTGCCAGAAGGGCGTTACCCCAAAAAAATTGAAAACTTGATGTGTGTAAGATGCTGGCCAGTTTTCCATCTTTCTGGCCAGTTGATGGCCAGTAAACTGTCGAGTTCCAGACTAGGTGTGTAACGCAAATCTGTTCAGTGCCAGTCTTGGCAGGCTGACGAGTTGCTGGTCAGAAAAACTCGGTAGTTGCTGGTCAGGAAACTATTCGCTATTTGCTAATATTTTTTAATGCGAAATATAAACAAAAACGAAATATACCATTTTCAAAATGGTTGCATGCGCATATTTAGTCGTTGCTATAGTTAATACTCAAAATTTAAAAAATTTTCAAAATAAAAAATTTTTTTTTTAATTTAAAATTTTTAAAATTTTCAAATTTTTCAAAAATTTTCAAATCTATTCAACATTTTCAAAATTTTTCAAATTTTTAGAGGTTTTAAAATTTTCATAATTTTTAAAAATATTCAACATATTCAAAATTTTAAAAAATTTTGAATATGGTGAATATTTTTGAAACCTCTAAAAATTTTGAAACCTTTGAAAATTTTAAAAAATTTTTTAAATTTCAAATATTTTTGAAAATTTTGAAAATGTTGAATAGTTTTGGAAAATTTTGAAAAATTTGAAAATTGCGATATATTTGAAAATTTTGAAAAATTTGAAAATTTTGAAAAATTATCAAAATTTTCAAATTTTGATAATTTTACACACACACGTCACACACACACACACACACACATCACGTTTTCAATTTTTTTGGGGTAACGCCCTTCTGGCAGTAAGTAGACGATCGAAATTCGGAAAAAATTAACCGGTTATCCGCCAGAAAGGCGTAAGCCACGAAAAATAAAAAAAAGAGGGTTACGCCCGTCTGGCTGTAATCAGGCGATTTAAATCCGGAAAAAAATGATGAATGATCTGCCAGACGGGCGTAAGCCACTTTTTTTTATTTTTCGTGGCTTACGCCTTTCTGGCAGTATTGTAGTGTGGGCTTCCGCCCTTCTGGCTGTAGGCTGATTAATTTTGCTCTTATGGAACTTCCGTGTTAAAGTTGGGGATACGCCCTTATGGCAGTATAGTCCGTTTTTTGTGGGTTACGCCTTTCTGGTCCTAAGCCCTCGATATATATACCGAGCCCTCGAGAGCGTACCTTCTTCAGAATCATTTTCGGTCCAAGTTTCATCCTCGAAGATACTCTCAAGATCGTCCACGTTTTCATTTTTTCGTCCAAAACCCGGTGCTGCTTGTCCAACGATCTCCGAGCCCCTGGATCTTTGATTTTCGCTATCATCGTTCGGTCGTCTCGATACGAACAACGAGTGATACTCGCAATTAATTTCGTCCTCGGCATCGAGACAGTTGACCACGCGATCGCATCTTTTTTCCGCCGGTAAACATTTACCGAGACCTCCATCGCAACTGAATCCAGGACACACTTTACGAGGCTTCGGTCCTAACACGAGGATGTCTCGGTTGTCTTCGTTAATCGGAGATAAAAGATAAAAATGAAGAAAAACAAAAGTACATTTAAAGAAAGCAAAAAAAAAAAAAAAAAAAAAGAACAATTCACATTGCAATAATTTTGGATTTGCGGGAAATCGGAATTTTCGAGTGACTCACGAATAACGCCGTTTATCCAATCGACGAATCGGCTAACTTTCGTGTAAGCTCCCGGTTCGTTGGGAAGAGCGCAACCTTCGCCATGGCTCACAATGCCAGCGACGTACCAATTACTGACCGAATCCAAATATCTGATGCGTAAGATATCACGAAAAAAATGTAGATTCATCAATATTCGAGTAAATGCTATCAGATTTCAAGGAGCGATACTTGCATCGCCCAAAATCTCGTTGCATTGTCCGAAATTTAATCGAGTCATGGGGTCGATTAATTTTTTACGAATTATAATGACTCAATTGAAATTTTGCGATTACACTAGGACCTTGATTCAAGGAACGGCGTCGAGATCGCTACAATGCATCGCGTTAGATTGAATCAAGGTTGCGCGTTTTGATCTGCGCAGCTGACCTTGTAGCCAGTGGCGTTGTGACTGGCGGAGCGCTTCCCCCCCACCATAGGCCGCGCCAATCGCTAGACGCGGCACAGGCACAGAGTGGGGACCAGTCGCTTGAATCAAAGTTCCTTCAATCGGAGTCCCAGTGTAATTCGCTTCGTTTCTTTTTTCTTTTGCCTCAATGTGCAAAGTATGTATGTACTGAAAACTTACTTGCACATTAGTGGACCACCGCTGTCACCCTGGCATGCGTCACGACCTCCTTGCGGTACACCGGCACAAATCTCAGCGTCGTTTTGATCCTCGGGATACTTGCACTCGCGGGTAATCGGTATTTCGACCTCGCGCAGATGGTCCGCTTGAATGATTTACGCAAACGCGGTTTTTAGTTAGCAAGAGTAGGGTGACGAAGGTGAGTGGAAAACGCGAGGTAGGATTGAGCATATGGTTAAAACGGTTGAACTATTGTAATCCGCGATTTTCTCTCTCTCTCTCTCTCTCTCCCTCTATTTATGGAAATAGATGAATGATTTAGACTCACGATAAGGTTCATGACTGAATGTTTCTCCCCAGCCAGCAGTTATGCAGGTCGTGTCCGGAAACGGTTGTTTTCTTGAGTTAGTCCCGGCTCGCCAGCTCATGGGCAGACAAGTTGGTCGTATCCAACGATTGAACAGCAATGGCTCGTCGAGTTTTATCAAAGCCAAATCGTTCTTCAGAATGTCTCTTTGATAATCCGGATGTATTTTTATGTAATTGGCACGTCTCGTCTGAGGCATTGGGGAGAAGGAAAAACGACGAAGCAGACCAGCCTCGATCTCGTAATAATGAGACGAGAATCTGCGATCAAATAATTTTCACAAATTATGGAAATGACGATATGAGATTTGACTGCATCAATGCCATCAGAAAAAAATATGATCGTTGCCGTAATACCTGTCTGATGCGGATACTTTAAGGATGTATCGGGCGTACCTTCCCAACCAAAAGTGACTTTCGTCGACAATATTGCATACTTCATGATAAGATAAAAATCGGAAAAAATTCAATCACAATAAAGACGATAAGAAGATTACTTTTTAATAATAATAATGCCCAAAAGTTATCAATAAATTGTTTAAACAAAACATTGTTTAACAAATTTTTAGGGAATGTTTTTTTTTGTCATGTGAAATGAATTCTTTGATTTTTCTGACTACGCATGGATTTTTTTACAATTTTCTTATCATTTTGAAATTTCGGTTTTCGGAAATTTTTAAATGTTGTATTTACGAAACTATTCGTTCAATGCCCTGGAAACTTCTTAATTGTAATATACAACGTTTTTACGAAAACATATAGAAAATTCACGATTTTTCCTTCATTTTTCAAAATTAAAAAATTCATGTGTAGTCAGAAAAATCAACGAATTCATTTCACGTGTCAAAAAAAAAACTTTCCCTAAAAATTTGTTAAACAATGTTTTGTTTAAACAATTTATTGATACATTTTTGGCATTATTATTATTTAAAATTATTTTTCTTATCTTCTTTATTGCGGTTGAATTTTTTCCGATTTTTATCTTATCATGTCAATATCATATTAATATGCAATATTGTTGACGAAAGTCACTTTCGGTTGGGAAGGTACGTCCGATACATCCTTAAAAAGTGCCTCAAGTGTGAAAAACGCATGCTTGCATGGAAGATAACTTTTTTCGTATGGCAACTGGAGATTGGTTATTGATTATTATTATTATTATTATTGATAAATTAATTTTTCCATAGTTATAAACACTTTTGATGAAATTCCACGTGACTTCAGCCAGTCAAACAACGACTTTATCTCAAAAATTGTTGACAAATCGTATTCTATATTGCATTTTCGTGCGCTATAGAAAATTTCTGACCTTCGGTAATTCTTTTGATGGCTCACGTGAAATGTCCCTTGCGTATTATTGTTTCGATAATATACAGGATTGCTACGTTTATTATACCAAAAATGGTCTGAGCGCGTGCATCTTTTTCGGGGTCACCAAATTATTTTTACTTGAATTTTTATTCAAAAAAGAAGATGTAGTTTTTTTTTTTTTTCACTGAAATAATTTACAAACCCTTCGACGCAGTGTGCCGCGGTGAGAATCCAATCCTCGTTAATGATGACACCGCCGCATTTAAAGGTTCCATCCTTGTGAATAGCCACGAGGAAAGGCCAAGCTTTTGGCTGACTCGCTTTACCCCCGACGACTCTAGACGTGGCACCGACAATTTCCTCCTCCGTTCCATTCGTATCTTTGTAATACTTCGTTGCATTCAATAATTTCACAATTACGTCCGAAGGATCTGTCGGCTCATTGCCGATATGTTCAATGACATTACTCGTTGTCTCGTTCATCAAGCTCGTTGCGTTTCTCGCTCTTCCTAGGATATAATCCTCGCTTCGATCGTACGGCGAATTTATTTCCTGATGCGTGAGTACTCTCGTGCCGCATGGAATTTCGGGACATCTGACGTGAATCGCTTTGTCGTTGCACGTTGGCACAGTTTTAATCTCGCCGTTTGCCGACTGAACGATATACGGTCCTGGATATTCTCCCGGAGGCGTCGATTCGATATTTATACGCGGCCATTCCCTGTGCACATCGAGCATAAAGTTGCGTTTTATTTTTTCGTTGCCCAAACGCTCGATCATCGAAATGAATTACTTTCGCGGGACTTTTGATCACAGATCGTTAACGTTCATTGAATGAGGCAGGCACAAAAATCATTTTCTTTTATGGAATGTGTTTGAATAATTTAAAAAAAAAAAAAAATGAAAGACGCTACCAATGAACGTTGAAAAAAAAGTAATTTTTATTGCAAATGAGGAATTATTTCAAGTAATCCTTAATTGCATGTAAAAAGGTACAATTTCCATTGGTTTAAAATGATTTCTCATAATTATTTCGCTGAAAAATCATTTTCGATCTTTTTTTTTTTTAATTCTGACGTTGCCCATTCCCGTTTCTGACCTGAGTGGGAAACCAGTTTCTGCGATGCAAGCATCCATCGCCCACAGATTCGATGGTGTGCACGCGGGATACCATCGTCCTTGCCAATTTTTGTGAAGGTAACCGGTCGTATATCCTACCGCGAAGGGCTGTAAATAAATATCAGGAATTTTTCATCGCTCATCATTCCGACATACCGCTAAGACTTCGTTTTAGAGGTCACGTGATTGAGAATGCGGAATCTCGTCTGCATTATGTTATCTTACATCTCGATTCTCGATATAAGATTGGGTCAGTATAGTACAATCCATTTCGTCCTTTCCATTGGGACAATGCTCCAGTCCGTCGCATCGCTGGGACAAAGGGACGCAATTGCCCTCTCCATAATTTTTCGTCGAGTCGTCGCAGCTAAAATATTCCGATGGGCAATCTGATCGGTGCAAAGAGAACACAAAATGGTTAGTCAGATTTTTTTTTCCAATGCCTCGGGTCCCGAAATCTTCGGGACAGTGGTGACGAAAAATTACGACGCGCTGCATGAACAAAATAGCATTGACGAATATGCAGAATTCGAGAAAGTAGGTCGCGAAATACCAAGTTGATAGTGTAGAGAGGCTGGTTAGCGAGAGAATTGTGCTAGAGAAGTCGACTCCATATCTGAGTTGCTGGTAACACGAAATTCAAGCTACTCCATGGATAATACGAATCGAACAGGGATAAAGTAGGTGACTTTTTTGTTAAAAGTCGATAACACAATTGTACCAACGAACGATAGCCGCCGATCTTTCAAAAGAACAATGATACATTTAGAAAGTTGTATTATGATTTTTAAAATCTTTACCGAAACAGCCAAGTTCGTCCTGGCCATGAGGACAATCAAAGTAACCGTCGCAGATTCGATCTTTGCTCACTCTGTCGCTGCACGAGCATTCCATTTCGTCGCTCGCATCGCGACAGTCCACTCTACCGTTGCACCATGATTTCTTCGCGATACACTGACTTCCATCGTTGCAACGACGATAGTTCGAAGCGCATTCTTCCCCATACCCTGAATGCACTTTACAAAATCCATTGAAACGATCGATCAATGAAGAAATCACGTGAGAAGATCAAAAAACAGAGTTAACTCTTTCGTACCTATGGACTTTGTTCCGTGCGAATTCCGAGCGAAGTCGTAAGATTTATCCGCCCCTCCGACGCTGCCCCTTGGATTTTCGACATTTCTCTGAAACTCAGAGATTCCCGCCAGAGGCGGAAACTGATAGGTCGGCGCAGGCATATAGGTGCAATAGTAGGGTGATCGGCTTGGTTGTCCCAGTCCCGTAGGATGATTACCCGAAGTTGGGAAGAAACCTTGACTCCCCGGGGCTGTCGGTCCCAAATATGGACCCTGCTGGAAGCCCATCGGTGCATTCCCGTACGGAAATTGTTGACCAGGTCTGAACTGGATAGCCTGTTGTTGATAGTACTGCATAGGTCCGAATCCCTGACCCGTCGGCTGTCCCGCAAATCCGTATCCTCTCTGGGGCGACTGATTCGCTGGGAAGGAATAGCTTCCGGTTCCGGGTGACGAGGCCGCCGGAAGTTTCATTGTACCGGGCATTTGTTGCTTGAACGGTGGTCCACTAGGCGTTCCCGATGACGAAGAACCCACGAAGCATATCGGATAGGGTATCCATGATATTGGCGGTGTGTATTGCACCTGTTGGCTCGTTTTCGTCGTCTCCGCTGTAGGAAGTATCATGGAACTCTCGTCGTAGATACCATTGGCCGGCTGATGATAAGCGCCTGCCATTATTCTTGGATCAAATTGAACCATTCGCTCTTTAGTCCAGCTTCGACTGGATTTAACTTTCAATGGCCCAACCGTACTGTCACTCGAAGATTCTTCCGCCGAAGCTTGTGTTCTCGTTGTGTCTATCGAATTTGAGGTATCCCCGAGTCCAGGGAGATTATAAATCGCTGGCGGATCCGTTGGAACGTTAACGTCAGTGTCGTCTTGAATCATCGGTCGTTTGCGAACAACCGTTTGATAATTAACGTTCAAGCCTGGATTCGTCGAAATTTCAGTATGGCCAATATTTACCGAAGAGTTTTGGGCTTCGCGAGTTTTATTTGGCGATTCGGAAATTTCTAAATTTTCGATCGGAATGGTCTTGTTGGTGCTGGGATCAAACATAATCGTATCCGTCGATGACATTGGAGTTTCATTGACAACGCTGGGGGATTTTGTTTCTTCGATCTTGGTTATTCTTTCCGTTATTTCGCCAGCATTTGAGCCTTGTTCGTTGAGCATTCGAGCTATCGTCCGTGTATTCGTCATGTGCTTGTAGTTATTTGGCGCCTCGTCTTGTTCCGAATCATTCAAGAATGTTATCGAATCGTCATTCGCAATTTTCTTGCACTCGATGCAATCCAAGAAAGCTTGAAACTTTTGTATATCGGTGTTTTTCGTTTCTTCGTTGATATTTATTTGGTTCATCAATTTATTGAGACTTTCGACATTGTCGCCCGTTGTTTTCGCCAACGTTTTCATCGAATTCACCAATGATTTGCAGCTTTCCACGCTCCTCTTGCATCCCCGTGATTCTCCATTTTTCCCGATTTTGCGCTTCTCGTTGTTCGACTTGTCGTCAGCTTCGTTATAAATTTCTCTGACAAAATTATTCTCGTCGCGTATTATTTCGGTTTCGCGAGGAATTTTACGACCCGTCTCAACTCTATGGAGTCTCAAGATATCCCTGAATGAATCTTCATCGTTATGTGATCCAAAACTTTTGGGAACTCGACGTTTTCGTGATTTGCGTATTTCACGTTTCTTCCGATTTCTCAGATTTTCGGAAATCATACCGTAGACCGATCGTTGATCGATCGGTTCCTCGTGTTCGTAAATTTTCGGATTATCGTAATTATGAATAATAACGTAATCCGTCGTGGATTTCTCTTCGATGTGCATCGAAGGATAATTATGAGCTGTGAAAAGAGAAGTGGCATTTTAGCGATGCAAAAAAAATGGCCAATAGTATGAGCCGGATGAATTTCGAATAAGTACCC
This sequence comes from Rhorus exstirpatorius, assembly GCA_963564615.1. Taxonomy (NCBI): domain Eukaryota; kingdom Metazoa; phylum Arthropoda; class Insecta; order Hymenoptera; family Ichneumonidae; genus Rhorus; species Rhorus exstirpatorius. Next base: position 64,024,810 of record OY751313.1, on the reverse strand, counting down.
GATTGCAGTGCCATGTAAGCGATTGCCAGTGAAAAAATTAACAACGCGACGATGGAGAGGATCGCGTTGCAGACCGTTATCTTGTAACGCATGAAAAACTCGGATTGATTTGCCACGTGCAGCGATCGAATTCCCCATTTCTCCGAGGATTTAACTGAATTCGAAACGAAACAGGCAATCTCTCATTAATTCCAATACTCAATTTAAACAAATAAATAAATAAATAAATAAAACCTCCAGCTATGAAAGAACTTACCGTATTGAAGTGTCGACGTTGTCGAATTTTCACTTGGTCGGATTATAGGCACATCATCCATTTGTGACGGTGGAACTTGATAACCCGCGTGTGACTCGGACATTTTGTAACTACGAATTGATTGAAAAGATTTTCAGCAATTTTAAAGCACCGACGAATTAAGGATGTATCGGACGTATCTTCCCAACCAAAAGTGACTTTCGTCGACAATATTGCATACTTCATGATAAGATAAAAATCGGTAAAAATTCAACCATAATAAAGACGATAAGATGATTACTTTTTAATAATAATAATGCCGAAAAGTAATCAATAAATTGATTAAACAAAACATTGTTTAACAAATTTTTAGGGAATGTTTTTTTTGTCATGTGAAATGAATTCGTTGATCTTTCTGACTGCGCATGAATTTTTTTTAAATTTTCTTATTATTTTTAAATTTCAGTTTTCGGAAATTTGTAAAGGTTTTATTTACGAAACTCATCGTTCAATGCCCTGGAAACTTTCTAATTGTAATGTACAACGTTTTTACGAAAACATATCGAAAATTCACGATTTTTCCTTCATTTTTCAAGATTAAAAAATTTTCGAAAACCAAAATTTCAAAATGATGAGAAAATTTAAAAAAAATTCATGTGTAGGCAGAAATATCAACGAATTCATTTCACGTGTCAAAAAAAAAACTTTCTCTAAAAAAACAATTTTTCGATAACTTTTTGGCATTATTATTATTTAAAATTAATTTTCTTATCTTCTTTATTGTAGTTGAATTTTTTCCGATTTTTATCTTATCATAAAGTATGCAATATTGTCGACGAAAGTCACTTTTGGTTGGGAAGAATCGTCCGATCCATCCTTAATTGACCGTGCGATAATTCAGATTTCTTACTTTTATAAATCTTTTCTTTTAATCATCGAACCGCGCACTGTACTGACAATGATTATTAATATAATCACTCGAATACAGATTGAAGCTTCGAGCTCGTTTGGTCGGAAAAACTTTTCAGGAACCTTGCCTGGTGCCTGTCCGGAGATGCACTGAAATTCTTGGTACGATTTTTTTTGACAGCGGTCGAGTATATGCGAAGTTTTTGTCGCAACGTCAGCTAGTGCGAACGACGACTTGTCGCGTTATTTCTTCACCTCTACCGTGATTTTCCTGGTTGAATGACTTTTCGCTCACGCATTGTTAGCGAAATTGTATTAATATCAGTTTTTTAATCATTTTTTTTATTCGCTTGAATTTTTTTTTTTTTTCTGCGTTTGATGAACCAACATAACGTTTTTGATTCACGCATGTGTATTTGAACGTATATAACATTGAGAAAATATCGAGGCGAGCGTTGTAATTCAACACTGGGTTCGTTGAACTCCTGGGACTCGCGACCCGTTTTGGTATGCATCGATGAAAGTCGTTCCCACGAAAAAAGTTATTAAAAAAACGATAAAAATCAACGTTTTTTCTAGGGATCGATGTTAATTTTGCTTGAAGAAAAAAATCTTGGTCAAAACACGTAATTTTGTTCAGCTGAATAAATAAAATTGCTGAAGACATTTCATTGTTTTTTACAAGTCCAAGTTCACAAATGAAATCGTGCAAGAATCGAGAGATTGCATCTTTGATTTCGCGAATGCATCAATCGCCAATATTTTTCGAAGCAATTTTAACATCAATAAACAAATGCTTATCCATACGCACTTTTGGCAGTGCCAATTTCGTTATCAGCGTTATATCGATTTTGAAAGTTAACGAACGTTATTATTGCTACCAATATATAGCGCTTGCCAATGAATCGATCTTGTGCAACTTTTCTGTGTTCTCTCACTTTCTCTTGCGAGTTAATTCAGCAGCAGAGAGTGTTCTGCCGCTGCTGGACACGGCTAGCGATCGAAAGCGACCGTACCCGCAGTGTCGGAACGATGTCCAGTGAATCTGGCATCGAAAAATTTGCTCGCAAAACTAGTTTTTATGAAAACTAGAAAAACCACGTGTTCGATCTTCTCGAAAAAAAAAGTACATTACGATTTCTCGATATTCGAGAAAAAAAAAATACAAGCTTATCAATGATGTCGCATATTTTTTTTGCCAAAGTATCAATGAAAAACGCGTCTAAACGGTGTAATCTGTGAGCTGATAAAAAGTTATTTTTACACGCGCGAGTGCATCCAATTTTGAAATAAATTGCGATCGTAAAATTTGTCAAAAGTGTGACAGAAGCGAGGTGTACCAAAATTTTTTTTGGAATCGCATATCACTTTGACACGGAGAAAATGAAATGGTGTATCATTGAACGTTCTTTTAAAATTCGGTGAGTGCATATCGCGCGCATGTTATGAATTGCACAATTGACAATGACGTTCGCACGAGATGAAAACGAAGAGAGGAATAGTTTCGGTGAGAATACACGATGTTGACAAAAAATTTTCGTGTTTTGGTCATTTTTGCGAGGTGTATGCGAGGATTGCGAAATTTTCTATTCGCCGCGGTGATCGTTTTCAGCAAAATAAAACGATTCGTGCATATATGTCTGATAATGCGAGAGTATGTAATTCGAGTCAAAGATTAATCAGCAAATTAGGAAACTGCACACCGTATGAGGTATAGATGAAATGAAAGTGAAGGAATAATTCCATGCAAAGTGCGCGTGGAATGAGAGAAAACAATACCGGCGATGTTACGCGAAACAATGAAAGTTTTGTCAATGACATTACGGTGTTGTTTTTTTGAAACTCCACAGGATACAGTTTTATTTATTCATGGTTGTTACGCATATGGAAAAACAGGAAAAACCCGGAAAACTCAGGGAATTTCTTTCCTCCTGGAATAATCAGGGAAAAGTCAGGGAATTTAGAAAATTCGCTGGAATTTTTTTAGAATTTCTTTTTTGCCAGAATTAGAAAAAATGAAACCAACTTGGAAAAAAAAAACCTGAAAATTATAAAAATAAATATTTTTGTATATTTTTAATATTTGGGTCATTCTTCCGAAACCCGACACACTTGTGGACCTCTTGGTCTTCGATCGTCTTGTAACTTTGACATTTGTTTAGATATGTCAAGCAGAGCATACTCACTTTTTTCAGATTTTTAAATTGATCAAACGGTAACGAATAAATGAATTTTTTCAACATGTAAACGTCGATAAAAAATTTTTTTTTTGACAGAATACTTTTTTTAGTGAAAAATTCTCAGCTTTTTTGATGGGAATATTGTCGATCCGATTCATTTTTACGAAAGTGGTTTTAGACGAACAAAAATATTTTTTTCGGATTTCTTGCAGTGTTTCATCTACTAGATGAGGTTTTTAGACTGGGTCAAGCAATATTTTTCGTTGAAATAAACAAATTATGAAAGAAGAACAATTTCCGGATTTTCATCATTTTCTAAAATCTCTTTATTTTTCTGGTAATGCGTATATAAATCGTTTTTTTTTTCACTGTTTTAGCACTTTTCCACAGTAAACTTTTTTCGTTTGTCATAATTGACATTTGGCAAAGTTTATCCTCTTCCGAATAAATTAGCGATAAGCAGCCTACAATCAACGTAGGCTGTGTTATTATTTTTTTTTTTTGCACTGCCTCATATGAATCATTGCATTGGATACTCTTACGGTGTGATTTAACTTGAACAACTTATTATTGTCGGTTTTTTAAATTTTTTATGGCGTTGGAAGTCTTCCCCCTCCTCAATATTACATGGGATATTATTTTTTTAATGATACGAAATGCTAGAAAAAAAAACTTGGAGCAGTTTTGAGCTGCAGCCCTGATTTGACATTTTTACCATCATATGGAAAAATAAGTCATATTTAGGAATTTATTTTCCAAAAAGTGTACAGTAGATAATTTTTGTATTTGACACAGGCATATTCATTTAATTTTCCTCCTATTGTAAGTGAATTTGTATCTCAAAATATTGAACATACTCGATGCTGGTCAATACATCGCTCAACTACATCCGGAAAAAAGATTTATTCGATTCAAATAAATGGTGGTGAGTTGGAATCATTTTTCTTACAATCTACAAAATTTCTATTTAGCTCAAATAGAATGTTTGTTAGATTCGAAAAAAGTGTATTTGGTGGGCGATGACCACCATACTAACAATTCTCTTAAAGTCAGTCTCAATCGAGGAAAAGATTTAGTTTAAATAAAGACATAATTTCACTTGAAATCAATTAAACGTCTATAAGGCCGTGAATGAAATGAAATTCGTTTGAATCGGACAATTTTTTTTTCTGGATGTGTTGAGAAGCCCGCTTGAGCGTGTAGTAGAGGGTGCCCATATGCGGAAGTGTCTCTTGACTGCTTCCGCGTGGTTCCCCGAGATATACCAACGACCATTCTTCGCGTTATAGCACTATAGGCATATACGTGAAAAAATCCTCGATTATCATGACACTGTAGTCCAAGGATTTACGTGCCTCAACTCCAGAGGGTATCGGTTTCCATGAGTGGCCTTTGCTGGTAGTACATCGGGATTTCAGTCGTATATACGATTGTCATTCCGCGGCTACTTTATCTCCGTCACGTAGGCGTAGTTCAAAACGATGAGTTTTACGAGCGGACCTCCTACAATCATACGCGGAGAGTGTGGTATAGTCATAGTGAAGATTTTTTTTTAATCCGGAAATTCTCGACGCCTGGAGATATAAAAATCGTAAAAAGGAAGAATAGAAAAATTTCAGATGTTAGATATTTATCGAAGCGATATCCCACGAATTTGACGCTGCTCTATAAGTTTCTCATAGAGTGAGGAATAATCTCCATGAAAAGTGTAATAGAATAAAGATGAAAGATATCTCGAGGAAGACCGAGGCCAAGAAAATTAAGTTAAAGTGCGATGTATCGCCGAAAAAAAAAAAGTCAAATGTATGTTTTGCTTAAAGCAAGATCACTTAAAATGTACTAAACGGTCGAAAAATCATTGGAAAAAATTACGGTAGGAATGGAGTGAATAAAAAAGAAAAATTAAAACACGTTTATTCCGCCTTTTGAGCACACGGTCCCTTCCCTCAAAGTCTGCTGCGCGCAGAGTATCAGAATAGCTTCTCTGTCGTTATCGTATACCGGATAAAAGTGGTCATTTCTCGTATATCGTCTTCCTAAGCACAAAAGGGATCAAATAATCACGCGTTCGAGCGTCTCTTAAACCGCCTTCGTGCGAGAAACATCTGGTGTCCGTATAATTCGGTTTCTCCCTCCCCGCGATACGCGCGAGCCTCTGGACAAGGATCCGAGAGTCAAACGGACTTATTCCGCTTTATAGAACGCTTATAACATCAGTGTCAGCAGCATCAACGAGAACGTTCTCGGAGTGAGCTTTTCTTCATTGATTATTATTATAGCGTCGAGCGATTTTTCAACGAGTGATAACGATAAAGAGAAGATGGGAAAAGGGGGGGAAATTCGACGAGAGGAATAATAAAGTACGCAAAAAAAGGTTTGGAAAAATCGTGCAGTGTGTATATAGTATACACGCTATATACTTTGTCCCTCTCGTGTATAAAGTTTTGCGTTGACAAGTAATAACTCGAAAACTCGAGTGGTGAATATCGCGAAATAATGGTACAATGCTACAGCATCGTCATCCAAATACGAGATATATTTCCAACAATCTTTTCGTGAAAAGTGAGAGAAATATTTAAGCGATACGAGGTAATCTCATCGTAATAGTTCGGTGTGTTTGTGTTTGTATTTTTTTTTTTTCATGTCATTAACCAAAATCTGCAATAACTTTGAATATTTCGGGAATTTAAGATCTTAAAAAAAAAAAAATTATTTGTGTATTTTCATTGCCATATTCGATTGGAACGAAAAATTTGTCAATCTTCGTTGAGCGGAAGAGGAACGTATCTTTGTTTTTCTGACTCATCTATCTCGCGTTTGGTATATACGGGGCATTCCAAGTCAAATCACGTGCTCATCGGCCTGACCTTCTCGGATTCAGTTGACGAATTTTTTTTTTTGGCATATTTTGGTTAAAAAGAAAGGTTATTTTTTCAGATTTTTATCACTTGTTTTACCCCATAAAATAATTTTTTTTTCCCCATAACTTTTGAGTAAAAATAAATTTGGCCCAGGATTACAAATTCTGAAAATCTTTCCATAGAATCTAGGAATAAAAAAAAGTATTCTTATCGCAGTTAGAGAGTGGGACGACAATAATTTATAGATTTTTTTTTATACTTAAAGAAAAAAAAATTATTTTCCAAATTTTGAAAAATTAAAAATGTCAATGATAGTTTATTGTAGAAAAAACGAAAATAAAATGTGTTAGTAAAAATTTTATTTTTCTTTTTTTTCTGCAATAAACTATCATTGACATTTTTAATTTTTCAAAATTTGAAGATAATTTTTTTTCTTTGATTAAAAAAAAAAAAATATAAATTATTTTCGGTTCACTCTCTAACTGCGATAAAAATATTTTTTTTTATTCCTCGATTTTATGGAAAAAGTTTCCGAATTTTAAACCTGGGCCTAATTTATTTTTACTCATTAATTAACATAAAATAAAATTATTGGGCAAATTTTCAGCGTTTTAGTATCAAAATATGAGAAAAAAAAACATTTTTACCAAGAAACATTTTATTTTTCTTTTTTTTTCTACGATGAGCTATCATTGACATTTTTAATTTTTCAAAATTTGGAAAATAATTTGTTTTCTTTAATTTAAAAAAAAATATAAATTATTGTCGGCCCACTCTGTAACTGCGATAAAAATACTTTTTTTATTCCTAGATTCTATGGGAAAATTTTCAGAATTTTAAACCTGGGCCTAATTTATTTTTACTCAAAAGTTGTGGGAATTTTTTTTTTTTTATGGGGTAAAACAAGTGATCAAAATCTGAAAAAATGACCTTTTTTTAACCAAAATATGCCCAAAATAAATTCGTCAACTGAATCCGAGGAGGCCAGGCCGATGACCACGTGAATTGACTTGGAATGCCCCATATATATATATATATATATATATATATATATATATAGTTATATTATTTCGTTTTCATGTCTACGTCGTAATAGTACCGGCGCAGTTATACACCGAATGAATCAGTCCTTTGTGTTTGTAGTATACTCGTATGGTTTGTGCCTCCTCGTATGTCGTTCGTTCGGATATACCCGAGTGCACCGGCTAATCGTGTCGAATTGCTTGGTTCTCAGCTGTCAGAAAATAGGCAAATATGAGCAGTAGACGCCTGACAATACAGTAGTGACTAAATTCTCTCGAGTTCTTCTACTTTGTGTTTTTTTTTTCGTCCTTGAACGGTAGAATTTGTCGAAATGGTAAAATACTTTTATTTTTTTTTTGTAATACTGTTCCGTTGTATTTCAAACGTTGTTGCTTCCTCTCGGGTTCGTTGGAGTATCAGCTGGAGTGAGACTGGCCAGATGAAAATCCGACGATGATATATACAGATACCACGGGCATTTGGGACGTATACGAGAGCTATAACGCCCTAGTCTAACTGTGTACAAAAATCGATTTGACACACAGCTAACTCCGAAGTAGATTGAGACGATTCAGAAATTTTTTTTTCTTAAATTATCGCGATCCGTAGATCGATTTGCTAGTAGAGTGAATTTTTCGAAGTGATTTTTATTGCGATTGTTGCGAAAAAATACTCCGAAAAAAGATCCGACCTTCATATTTACTATTGCGATAGTTAAATTGCCCAAATTTTTTTTTATTGATGACTTGAATACGCATTGATAATGATTTATCAATCATTAGGATACAATTAATATCATTTTTCAAAAATGCATCTTATCTCAACACACGAATATGCTCGATCGGTGGCAACGAAAATTCAAGCTGTTGTGTACACAATGAGAGTAGTAATTGAAGGAACAATTTCACTATTTCACTTTCTCGCATTAAGTGTCTTCAGCATGTTTCATGGATGATTCATTATGTTATCATTCTTAGATCGAAAAAAAATTATTTTCATCGTTGTTATTAACACTTTTACCGTTTTCAACGTTAAGAAAAAAAAATCAGCAAAATTGCAAAGAAGAACCGGTTCTGATCACTCGATTCTCTCGTAATAATGTATCTCTCACGTTCATATAGTACACACGCACACGCAAACACATATATTTAACATTTCACGCAATCTTGAGATCGCATCACGAACGAAGGAAAGTGGTCAGTCGAAATTCAAGTGGCAAACCGAACGAAACGTAAAATCGTCCAGCTCCTGTGACGAGAGATCGCGAGACTCCGTTGTTCTATATCCTTTAGTACTCTGCGCTGAGATAATCGATGAGTAATGTAAAGGCTTTAAGAAACGGTCGATATCGTGTTTGTTCAGTCAGTTTAGTTGAAGATAGCGTGACCGAACGATCCACAGTGAGCAGAGATCCAAGAGGATATAATTTCTTCAGGTACTTATCGATGGAAGATAAATTCATATAATCAATGATTGAACTCAAACCGATTAATGTGTTTAAAAAAATCATTTTTATTTCGCAATAAAGAAAATTCTTAGTCGCTAAAGTGGTTTTTTTTAACGTTTCGTATCTTGAAAAATATCCTAGAAAATCATTCGTCTTTTGCATACTTCATCTTTTTTTTTATTACTTTCATCAATATTGATCGTCGTTCACAGTCACACCCTCTCCTGATAACACAAATTTCAATTAACCTCACACATGGATAGGCATGGGGCAATAAAAAATTTGGCTACACTTCATACCGATTTAATGTTGTATCTTCTCATACAGACTCTCGTGAGCCACGTTCACAAACGCAGTGTCCCCGTTGCATGGGCGCGAAGTGCATCCTCGCGTAACTTTAAACTTCCGCTTGCCATCGTCGTGTTACACTGTGCAGAAGATTTCAAATAGTATACATATTTTAGATACCTTAAATACGCTCTTGTTCGGTTAATTCGGTTAATCAGTGATTTTTCGAACCTTGAACGATCCATAGTGAACCCTGTATGCATTGATGCATAGCTACGAACTAAGTATATATATATATATATATATATATATATATGCATATGTTACACAAGTTTGTTGAAGAGTGAAAGGATTTTTCTCAGCGTGCAATTTTTTTTTTTGGGTGCACACCAAGGCTAACCGTCGAAACGATTCTTTGGTGAGCTCGGAATCGCCGATATCTCGCGATACATTCATTGACCCATCCAAATGCCCGAAACTTTATTAAACCCAATTACAGCTCTAATGGGAATTTAAACTGCGAACAAGCCTGCCAAATTTACAAATATATCTACCACGCAACAATTCTTTACCGCGAACACGAGGAGTGGCTAATATCTCTAGCCGGTAAAATATTTATCGGAATATGAGATTTTTGCGAACATCTCTACCCAATTGCAACTCTGTCGGAAGACAATCCTTCGACGTGACCGGGATATAATCGGATAAAAGTATTCGCGAAAGTTTCATTCTGGTAGAGATGATGATATTGGATAGAAATGTCAGCGACTGCTCGTGTCTGATAGAATTTTGTTTCACGGTAGAATTTTAATTCGAGTTACAAATTTATTCGTTGATCGCAAGAGTTGACAATGACTATGTATATCGAACATTCCGTACCAATAATAAGTGTCTTCAAACGCCATCATTGCCGATTTGGTCCACAATTGTCGTCGTTGCAACCCTAAAAGTCTAGATTGAAAAATAACAATTTTACACGAAGCAGAAGCTTGACAGAAATTCTTTCAAAAATTTCAATTTCTAGCTATCTTTATCAGGATTGTGACAGCGATATAAAAAATTGTGGACCAAATCGCAGCGGGTGAGGATCGCTGCCGGGTAGATTTAGCATTAAATGCCTCATTATTCGACAGATTTGATCGGGCAAGGTGTCTATTTTTTTTTCAAATCCTCTTTATATAAAAAAAAAAGAAACTATCGGATAATTTAGAGAAAAAAAAACACAAAAACCTGGCAATTATCAAGGCCAGTGATAAAACATTCGTTTATTGAAAACAAAAAAAAAATTGTGTCAAGATAATCGATATATGACACGCGATAAGAACACCTTTTATGTGAGAAAAACAAAACGTTCGTCTTTAATCAATCATAGATATCACAATCGATGTATATTTTTATGATTGACGAAATCTTGACTGTTGCCCGATAACCCAAAATCTCTCCTCTTATAAATGACCTCGCCTCCCGATCGAAAATTCAGCGACATATTGCTTTGCTTCGCGAGTACCCCCTTTTGACGTGCAATCTCAAGCCATCCATCGCACGTAATTAATTTCCAATCACTCAAGGGAATTCACTACCTACAAGGGAAACCGAGTTCACAAGAGTTCTAAAAAAAAAAAAAAAAACAATCTTTATTCTTCGTTCTTTATTTTTTCCTGGCAAACATGAAAGACAGAGAAGAGGGGAAAAAGAGAAAAAGTGCTAACAATCATCTCGCAGCTTGTTGTCATTTTTTTTTTTTCTCTTTTAATTATTCCCCAGACCAACGAAACGCAAAGCGAGAGAAACTGCTGAATGGATTCGCAAACGCGAAAAATCCGTGCTAATCACGGTAATTTCGTATCGCTCTGCAGTTTTTTCATCGTCTGCATAACGATGCTTCCCACTGCGCGTGGATCGTATAATATTGGGGCAGGAATTGCTGATTGCACGGGACCCGTTGCGGAAATTGTATTCGTAGGTGTTCGACACTAAAAACAATGAATAGACATGACTTTGTACACTCTGTTGACAAAGAAAAAGAAAAAAAAAAAAAACAATCATTCAAACATGATTTGTATCGTTAGCTTGGATATGCGAAAATGGATCAAAAAGGTGCTGGACTTCATTTGCGAACGTTCTCACGAGCATTTATAATTGACGACGGTGACGAGAGATTCGTATTTGTGAGCGTGGAAAGCGCCATGGTCGGTCACGATGTGAGAATAGCGGTGAGTTTAGACGATCAATCGACTTGGATTTAATTGTAAGGGACAAAAAGAAACAAAAAAAAAACAGCGCACGATCGATTGTTGCCAAAATGATCATTCAGCAGCGATTGATGGTTGTCGTTTTTTTTTTTTTTTTTTTTCTTTTTTTCGATCATTCGATCGATCGCAGGTGTTGAAAAAATTGCATGAGAAATTCGGTGACATGTACACCGAAAAAAATGTCATGATCAGCGCGACTCATACTCACTCGAGTCCGGGTGGATTCATGATGTACGTTCTCTTCGATCTCACGACTTATGGCTTTATAAATCAAAGCTTCACAGCTCTAGTCGATGGAATAACGCAGGCAAGTGTATCGCAATTTGAATCCAATTTTTTTTTTTTTTTTTAAATTTTATACCCCATTTTCTTCTCAATATATTGCTATTTGTTCGATGAAATCAATCGAATAAATAGGAGCAGAGGAAATTATTAAGTTTATATCGTGAACGATGACGTTACGTTTGATTGATTCTGCAGAGCATCGAGCAAGCTCACGATGCAGTTGTTCCCGGTAAGATATATCTCGGTTATGGGCAAGTTCTCGACGCAAATATCAATCGAAGTCCCCAGGCCTATTTGAACAATCCCGAAGCCGAAAGAGCAAAGTGAGTTGTACAAAAAGTAATATGAATATAAAATCATTGCGGCAGTTCCAGCGCTCTCCTTCGATGTATTTTCGATAAAATATCGTTGGAGAAATTTATAAAAATTTGATAAAACGTGATGGTTGAAGACGAGAATGTAAGATTATAATGGTAAAATAATTTCAAGGATATTCCTCTGTTATATCAATATTGTGTCATCGACTTGAAATTTTTACAGCTTATCAGTGTTTATTCCCCAAACGTGTGTGCGAAGATTCAATGAGATTAGGAGCCTCGTTGTCGAGATATTAAATGTTTGAAAAAAAACATTATTTAACATCCGTTCTTATGACCACATCATGAAAAAGAGGCTTCAATCGTTCTGTAATTCACAGACTTGAAATGCCAGCACTTTTAAAAAATTTTATGACCCAGTTCTATGAATAATTAAATTGTGTGCAAAAGCTCACTTTAATTAGGAGCATTTTCGTTGACTAATTAAATGTAACGTATTTAAAAACGGTGAAAAAAAAAAGAGGCGTATGCTTTCGATTTTATACGCGACGGACAATGTTGCTGAACTCGTCGAATTAGGCTTTTTTTTTAGAACAAAATCCTGGAGTTTTTTTTAGCATCTTTTCATGGTAAATGGCATCAATAATAACTCATAAAATGCGCATTATTATCCCTCTCTAAATTTTGACAAGGGAAAAATAGAAACAATGAAAATTTGGCGCTCTGTGCTTCAATTCGAAACGCTGCTCAAACTATACGCAATAGAGTAAAATTGCTCATAAATCATTTTCTAGGTAACTAAATTTTCTACAAAAAAGTCCTCGACGATGTATATCTAAAGTTAATAATTTAGGCATGGGAGGCGTCCAAAGTTTTAAAAATAATTTAAAAAAAAAACAATTTCAAGTAGGTGGCTTTATTTGATTTTAGTTATAAATAAAGTTTTTTCAAGCGGTAATTGCTTTCTCGCTGGGTCTAGGTGACGTATGAATTTTTATGCATTTTTAATTCAACGCTAACGCGGCGATGTATAATTTAACAACTAATTCTGCGATTTCACAAAAATCACACTTCCTCGTCACGCCACTTTGGACACCTCTCATTCATCTGCTATTGACTTTTCATACACGCTGTCGAAGACTTTTTTCTAGAAAATTTAATTCTCTACAAAATTGTTTCCGTGCAATTTTCTCTATCTTGAATAGTTCGGACAGCGTTTGGAGTTGAAGCTCGGAAAACGTGAATTTTGATTTTTTTTTTTGCAACATAAACGTTAATATTTCAAAAACTTACAGGTGTATATTGCTATATTTTTTATGCGTTGTTATCAATGCCATTTACTATCGAATAACGTTGAAACGAAACCTCACAATTCTAATTCTGATTTTGAGAACTTAAATTGACTGGCCGAGATAAGTGAGGATTTGACGTTGGTTCAGCTGAGCTCTGTCTGTGTTTGAGCATACTTGCTACTTGGACGACTCGTCTCGCAAAAAAACAGAGGAACATCCTTAAAAAACTTGAATTGGTTTGCTGAGAATAATTTCGAGTTGTCGTCTTGCATTCAGCTGATTCAATAATCACGATTAACTTTAAAACTATTAGGAATTGTTGCAATTATAGTCTTGCACATTTATACGACTCTTGAATATTTATCAATGATTGCTCTCTAAAAATTGTCACGAATTCCGCAACACTCGCAGCAAAAGGCTGATCGGTTGAACAAGTCTTGTCGTTTTATTGATATTAAATTTTTTCGCCGAAACTTTCTCAATTTCCTCAATTTCCTTTACGCAATCGATGTGAAAAACTTGAAATTTCGTAAAAAAATTTTGTTACCCAATCCCTCGCGGTATTAAATTCTTTAAGCAGATCGATGTTTCAATCAACGAGGCAGAAAAATTATTTTGGAGTAAAATAAAAAATGTGCAGTCTGGAAATAATTACAAATGCTCCGAGCAATTGTCAATCAGTTTTATTTAATTAATTATACATTTTTATTTGTTTTATTTCGATAATTATTTTATTGCATTGTAATTGAATTTTATTTAATTACAATGCAATAGCAGACTGAAACAAAAGTTTGATTGATTATTGAAATTATTCGAAATTTCCAATTCCTAAGTTCGCCAATAAGTAGTTTGCTATGGCAAAGGCATTCTCATTTATTCAATTATTTCACTCTGTCTCTTTGTGAAAAAAAAAAAAAAAAAAAACAAAACAAAACAAAAGATACGAGCACAATGTGGACAAAATCCTGACTCAGCTGCAATTTATCGGAGCGGACGAACGTCCGCTCGGTGTCATAAACTGGTTCGCTGTACATCCCACGAGTATGAACAATACCAATAAACTCGTCTCGAGCGACAATGTCGGCTATGCCGCTGTACTTTTTGAAAAACGCATGAACAAGGGCGCGATGATCGGAAAGGTGAGTTTGCATAATAAAATTGCTCTGACGCTCGAATTCTAATCACTTCATTGTCACATTATTTGTAATATTTTAAAAAAATTTGTTTTCACGTTGGAAAAAAAAAATTATCGAAAAAAACATTCTTCAACTCGAAAGAATGTAATTTTTTTTTTTCAAAATAAATTATTTTTGAAAAAAATTCCTTAATTAAAAATAGCGCTGAGATTTTTTCACGAATTAAATATTCAAATTTCGTCATTATCGATGAATTTAATTATTTGCCAAAAGTTGAACAATCAATTTTCATCGGAAAAAAAAAAATCTTCGAGATCACACGCAAGTATTTTTTTTTTTCCCCCCCCCCCTCATTTCATGATCTCGCAGGGTCGTTTCGTCGCGGCCTTTGCATCGACGAATTTGGGTGACGTATCGCCGAATATTCTCGGGCCAAAATGTGAATTTACGGGTGACGAGTGCTCCGCCGAGTACACGTGTCCGGGAAAGAACGAATTGTGCTTTGCCTCGGGTCCGGGTCGTGACATGTTCGAGAGTACGAGCATAATCGCCGAAAGGATATTCAAGGAATCGATGGTGAGTCGTAATTTAACAATTGACAAAAATATTTATCTATCATATTTTTGGAATTTTTTTTTTGTTCAATTCGTAAAAAAAAAAATTGGATCCCATCGTAAAAGAACTGACGAATCCTAACAAAATGAAAAAAAAAAAAAAGAAAAAAAATCTATTGACAACTATTTGGTAAAGAAAAGAAACCCGATTGAACGTATAATTATCAATTTTTATTTGTTTACGAAGAAATGTTCTTCGTGAAAAAGGTCTATTGATTACAGTCTGATAGTTCTGAAAAAAAAAATTGAAAATATTTTTTGTCGAGAAACATTGAATCTCCATTAGTTTGCTTTGGCACAATTGTAAATTCGATGAAGCGATAAAAAAGACAAAATTTTATAAACTCATCGTTGTTTCAGTAAAAGTCTCTTTTTTATTGCCCCTAATAATAATTGAAAAAGTTCTCGAAAAATTATGTCACGACGTAGTTCAATAATTACTATTACCAATAATACATTGACATTTGCCTATTACTCCGGAAAAAAAAAAAAAAAATTGAGTACATTTGACAATGAATAATTGGAGAGAAAAGTATTTCGATAATTACTCCAGCAATATTCGACATTTCAATATCAACTGTCGACCCACCGGAAAGGATTTTTTCTTTTCCCCCTCTTTTCGTGAGGCAATAATTTGTCAAAAAATCGAAATGAACGAGAACCTTTACGTATATAATTACTACTTGGCGTATCCGTAATCGGAATGAGCGATAGGTGTCGCGTATAGCGAGGGTGCGAGGTATTTTACGGCAGGGGGCGGATGAACGGCATGGCCGATTTTCTTGACAACGGCGTTAAAACCGTTGTGAGAATCGGCGGTATAGTCGACGACGCGAATCGTACCGTCGGGCTCGTTAAGGCTGTAGGAACCCTTGACGACGTCACCGTCGCGCACTTCTTGCTGGCTCTTGACGTCACCGGTATGAGGATCATTGACGCCATAGTCGTAAGAGTATCTGGGATAGGCCTTTAAAAGAGAAGCAAAAAGTGCAAATTTTTCCTTTCAATCGACAAACTTAATTTTCACGATCGATAAATATGAGGAGCAAGTGAGAAATGACAAAGAAATTCCTTACAAATCTACGATAGAGAACTTGGATTATTTTCAGCTTGTGAATTTTTTAAAAGATAATTATTCAAATATATTATTTGCGCAGGTTTTTTCAGTTCCTCATCATTATTTAATGTAATTATATCAGCTTGAAAATTGAGTTGCATTTCAAACGTTTATCGCGTAACAGTGACGTCACAACACCCCAGTGCAGCAGCGCCTCTAGCGGTAAAATTGAGAAATTCAAGCAGCCAATCATTCCTAACCCAAAAAAATCTTCTCAATAAAGAACTTGCATTATTTTAGACTTTTAAATTATTCAATAGATAATTATTTAAAGGTATTTGTATAGGTTTTTTCAGTTACTCATAATTATTTAATTAATTATACCCGCTTGAAAATTGAGTTGCATTTCAAACGTATATCGCGTGACAGTGATGTCACAACACCCCAGTGCAGCAGCGCCCCTTGCGGTAAAATTAAGAAGTTGCAAGCAACCAATCATTGCTAACCCAAAAAAATCTTCGTAACAGAGAACTTGCATTATTATCAACTTTCAAATGATTTAAAAGATCATTATTCGAAATCATTTGAATATAAATTTTTTCAGTTACTCATCATTATTTAATTAATTATATCAGCTTTAAAATCGAGTTGCATTTCAAACGTATATCGCGTGACAGTGACGTCACAACACCCCAGTGCAGCAGTGCCTCTGACGGTAAAATTAAGAAATTCAAGCAGCTAATCCATTCCTAACCCAAAAAATTTCGTAATTCGTAAATATGTAGTCTGTAAATGGGATTCGAACATGACTAATGAACCTGAACAATCGAAGAAAGTGTGTACAAATAATGTTTTGTACCATGTCCCAAAAACACATCTGTATCAACACCAGAAAAAAAGTTTTTTGCTTTAGAAAAATCTCTAAATCTATTCTTGGCAAATTTACAGATTTTTCTTTCATGTGTCCTTGATTATTTTTTTTTTTTAAGTTACGGCATACGCTGTAATGTACATTAGCCACACTCACGCACTAATGATTTAATTTCGCGAATTTTTTCGCGAGGAAACCGCGGAAAACCTGGCCGATACAGTTGGCTATGTTTTACCGAGCTTCGCGGTTGTATTTGCCAACCGAATACTCTCAGGAAAACCGCCCAAGTGGGCAGGGATGAGTGACCGTGGGCACGGCCAAATGGTCACTCATCCCCGAAATCGTAGCCGAATTATTTGATAACTTGACCCACAAACACCAACCTCGTGACAAGCCTTTTCGATAGTCCGTTTACTGACGCAATTATATGCTTATGAATAAACTTACATAAGTGTCATGAGTGTTTATTCCATAAGCTCCGTGACCGTAAGCCGCCCCATGCCCGTAACTCCCGTCAGCGTAAGCCCCGTAATTCCCGTAAGCCTCGTAGCCTCGAGGATCGTAGCCGTAGCCGATTTTAGCGACTACAGGAGCCACGAGTCCGGGGTGAGAAATTTCGTCACCGTAACTGCCATATCCGGCACCATGGTGATGGCCGTATCCCCCGTAACCGAGAATTACGGCCTCGCCGCATGCAAATCCCATTGCCACGAGTGCCACGAGCTAGAAAGATTTTTGTTCGATCAATAGGATAACGAAAGAAAACGATTCGGCGATTTTATAACCGCGCGATAAAGTATTATTTCTGTTTTAACGTCATACGGCCTGACTTTTACGAATTCGGCACACTTTTTTTCCACTTTTATGCGAGCCAAAAACGTACGGAAGGGAACATTCAATGATACGATCGTTGAGAAATGAAAAAACAAAAAAAAAAAAGATTCAATTTTCATGTAACTTGGTATTTCGGCACTTTTGAGTTGGCCAATTTCGACTTGAGATGCCCCAAAATACGATAAATTACTCAGGTTTCGATGTTATCAATGACATTCGTTACGAACAGGAGTTTCGGGCTGCCGAATTTTGAATTTCAATCGCAGCACCTCGATATCTCGATACGGCCGATTTAAAAGTCAAAAAAGTAATTGAAAAACGATTCCGCGAGTTGAAATTCGAGACAAAGATGTCATGATTCGAAATTTTTAGGCGCCGAATGCGATTTATTGTTCACAGCACTGGTCCCTCGTTGTCGGCAAGGTCCAACTTTCGTTACCTTGAACATTTTTACTTTGTGATTCGGCTAAGTTGATCAGTGGAAATTGACACTTCTCGGTTGCACGTAAACTCGGAGACTGATAATTTCGAGAGCCATACCGATCGCTTTTATAGCCCGAGAAAATACGGGTGACGCATTATTATTAACATCGTCGAGGTGTTCAGATAGGCATATATAACACTGCGTGCCCAAAGGGGGGGGGGAAATTCTGATCTCTTTTAACGATCGTGTCAGACGTCGTCGACGCCTTCGCTCTTGATTCACGCTGTGTACCCAGCCGTGAGACGCATTATTGTGCAATTCAAGGTCTTATTATTGTTTTTCGATGAAACTCGAGCGCATTACCGAATGTAGGAAATACCTCTTGTCATTATAACTCTATAGAACGAACCGCCTATCTCGCTAGCACGCCTCATCGTCATCGAAGGACGAATTATGTGTACAAATATATATTAAATATATACGCACCCACATGAACAGTAAGATTGATGAGGAAGAAAAAGTGGCATGACCGCACGAAATTATTCCCCTGGACGCTTCGAGCCCAAGAATTCAATCGAGTTTACAAAACGGCTTGTTCAGGCTTCGTATTAATCTATATATATACATATATATTTATGACACTGTGTTAATTGGGCTCTCGTGCGAGCTCTATAACGTTACGGCCGATCGGTGACCTCGAAAGTCTACTGGCCATTGGAAATTTGTTTTTCAGTCATTCGCTGGACAAAGGAAAGATCATGATAAAATGATTTTCATAGTTACAAACAAGATTTGAATTCCAATTTCACACTTTCGTTGAACCGTAAAATTCTAACTGTAAACCTTTGTGTCCGGAGGTTTCGATCGGAAGATTGGTGGATGAAAAAAAAAATACAAATGGTGAAAGGAGAGGAAAAAGTCGTGATAGATAATTAAAAAATAAAATGATAGCTATCCTAATTTAGGTTCAATATCGTTGTTATTAATATTACAAGCAGAAAGGGAAAGAATCAGACACTCGCTCGATGACTCGCAAGTTGCCGAAAAGTTGCCTGTCTGCGCACGGAGTACTCTGACCTATCAAGCTCGCTCCCTCCTCCGATAATCCACCGATATCTTGAACCTTTGAGACGTTGGACAGAAAAAATTAACAAAAATCAATGAGTGTTTGTAGCCGTAACAGCGTCAATACCGCCGGAGCGGTCAACTG
Source organism: Rhorus exstirpatorius (assembly GCA_963564615.1). Classification (NCBI taxonomy): domain Eukaryota; kingdom Metazoa; phylum Arthropoda; class Insecta; order Hymenoptera; family Ichneumonidae; genus Rhorus; species Rhorus exstirpatorius. The sequence goes on along the minus strand of OY751313.1, from coordinate 64,005,575 downwards.
TGGTCTAAAATATCGAATTTTAACCATATCGAATTATCTTTCTATCATCTTCTTCGCTTTTATTTGCTTATTTTTCACATGGGAAGCTCAAATGAATGGACAAGGTTAGGATTAGGCTTTTAAACGAAACCGCTGCTGTAGCACCGTAAAATCATAATTCGGGTCGTTAAAGTCAAGATTTTCGCGCTGCAACATCGGACCAATGAGGTTTAGATCAATCTTTGCCCTTTGTCAAAGATTAATCGTTCAAAATAATCGATCTCGCAATTTTAGTATGAAAAACCTTTACGGCCAGTATTAATCTCAAATTTTCGATAATAATAATAATAATAATGATGATTGTACAAAGTGTTTGCTAGAAAGTTTCATTAAAGTTTCAATCATTGAGAAATTCATGATTCAAACTCGGAGCTGGGCAAAGTACCAGAAAGTACTTCAAGTACAAAGTACAGTAAGCACTTGAAGTACTCGTGCACTTCAAGTACCAAGTACTGCAAATACTTAACGTACCAAGTACTCCAAGTATTCAGTACCTGAAGTGCTAAATATTTGAAGTACCAAGTACTTGAGGTATCAAGTACTTGAAATGCGTCAAGTATAAAGTGTCAAATACTTTTCAAGTTTTAAATTATACATCACGTAAGTTCTAGTACTTATATTTCATTTCTTACGTACTCTTTAAGCTCATTCGATTTTGGTTCGAGTACTTTTTGTATCAAAACATAATCTTAACCAAAAGATGGCGCAGAACGTTCCTCAATTACATATTCAAAAGCGTAATACATGCAACCAGTAGAAAAACACATTGAAAACTACTTCATACTTGGTACTTTAAAAAGTACCTGAAGTTGTGGAAAGTATTTGAAATTTTAATTGAAAATACTTCAAGTACATGGAATGTACTTGAAAATTTAAGTAAAAATACTTGAAGTACGGGCCGAGTACTTGAAAATTTAAGTGCAATACTTGAAATACTTTTAAAGTACTTTTTACTTCAAGTACAAAGTAGTGCGAGTACCTGAAGTACTCGTGTATTTCAATTAAAAGTACCGTAAATGCCTGAAGTACCAAGTACTTCAAGAACCCAGTATACTTAAAGTACTAAACATTTGAGGTACTTGGGTATCGAGTACTTGAAATACGTCAAGTATAAAGTATCAAATACTTTTCAAGCTTTCAAAAGTGTACTTCTCGTAAGTTCTAGTACTTATATTTGATTTCTTACGTACTCTTTAAACTCATTTGATATTTTGAATCGAGTACTTTTTGTGTCAAAACATATTTTCACACTGTGAAATTCACTCGGGTTAGGCAGATTGGAATGGAAATATCAAAACGAAGCATTAGAAATAATTTTAAAAAATAGCACTAATGATTTTAATCAATATTCATTTAGCTTCGGGTTTGAAAAAGAAAAAATAAAGAATATAATACACGGACTGTTGAAAACGGAGCCATGCATTGACAATGACACCGTAACTACCGTAGCTTGAGCCTTTCAACGGTCATTCCTCACAATCTTAACCAAAAGATGGCGCAGAACGTTTTTCAATTATATATTCAAAGGCGTTATACGTGCAACCATTAGCTAGACGTATTCAAAAATACTTCATACTTGATACATGAAAAAGTACTCGAAGTACAGGAAAGTACTTGAATTTTTAATTGAAAATACTTTAAATACATGGCGCGTACTTGGAAATTTAAGTGCAAGTACTCGAAGTACAGGCCGAGTACTTGGAAATTCGAGTAAAATACTTGAAATACTTTTGAAGTACTTTGTACTTCCAGTACCTCGCAGATACCCGGTACTTAAAGTACTGCCCGGCTCTGTTCGAACTTTATTTCAATTTTGACAAGACTTTGACTGTTCTCCGTGAGTGTCCTCGTGATCGAAATTACTTCGTGCGAAATTTTTTTTTTCCAATTGCAAAAATGAAGAACGTGGAACGTTGAAATTACGGTTATTCGTGCGACTTTTTTTTTTTGCTTCGCACAAAATTGCCAAAGAGCCAATGAGGCCTTTGGCGAGTCCTCGATCGGTCGAGGTCGTCGTAGAGGTAAGGGAACGAGGGTCGAAAAGAAAAAAAGTTAGAAAAGCCCAACAGCGTGACGATCGAACGTTACGAAAGTTTCGCGGAGACGATATACCGAATAGGCGAATGCACCAAAGACTATCTCGGTTACACTTCGTCAGTGCGCTGTCCTCGAGAGAATATCGTTTCGATTTATTCTTCGCAGCTGTGACGCTGTCCCGCCGTTGGTGCGGAAACGGCAGATCAAAGCTAGAAGATCAAAGGGACGAATTTCGGAGTGACCGTCACTCATCAATCATTATCTCTCTGAAAGATCATTTAAAAAAAAGTAACAAAGACAACTGTACCGAGAGCGTTAGGAGTAGTTCGATCGACCAATTCCCCGATCGTAGACTGTCAAGTATATATATATCTTTGTTTTAAATTCGGACAGCATGATTTTTGACCAGGGCAGAAGTTGAAAGGTGGGCACAGAGAGAGACGGTACAATTTTTCGGCCAATTAGTCGTCGGTGCATCATGGAAATTTTGCAAAATTTTCAGCGATATCCGGGGCTCGAAAATTAGCGAAGATTCTTGAGAAACTTGGTCCCTTATTGAGGAAAAAAGTGTATCACGAGACACGCGCAAGGGCGAGAGAGCGATTGCCGAAATTTTTGGACAAAAAATTTCTCGAAATGATCGATATATTTATGACAAAAGCCGAGGAACATCGGGCCTTGTAGAATTAACTTTAGGCAAGGATAATTATAATAATCCTTGCTTAAGTTAATTCCGCAAGGCTCAAGGGCCCGTAGGACCCGAAAAATTTAACTTAACGTCAAAAAAATTCGGACAAATGATTATTTGTCCGAATGTTTCGATGAAGAGTCGAAAATTGTAAAAAAAAAATCGTCGAGCTAACGATTTTGACAAAATTTCGATTTATTCATGGACCAATAATTATTATTATGCTCATTGATAATTGTTCTTCGTTAATTTACGCGAGAGTCTCAAGATTCATAATTCATGCCCGTCAAACTGCGAAAATTACTCGTGCAAAAAGCGTCGCTTACTCGCATCCTTCATTCATAATCTCCCGAGGCGTGTTCAAGCGGTATGAATGAAAAAAAAAAAAAAATTCAAACATATAAACGATGAAAACTGTTATTCAAGATTCGTTGCCGAGTGCAACGATGCATAGTATCCCATATATATATGTACATATACAGCCTCGAGCCTTACGGTACACAAAATTGCGCAATCATTAATAACCATAATAGAAAGATCCAACGAGGAAGGAAATAATTAACACTTGCCATAAAATGAGAACCAAGAACTTGAATTCATTCAAATTGCATTTATTCAATATCGTCTAAATATTAAAAATAGATATAATTTTTTTTTTTCCGTATTCTCCGTAAAAAAAAAAAGTCGACTCAACATTCGAGGACCAGAGAAAAGTTAATTTTACTCAGCGTTCAAATAGGTTTTGACCGAAAAAAAAAAAAATTTTTGCACCAATAAAATCCGTTTAATTCGGCCGTAATTGTCCAATTTTCAGATTACGGTCGCGTTTTTTTTTAATTCGGCAAGTTATTTGGGCATTTTTATTCAACTTTAATAATATCCATCGTAATTCTCGCGGCCGTAATAAGCCGCGGCATCAACGGGAATCGTAGACGGATGCAACGAGTGCCCGATTTTCTTGACGATCGCGTTAAAGCCATTGTGATCGTCGGCCGTATATTCGACGACGCGAATCGTACCGTCCGGCTCGTTCAGTGAATACGATCCCCTCACCACATCCCCGTCTCTAAATTCCTCCTGGCTCTTCACGTCACCCGTATAAGGATCGTTCACCCCGTAATTGAAGGAGTATCGCGGATACGCCTGTAAATAATAATATTTCGACGGTTTAGACGGGAGAAAATCGTTTTTTTCCCCTAAATTTAGGTTTTTCGGCCAGTCAAAAATCGACCATTTGTTTTTTTTTTTTTTTTTGGCTAATGGATGAAATAATTTACAAGTTTTGAACAAAAAGTTCATTCTTGCCGATGAACCTTCGAAAAGTTCTCACGAGTCAGGGGTTTTCGCTGCCATCTTGAAAAATCGGTAAGTTTTTTCAGTTTTTCGCACATATCTCGTGAAATATAAACTTTTTCGCAAAAATAGCCATTACAAAAATGAAAGATTATGAAATTCTCTATAAAAAAGATTTCAATAATTTTTTTCATAATTACGGTAGTTTTGGAAAAAAAATAAGCAGCATAGATCGCGCGAAATTTTTGTAAATCGAGAATTTTCCGACTACTTTTTTTTTTCTTTTACGAAAATAAAGCTTTCGCCGAGCGAAAGGAAAGCCAGAAAAGTTTCGTCGTATAAAAAGAAAATTTTTTTTTTAAATTAAACCAGCCAAAACGATCGAAAATCGGTATTTTTGTAATATTAATTTTTTCCAATGTGCCAATGACTAGCATATAATAATTTTTTTTCCGTCATAATTTTTCCTGTAAAATTCTTTCTTTCGAAATAATTAATTCCTCATTATTTAACAAAAACGTGGCAATATAATATATTTTTGTAAAATTTGCACGAAACGAAATATTTTCAACCATAAATCTGCAGGTTCTACTTAATCATTTTTTTTTTTTTGCATTTTCTTAACTTTATCGTCATCTCGCGTTTTATACTCACGTAGTAGTCGTGATCGTTATTTTTGTAAAGTCCTGGATAACCAATATTCGCGATGGGAATTGGGGCTAATGGCTGATTCAAGCCATCGGCGTACACGTTGCCATAGGGATTCTCATAATTCACGTAAAGGGCGTCGCTGATGGCGAAAGCCACGAGAAATACTAAAAATTGCTTTAAAGTAATAATAAAAAAATAATAATATGAAAAATTAATTGAAAATATATTAAAATTAATAATATGAAACATTAATTTAAAATATATTAAAATTAAAAGTATGGAATATTAATTTAAAATATTAAAAAAATATATTTAAAAAAGTATTAAAAATAATAATAAGTAAAATTAATGGATAATATTGAAAAAAAAAAATTAATAAATATTCATACGAATGAATAATGCAACGAGAGATGACCGAATGCCGAATAATTTGTTGGCGTAAAAATTTACGTAAAAATTTACCCCGTTCATGTTGTCGTTCAACGAGTCAATCGACTGATAATTCGTTGGATCGATCGTGAGAATTTATACAGTGAGAACCACGAGGTTTTCGTCACGGTAGATTGTACATTTGTCCCGCGACATTGACGTGGGACAACCGCGTGTTTCTAAATCCATCAGCAAGGACGACAATCATAAGCTCGTTTTACTCGTAAAATTCGTCTGGATTTTTTTTTTTTTTTTTCCCCCGAGAGACAATGAAATACGAAATTGTGCCCTAAATTAGCGTAGCCCGAATTCCTGGCAAGGCCTTTCCCACATTTTCACGTAGACTTTGTTTTTGATGTGTAAACATCTTAGCGCTCGGTCTACGGTAGGGGCTAGCTGGGACTTCGAGCGTCAGATGTAAAACTTCGACCGTCAGCGTAAGATCCGTGTCTATGTGAGCGCGTGAATGTGTGTGTGAGAGCGCCACACGGTGGGGGCTAACCAACACTTCTATGTATAGGACATCGGCGCCGCGCAGGCGTGAGCAGCGTACAGCGCGCACCGTGGTCCGTGTGAGAGCCCGTGAATGTGTGTGTTTCGACAGCTGATAGCTGATGGTACGGGCTAAGATTAAGGAGGTACGACTAGTATGAAGAATCCAACTGACGGACTTGAAATTTTTATATGTTTTTGCCGAATACTTTATGCGCCTATTGCCAAAATTTGAGCTATATTGACCGTTTAGTTTATTCGTAATAAAATTGCAAAGTCGAGCAGTTTGAGTTACTAAAGCACGTCGTCTTATGGAGACGGTTAACCGGAAGTGCTGTGATCACGGTTTTGCTGCTCACGTATCCAACTACACCCGTTGAAAAACTGAAACTTGATAGATTAGATATAATAGATATTGTAAAAAATTGAAAAATTACTCTTCACCGTGTAGTTCTGGCACTACATCATAAAAAAGTTTCAATTTCCGGTTGTAAATGGTCAGAACGATCAAATAGCACCCACAGACTTAGCAACGTCGCGAGTAACAGCTGATGGGTTTCGGCAAACATAACCTAGCTTTGTTTTGATGTTAGCAACGAGGATAGAGTCATCTTCGTTGGTCACGTATACCAACTTATAGCATCGCCAATGCGACGTTGCCAAGTGTTCACTTCAAATTCCATCATGTTATTTATGGAGTTTTATTATTTATCACGTATCAATTATATGTATAATTATCATTCTGCCGATCGTATTAATTCCACTGAGGTAATTCAAGTCTATTTTAATAGGTTTTCGGCTGATTTTTTAAAATGTTTTTTAGTCCGTTTTTGTGGTAGACATGTCATTATTATTATGATGGAGACTACTATCGAGTCGTTGACAATCTAATTTTTCAGTTTTTATTAGTTCATGCGCAATAAATTAATCATTTACCACAAAATTTTTCACATTATAATCGATAATATGAATAATCAATGCAAATAAACATAAATCAGAACAGCTGTGGGTAAAATGAATTTAGACTTTTTTTTGACTCCAAAGAACTAGTCGTACCTCCTTAACCAATGCACGACCTCAATTTTCCCACACCAAACTGACGCGAGCTCAAATGTTTACACATCAAATTTCGTGAGTTCCAACGCCAACTCACACGTTTTTTTTTTTCTCCTCCTCGGCCTCGGTACGGTGTCTCGTTACTGCAGAAATTGCCCAATGGGGCGACGGAGTTACTGAAATTTCTTGGATCGAAATCGAGAAGATAACAAGTTTTTTTTTTTTTAATTATTAATTGGTGGATATTCATCGTTTTCGCTTAATTTCTCAAAATTTAAAAATGGGAAAAAAAATAACCCAAGTCATTAAATTGCAAAAAAGTAATTAATCATTGAAATTAATTGATTATTAAATTTACGAAAAATCAATTAATTTTTCGAAGGCTTGAAAAAAAATTGAATTACATTTTTTTTTTCTTAATGTTTTTGTAATGATGAATGAAGCATATTTTGTTCATATGACATTTCACATCATCAGAACGACTTAATTCATTTCTATTTTTTTTATAAAATATTCTTTATTGTAATGACGTTTTATTTTTATAAAAACTTTCTTCCTCGATGTCACGTTCTAAATTCTCAAGAAAGAGAGAGAGAGAGAGACGAAGATGATACGTGTACACATTTTTTTTAATTTAAAGATTTCTCGATTCGCAATCTCGAGATCTCTCGCTAATTATGTCGAGCGCAGAGCGACGTCGGTTAAGGTAAAACTCTGAAAAGAGAGAGAAAACAGAAAAAAAAAAAAAAACAACAAGACTCGTGCAACTGACTTGTATATGTGTCTCTTGATGATCTCGCAATCGTGGCGCAAATCTCAATGAAATCTCTTTTTTCTCCCTCTCTCACTTTTTTCATACTAAGCGGAAATCTCGTTAATGGAAAAGAATTACAGCAGTCTCGGTATTAATAATTTTCTCAGTCAAGGCAAAACGTTCTTCGTTGAACAATGAAGCGATGAATAATGGAACGTTTTATGGATTTTTCTCGAGTTCCTCTTCACTTTTGTACTTTTATATATATTTACTTTTATTAATCGTATTATCATCATTAATGAAATTTTCGAGCCTGCGAATGTTTTGTGCTCAGTAGCCACTGAAAATATTGTTTGCCCGCGCGTCCGACAATGAAGACGTGAAAATTGCGTGTTTGTATGCGCTTTTTAATTAAAGGTCTTGATGGACTTTGTTATAAAAGGGGTACAGGGACCGAGGTGAGTAACGTTCCAGCGCTATCGCGTCTTTAAATTCAATGAAAGTTTCTCTTTCACTCGTGTTATCCGAGCAACTGTACAAATATGGGGCATTCCACGTCAAGCCACGGGGTCATTGACCTGATCCCCTGGGATTCTCATGACCAATTAATTTTTTTGGTTTCTCTCGGTCAAAAATGCTACCTCTAATTTTTTCGCAATTTTGCAAGGATATGGCGACCTCTCAAATATCCTCGACACGAGGATGGATATTTTTTAAATCGATGAAACTTTTTTGTAATATCGGAGACTCGAAAATACATTTTTCGTCATGGTTAGAAAATGGGACGAGAATGCTAAATAATTTTTTTTATTTTATTTTTGTTTAAAAAAAATTGTTTGGAATTTATTTTTAATGATGATTTCTTGGCGTAAAAAATGAAATAGAAAGAAACTTTGTCTTAGTAAAATTCGATTTTCCTTTTGTTTCAAGAATAAAAAGAATAAAACGATGCCGAATTCGAAAAAAAAAATTATACAATTAAGCATCGTTTTCAATTTGTTATATTAGCGGCCAATTTTGATTCAAATAAAAAATTTAAAAAAATACGTACTAAATATTTTTTTCTAAACTACCAGATCATGAAATAAAAAAAATTCATGCAAACTCCCAATTGGCTGAAGATTCATAAAAAAAAAAAAATTAAATAAAAATTGCTTACTTCAAAAAATTATGACAACGATATTGCCTGAAATTTTAATCTCAAATTCGTGGAGCTTCGGATAAGATATCTCGAGAACTGAGAGAGCAATAAAGTTGAGAAAATTTTTTGTTTCATCTCGAACTATTCAGAAAACTTCACTCTCTCTCTCTTGATCGAGCAATTAAGAGCCAAGGATCTGTTTGTCCTCGAAGCAGAAAGAAATTCACGTTTCGTCGGTTTTTTTTTTTTTTCTTAATTTTTGTCAAAACCCTGAAAATCACCGGCAATTTTAATTAGCAAAAGTAAATTTAATTGACAAATTTGATCGATCAATCGCAGTCAATCGGGGGAAAATAAAATTCGAGGATTAAAATCGCGAGGAAAGTAGAAGGAAAATCAATCAACAAACCGTAATTAATTCTTCTTTTGAATCTTTTATTCTTATAATTAAATTATAAAAATACAAATGAGTGTCAATTTTTCTTCCCTCTCGATGAGCCACTCTCGCTTGCTTTTTTTTTTTCTTTCTCGTCAAAAATATTCCGAGGCCAATATTATTTTGCCTCGCTTCGTTTGATCGAGAAATTTTGCTGTAAAAAAATCGATGGCAGAACGAGAATAAATCAGGAGGGTGATTCGGTAGTCTATAAAACTTCGATATCCGAGAGAAGAGAGCAGATTGGGTCGACGAGGAAAACAAAAAAAAAAGAACTTTTTTTTTTTTCATGGACTTTTCGCGACTCAAAGATTCCTTATATTTATTTATCTATTTATTTATTATTCAATAATGATGCTTGTCAAAGTCGTATCCGTAATATTCGGGCGGCGAATGAACGTATTTGGCGATCGGCAGGGGTGCCGGATGTACCGCAGGTCCGACTTTTTTAACAACCGCGTTAAAGCCATTGTGATCGTCGGCGGTGTACTCGACTATTCTTACACTGCCGTCGGGCTCGTTAACGCTGTATGAACCATGAACGACGTCACCGTCCCGTACCTCGTGCTGGGTCTTCACGTCACCCGTATGGGGATCGTGAACTCCGTAATTGAAGGTATACTTCGGATGGGACTGTTTGACAGAGTGAAACATAATTTTTTATTTTTTTTTAATTTTTTTAAATTAAAGGGTCACACGAGTCTCTAAGACCTTTATTTTAGCGGTCTTTTGCAACGCTATAGCGGTGAGGTTGGGGTGGAAAAGATACTTTTAGTAGAAAGGATCATTGCCTACAAAATGCCTCATCATTGACGTTTTTAAAATAAATAGATTGTATAGCTGTAGCAGAGAAGTTAGTGAGACACTGCGAAGAGCTTGGGCGCAAAATTTCTCAAGCTAGACTCGTCCGATTGAACTAAAATTTTAACCGTAAGTTATTGAAAGAATATGGTGAATCAAAATGATGAGTCAGTTTTGAATTTAACTGATGATTGACCGACTAGCGGATGATTAAATATTTGATTCTTGATATTTTGATTTTTATTGGTGCACGGTAGAATGTATCTTAAAAATCGATCGATGGATAAAATTTTTGATTCGTCGTTTCAGCGTGGATGACTTTAGAACTTTTTGTGCATAGTTTGATTCAGATCAGAGCTCGGCAAAGTACCTGAAAGTACTTCAAATACAAAGTACAAGGTACTGTAAGTACTTAAAGTATTCGCGTATTTCAAGTACCGAGTACCTTAAATACTTGAAGTGCCGAGTACTTCAAGTACTTGAAATACACCAAGTATCAAGTACTTGAAAGTACTTCAAATAAAAAGTACAAAGTACTTGAAAGTACTTCAAATAAAAAGTACAAAGTACTGTGAGTACTTAAAGTATTCGTGTACTTCAAGTACCGAGTACCGTAAATACCCGAAGTACCGAGTACTTCAAGTGCTTGAAATACGCCAAGTATCAAGTACTTGAAAGTACTTCAAATACAAAGTACAGTAAGGACTTGAAGTATTCGTGTATTTCAAGTACCAAGTACCGTCAATGCTTAAAAAGTGTCGAGTACTTCAAGTACTTGAAATACGCCAAGTATCAAGTACTTGAAAGTACTTCAAATACAAATTACAAAGTACAGTAAGGACTTGAAGTATTCGTGTATTTCAAGTACCAAGTACCGTCAATGCTTAAAAAGTGTCGAGTACTTCAAGTGATTGAAATGCGCCGAGTATCAAGTACTTCAAGTACTTGAAATGCGCCAAGTATCAAGTATCAAATATTTTTTAAGTTTTCAGGTATACATCTCCCAAGTTCTAGTACTTATATTTCATTTCTTACGTACTCTTTGAATTCATTTGATTTTGATTCGACTACTTTTTGTATCAAAACATATCTTTTCACATTGTGCAATTCACTCAGGTTAGGCAGATTGGAACAGAAATATCAAAACGAAGAATCAGAAGTAATTTTAAAAAATAGCATTGACGATTGTAATTAAGATTTATTTAGCTTCAGGTTTTAAAAAGAATAAATCAAGAATGTAACACGCGGATTGTTAAAAATGGAGTCATGCATTGACAATTACATCGTAACTACCGTAGCTTGAGTCTTTGAACGGTCATTCCTGACAATCTTAACCAAAGATGGCGCAGAACGTTCCTCAATTATATATTCAAAGGCTTTATTACATGCAACCATTAGCAAGAAGTATCCAAAAGTACTTCATACTTGGTAATTAAAAAAGTACTTGAAGTACGGAAAAGTACTTGAAATTTTAATTTTTTTTCATATTTTTGAGCAAAGTATTTTTCACTCGGTCAGAGTTTTCCTTTTTAACTTTCCACAAACAGTCGAATCTTTAGATCGAGCTTAAACTTGTCAAACCTCGTTTGTAGACCCGGGTGGGATTAAAAAGTGTAAAATGAAAAATTAAGAAAAGTGGAAGTCCATCTGGAATATATTTTGGCAAAAAAAACAAAATACAAATCGAAGTATTTGTCGCTCTACTCGCACTAAAAAAAAATTTTTTTTACTTATACTCGATTGTGCATAGAGATTCTTCAATTATAGGGATTAAAAAGTTTACGCAATCGTTCATTCGAGAAGGAAGAAGAAGAAGAAGAAGAAGAAGAAAAAATAATAATAATGAAACTGACGATTGATAATTGTAATAATAACATGTTTCATGTTTATGTACAAATATAATCAAGTTGCTTGCACGAACGATTGCATAATTCATATAATTATGTCAGCGCACATGCATTTGTGTATATATTACATATAAATATAGCTCGGTTGAGAAATCGTATTTGAAGAAATTGGCAAGAGAAACTCACGTAGTAATCGTGATCGTCACCACCGCTGTGATGATCGTGATGCTCGTGATGTTCCTCGAGAGCGTGCGCATGATGAAGCTCGTGGCCTATCGATTCGGCGTGAAACGGTGATGCCGATACCGAGTGTATCGGCACCGCCACCGTTGGCAATACATGATGACTCAGATATTCGTTCGCCGATACCAGGCCATCGTAACTCGTATAATCGTGATAATAATTGCCATGATCACCATTGTGACCGACGAGTACTCCATCGCTCAAAGCGATCAACGCCGCTACGACGATACTCGAAATCTGCGAAATTTTCAGCCATTATAATTTTCTCAATCGTACGATCGTCCCAATCGCGTCGTCGGGAGCAAAATTAAGAAAAAAAAAAATTTACCGCACGAGAAAAAAGATCGTTTGGAAAACGATTTTTTTCTCTTGCGATAAATTTTTGCATAATTATTGCAAATTCGAATAAGTTTTTATTCTGCGTGGATAGAAAAAGATGGGATTTTCTTTTTTTTTTTTTCGAATTTTCAATACCAATGTCTTCGAAATGTGACAAAAGCGTTGAAACAAAAACATTTAGAAAAAAAATGTAAAATTGTAGCTTGAGCTTTTAAACGGTCATTCCTTACAATCTTAACCAAAAGATGGCGCAGAACGTCCCTTAATTATATATCCAAAGGCTTTATACATGCAACCATTAGCAAGACGTATCCAAAAGTACTTCATACTTGGTACTTGAAAAAGTACTTGCAGTCCAGGAAAGTACTCGAAATTTTGATTGCAAATACTTTAAGGACATGTACTTGAAAGTTTAAGTACAAATGCTTGAAGTACAGGTCGAGTACTTGGAAATTTAAGTGCAATACTTGAAATACTATTTGGGTACTTTGTACTTCAAGTACTGTACTTTGAGCACATCGCAAGCACCGGAAAGTACTTTAAATTTCGATTGCAAATACTTTAAGGACTTGAAAGTTTAAGTAAAAATACTTGAAGCACAGGTCGAGTACTTGAAAATTTAAGTGCAATACTTGAAATACTTTTTAAATACTTTGTACTTCAAGTACTGTACTTCAAGTACATCGCAAGTACCGGGCACTTGGACAGATTTTTTTTTTTGTTCGAACTATCAAGTATCGAAAAATTTTCGCAAACCGTTCGAAAAATATGCCCAATCGATCATCAGTTCAAAATACAATCCTGTTCCATAATTTTCTTTTTTTTTTTTTCGAAGATATTGCAAAAAAACACTTTTCGTTCGAGGCTCACAGTCGAAATCAGTTGCGATAAAAAAAAAGTGTCAAAAAAAAATGATTAGAGCGATCGAAATGAAATATATCGAATGACTTTTCGATCGCACGTTCCCGCTATAGTTTCATTTTACCAGCAGTAAAATTGACAATGAAGTACTCAGCCCGCTACTCCGGAAGTTTTATGATTTTTATTATTATTATTATTATTATTGGCTATTCTGGAATTTTTATTACACGATCCAAATTTTCACATCGTTCCGGAATTTATTTTTGATTTTTTTTTTTTTTCAAATATCTTTTTCATATTCGCGGTTGCAATATAAACGACGGAAATACGAGTCGCGATGATGAAACCCATTTCTTCCCGATGTTCGAGCGAGGAATATTTGTATAGCGAGAACGTTGACACGAAAGTCGCGTTTTTCCTTCGCGAGTCGTGAAAGTTTCGATGAATATACATAAATGCTGAATGAGGCACTTTTTTTTTTTATTCCCAAAGTCACGCACAGAGCTTCGGCAGTTTAATTTTATTTTTTTATTTTTGTCATATGCGATGACCTGGAATTTCTATGTACACACGCAGTAATGACACTTTTGGCAAGCGATATATCACGTGAAAAAAAAAGTAAAGCGATCGAACGGGGAGTTTCGCGTGAGAAAGCAAAAAAAAAACCGCGCCAAAGTTTCTCGTCGATTTTGCAATTTTTCATTTCGACATTTCATTCGAACGATTCTTGTATCATTATTCGCGCTCGTGGCCCAACCAAATTATAAGAACAAAAGTGTTCATCCTTGGAATTTAAAATTGAAGCAATTTTTTTTAATTTTTCATTTCTCATTAAATTGCTTCGAATGAATCACTTCCCGATCACGACTCGTGATTACGATAAAATAACGAATCATGTATAAAAATTTATCGTCGATCCGGTCTCTCAAGTTTCAAACGAATTCTTGAGCTTCGTAAAAAATTCTCCCTCCCTTAATGCAGCTTCAAATGAGAATTTTATGAGCAAACTTTTCGAGCCTCTTGATCGATATTAATTCGCATCGATTTAACGAAAGAAAAAAAATCCCTGACTTCCGGGAGCTCCGAAATTTTTTTTTTTTCAAAAACCACCGAAACAAATCACGGTGTCGATCGAATTTCTAAACTTCCATATTTCTGTATATTCGTTGAAACGTGCGCGAAACAACATCGAACAGACACAAACACTAAAAATACTTTCATCACCATTTTTCTTTTTTACAATTAATATTTCATTCCAATCGATCCTATACATACATATATATGCGTATTGCATATAATATTCGTCCCGGTGCGGTGTTAAAACGATTTCCCCCCCCCCCCCCCCTCCCCTCTCTTCGCGTATCGAAAATGTACCTTTAACATTGTTGTCTTCGCGGTTTATGCGCCGTCTATATATCGCGTTAAGAGCGCGAAGAGACACTGATAGCCATCATCCCCGTTCTATGAGCTTATATCCATCCTCCCACTCGCATCCGAGTGGCAAACGCCGTTTCGTTCCGGCAAATGGATCGTCTACGTGTACCAGTGTCTTTTCTTTACGACGATGTAACATCGTGGTGCGCCCGTTTGTCCTGTCCTCCTCCCACACGAGAATTTCGTTCGATTCTTTCGCCAGCGAATATCCCGAGAGCTATAACGACTCAAGGTTTTCGGTGCGTGCGAGTTGCACCATATTTTATTCCCCGGGGAAAAGTAGGTGAAGCGAGAAAAAAAAAAAAAAATAGAAGAAAGGATTGCGACTTTTCAAAAAGATTCACGGGGCTATATAGGATAGAATTTGGGAGAATAAAAATCGAACTTTCTTCGTTCGAATTCGAGAGTGACTTTTATATATAACGAGAGCCTTGGGACATTTCTGGGATTTTCCGGGATCGTCTCTTCGTCTCGGGCTTTGTGCATGGCCGAAGAAATTCTTGCAACTCCGATCGGAATTCCTCTCGAGCGAGTATGTTTGCTCTTTGAAAAGAAAGAAAAAAAAAAAAACCCTTTTTTGAAGCACTTTAAAAGTTTTCCTCGCGGCTACGGACTTCTCTTTCAACATTGCCACGAAACCCTTCGATTGTTCATTCGCGTTCTTGTTTATTGAGGGCTCTTGGCTCGAGTCACAATATGCGATTCGAACGTATATCGAGCATCGAGACTTGCGCACGCCACGATTAATTTTTTCTATAATAAAAATATTTTATTATAGATATTATATATTATATAATAACATTTTAATGTTATTTTGTTTGACGACAAAAAATGACGAATCGCGTGTCTAATGGAACAAAACGTTGAAATTGAAATTCGGCAACTTAAAACCAGAACGTCGTAAAAGTCACCTGGAGTATAAGACTTTTTGGAAACTGAAGGAGGAATAATCGCGTAAACTAATTCCAGAAGGTCGTATATAAGGGACGTTGTACGACTTTCTGGAATTGGTAAAAAGTAAAAAAACGTAGAAACGTTTGGAAAAACCTCCAAAATGAGTCATTGGCAAATGCGATCTTGTGGTTCTAATTTGAGATAAGATAAAGTCACAGTAACTAATATTATAAGTTCGTAAGCAGCACACAACCATTTTTTTTATTGTTATTGTTCCCATTTGGAAATTTTCATTGGCACACCTGATGTTTCCTAAAATAATGGATTCAAAAAATCTTTTATACGAATCATAAAATGGTTCATTTTTTTTCTCAGGAACCACCCAAACAAGTATATAATTTAAACTATGAAGATAATGATGATATATGAACGATTTTTACCAGGGAAAACGAGAATTAAAAAAAAAACCTTAAAACCAGAAGGTCGTAAGTACCCGAAAATCTTAAAAAGAAGAACACTTAAAACCAGACAGTCGTAAACGCCTGAAAATATAAAAAAAAGAGAAAACTTAAAACCAGAAGGTCGTAAGCGTCCTAAAATCTTAAAAAGAAAAAGAAAACTTAAAACCAGAAGGTCATATCCGCCAACATACGACCTTCTGTTTTTAGGTTTTAAAATTCCTAATTTTCAATTATTTGTGAGTTTTAATCATTTTTACAATAAATGACGGAAAAACAAAAATTGTACGACCTGATGGCAATAAAATCGCCTTTTTTATGACCTTATTCCATTAGACACGCGAAATGTTCCTTTTTGGTATTTAAAGGATCGCGTTTCCGTGCCGATCGAATTGAAAGCCTAAAAAATCAAGTCGTAAAAATTCGTCCAAGAAAGAAAATGGAGGTCTTGGGAATTTTTTTTTTAAAATAAACAATTATAAAAAATATGTTTACTTGAGGTTTCCCCTGTATGCCTATATTGCTTGACTAGAAAACAAATGAATTTCCGGTGGGAATCTTGCTTCGTAGTCTCGTACCTCTGCCACCGGGCTCGAATTTTCTCGATATATCCTTATGACCCGAAGACATCGAAATGCTGAAAAATTTTTGATAAAATTTTACTTATCCGGTCGAGAATCTATCCATAATTATCAAAAACGGGGTGAAACAAAAAAAAACGGAGTTACGCCGGCTGCACAGCTGATAAAAATGGCTATGCAACTGATTCATTCGTGATAGGCACGGTAGTTGCACGCATTAACTCAAGGTACTCGGATTATTCAAGGTGAATAACCTGATCATCGTCTGCTACCCTTTCGGTAGACCAAAAAAACATATTTCTCAAAAAATAACCTTCGCTGAATCAATTTATCCAATTTGATTGCCTTTTTTTTCTTCAATAATCCCACTTTCACGTGAAATTTCTTTCCGAATATCATCGGAAATGGGAAACCATGTCGAACAAGAAGCGATCTCAATTCTTTTTCTTCCCTGTCAACAAACACGGAAAAAAAAAAATATTGCGAAGACAAATTTACATCGATTGAAATTCGGCAAATTATTAGGTTTCTCAAAGTGTTGTTGCGCGAACGAATCCATTCGACGATATATCCTGTCGAGTGTAAAGCATGTATTTGTTGATGAAACTACTTCGCTCTCGTGGTTCGTCGATTGCGTTTTCATTAGCTGTTTGAAAATCGACGTCTCTCTCTCTATACCGGAGAGTTTCGAGACTTCCGTAAAATGGGATTTCGTTAGGCTCTTCTATGCGGCAGCATATAAAATCACAGTCCTAGAAGACAAATAGCCTATGAGTATATAATGCATATATAATATATATGAGCGAGCTAAAGTCCCGTATATATATATATATACCAAGGGAGACGCACTACCGCTTTCCTCGATAGAATTACGCTTTGTTTAATCTTATATTATTCAGCTCACGTGTTTGGTAACTCGTCTCTGTACCGTATAATACACATAATGTATACGTGTATACCGCTGACAGATGTATATATATATATATATACCACTCGTATGTATGACGCTATGTACATAACTCAAAGTGTGCATATATGTATTTTTTTTTTTTTTAGTGCAGTAGGAAGAATTTCGTAAGCGTTCATGTTTCGTGTATGCCGCGTGAACATATATATATAATATATATAATATATACTTAGGTCTCCGTTGAGGCACAAGAGTTCGCATATGTTATTACCTATTACCAGGGTGATTCGTTACATTTTTTCATGTTGGGATGCAGTCCTCAGTCATTCCAGTCGAAAAAGTAGGCTTATAATGCAATCTTTTACTTGAAATCGAGAATAGAAAATTAAGGTTGTTGTGCTGGCTAGAAAGAGGGGGTAAAAAAGGGGGGTGTGCCCTATGCTTATACATTGAGTTGACCCACTGTTACCACTCGTATGCTACAAAAAATCGAAATATTTAACATATGTTTTCGGACGATTTTTTAAGAGATATTTATAAAATAATGCTTTTGTGAATTATCGGTGGTTGCAATAAGGGTTTTTTTTGATCTTATATAATTAATTTTAATAATTTCTTCTCACATGAGATCCCGAGATGATTTGGCAACGTCGCAAATCATAACACGATAATATTCAGGTTGGCAGTAATGCCGCGAAGTTAGAGAATTCCGTAGAGAGTATGCGTCCCGTGTATAACCTAAAATCTCGTGAGGCCGTTACAAGTGACAGCCACTTCTCAAGTTCGCGATTCGCGATAAAAAATGAAGATGTTTGTGATATATCACAAAGATTGTTTTTAACGAATTTTTGAATTACTAAGAAGATGAAATAATTTTCTTTATTAATTATCCCGAATTACTCCTCCTTTCCGACTCACTCTGATACCGAATATCGATAAGTCAGGTAGCGTATGTGCCGTCTACGACGTTGCTGTCTTGCGACCGCCTGTTCTTACATATGCTTGATTTTCGGCCACATTCCCTGATAAATTAATTAATAACTTGATAACGGTACTGTGGATCCTCATTTGAACGTCGCCAAGAGTTAATACGATAGTTCTTCGATACGTACACTTTTTTTGAGCTCATTGGCACCATTTTCTTGTCAGATATTACGTAAATACTGCAAACATTATCAGAATTTCTCTATCATAGGTGCAGTTAACCTACAAAACACGTCAACTTTCCGAATTTTTTTTCTCAAAAACGGTACTGTGAATCGTATCCAAGTTTTACAGGAATGTAGGCAAAGGTGTTATATATATTGTGGAAAAATTTGGTTTGCGTGGCATCATTTTGAAGTATCGTCACAACAACCTTAAAATATACTTTGCGATGTTCCAACCACGCCATTGGAAATTCATACACCGGTATATTAAATTCAAAAACTCGGGTGGGGGATGTAGTTCGTCAAAGAGCCGCTAGATGGCTAGCGTTCCCGCAAGGGGAACGGCTCTTACGCGTTATCATAAACGATTCGGCCCCACTAATTTACAGAGCGGCAAACTTTTTCAAACATGACGATTTTTGCTTTTATATCAACCGTTCGATATGTATATTTAGCAATAACCATGTCTAGAAAAGTTTCTGCACTCTAAATCGAAAACCATGCACTATACAGGAAAAAAGTTTCAATAAAGGTTGTAGAAGATTTCATTATCTACAAAAAAGGTTTGAATTATTATTGTCTTATACGATGCACGCTTCACGAGATATTTGATAAAACGTTTTTTCCAAGAGGGCAGCTGAAGCTCGCCCCCCCCCCCCCCCCTCCCGCTAATTTGAATTTACACTCCGGGGACACAGCCCTGAATCTTTTTCAAAAGCAAAATCAATTCTGTAGAAGATTGCAGGAAAAATTGCTAGAAAGACTGGACTGATCTTAGTTCAGGATGGTACTCTCGACAAAATAATTTTTTTTTTTTCAACCCAAAAAGCCATAAAAAAGTAAAATGTCGATTGTCGAAAAAAAAAAAAAATCAGTTTTTACATCTGCGGAGTAATTTTTTAGATCTGCGTAGATCTAATGTTTTGAAAAATCGTGGATTTACATTGATCTCCGTTAGATCTACTCGGTTCTGAGTAAATCTATACTGACATTTGTGTAGATAAATGAAAATCCAATGAGCAAAAGCTTTCGAACGTATAATATTAGGTCGGCTCGAATGTAGATCGACGATTTTTCAAAATTTCGATCTACGTCGATCAAATTAAAAAATATATAAATATATATATATCTATACGCAGATTTAAACGATTTTTTTCCCCGGCACTAGGAAATATATTTTCCGATTTGTCGAATAAAGTGATAAAAATGATTCGGGCTTGTTGGAAAATTGTTTGAATTTTTTTTTATTATTACGAAACCTTCGTATCGTTCTCTCGGTCAATTATACATTTTTCCGACTCCTATGCCACGAAATATCAAAGCTTTGCATAATTCTTTTTGCTTGAAGAATCGTTGTGTATTTTGAGAGAAAAAAGGAGAAGAAGAAAAAAAAAAAATTATTATGCAGTTTCACTCGAGTTATCACCGGCTGCATCCCATCAACAGGTACAGAAATGCATACTAATGTTCATGAGAGCTCTCGTTTCTATGTACTTTACGCTCGTTGATCCGAGTCAGACATATCGTTGCTCTCTGCTCTGTTCTTCCATCCTTGGCATAACGAAACGACGATAATACGAGCGAGTGAGCGAGAGAAGGAATGCGAAAAAAAAATGGGAATTTCGTGCTCTGCGGTCGAAATGTTGAGCCAGAAAAAGGCTCCCCTTGCACTTGTTTACCACGGTGAATTGGTTTTTTTTTTCCCCTGGCAAAACGAGCTGGTATGGTTCATTAAGACAGAGAGATATATCTCTATGTACAAAGTAAAGTATATTTACGCGATGTTTTTCCGTTCTCGTGGTCTTGAATATAAAGAACTCGGAATAATTTTTTTTTTTTTTCGAACCCTCGAAATATATATATTTTTTTTTTATGCCCAAGATTTTATTTCGTACTTTTATTTTTGTATTTTTCAACGAAATTTCATGCATATCTTTACACAATTTTAATGCATTGAAATTAAATAAATAATTTTATTGTGGGGCTGGAAAAAAAAAATCCGCGTTTATCACGATCTAATTTGGGACATTTTTTAAAAAAATTTTTATCGAACGTGTAAAGGAAAAATTACCATTCAAGGGCTAAGAAATTGAAATTATTTAATTTTTTTTTCCCATTTTTAACCAAAAATGAGTGGTGAGCCGGGTCGTCAATGTAATTTTACTTCCCGATTGAGCTGGGACTCGATCCTGTGTTCATTATTTTCGCGATGATTTTTTTTTAAATTTTAAACAATTTTTTTTCTTCTTACGGATACGAAAATCAAGCTTGAATTATTTTACAAATCAAGAGCCCAGTAATTTGAGTAAAGTGCCCAGATATATTGAAAGTGTTTTCCCCGATCGTTTCTCAATGCTCAATATCGAGATTCGAGGCTCGGCAATATAAAATAAGCCTATCCTGTTGACACCGCGTGCGAATCACGTCGTGGCATTTTTTACCGCATGTATGCAATATTTCCCATGCATTTCTATACATAAATATGGGGCATTCCGCGTCAAGTCACGGGGTAATCGGCCTGTGACCGTCCGGGATTCTGATGACCAATGGATTTTTTGGTTTGCTTCGGTCAAAAATAATACCTCTGATTTTTTTTGAAATTTTTTCATCACTTCGCAAGGGTCCGGCGACCTCAAATATCCTTGACATGAAAATGAACATTTTTAAAATCGATGAAACTTTTTCGTGAAATCGGGGACTCTATAATACGTTTTTTCGTCATGGTTCGAAAATGGGATGAGAATGCTAAATATTTTTTTTTTTTTGGAATTTTAGTTTAAAAAAAAATTTCTTGTAATTTATTTGTAACGATGGTTTCTCGTCGTAAAGAATAAAATAAAAAAAAAACTTTATCGTGGTAAAATTCGATTGTCCTTTTGGTTCAAGAGTAAAATGAAGAAAACGATGCCGAATTCGAAAAATAAAATAAAATTAAGCATCGTTTTCTTCGTTTTACTCTTTAACCAAGCAGAAAATCGAATTTTACCGTGACAAAGTTTCTATTTGTTTCATTTTTTTTACGACAAGAAACCATAATTAAAAATCAATTCCAAGAAATTTTTTTTTAAACAAAAATTCAAAAATAAAAAAAAAATATTAAGCATTCTCATCCCATTTTCGAACCATGACGAAAAAATGTATTTTCCAGGCCCCGATTTTGTAAAAAAAATTTATCGATTTTTAAAATGTCCATCCTCGTGTTGAGGATATTTGAGGTCGCCACGGCCTTACAAAATGTCGGAAAAATTTTCGAAAAATTAGCGGTATCATTTTTGATCGAAACAAATCAAAAAATTCATTGATCATGAAAATCCCAGGGGGTCAGACCGATGATCCTGTGATCTGACGTGGAATGCCCTATACACGTGTACATGGAAATTCTACGAGAATTGCAACGTGCCCGGATCCTCGGGATTTGGAGCAATTCCCAAGCGAGCGTTAAACCGCGCAGACTGTCTTTACTCCTCGTGCTCTCTTCGTCGTCGTTTCTCGGTTACAGCGATATCAGGCTAGCCTCTAATGGACTGTATATTATGAGGATCTGCACCTCAATGGCCTGCTTAAAGGTTTCATCGATCTCGTGACCGTAATACTCTTAAACCGAAAGAAAAAAAAAAAATACGATTATACTGCATGTCGTCATACTTATACTACATATATACATATGTCGCGCTCCATGTCGACTCAGCCACCCCGTTTTTTTTTTTTGGTTTCGAAAAAATTATTCACTACGGGCATTTCGAAGGACAATATATATCCATGACATTTCACCAAAATTTCATCCCTCCCCACTATTGTTGGTTCTCGAGATAATGATTAATGAATTCTCAATTTCGTAAAAATCACAACCTTGCAACTGCCGATCGGATTTAAAGGATTAAAAAAAGAATATTTTTTATTTTTTTTGCCCTTAAAAAAAAAAAATATGCCTTCATCGGAGAAAAGCTCATTAGACAGTTTTCGGGGTAATTTTTCGATTTTGTTTTTTTCTACGAAAGGACCACCCGGAATTCCACTCACTATTTTTTTTCCTGATAAAGTGGGGCAATACGCAACTCCACGGGGATTTTTTTAAGATGGAAGAGGGCATCAGTGAAGAGGGAAAAATTATTTTTTTGTCAATTTACCCCGAAAACTGTCTAGTGAGCTTTTATCCGATGACGGCATATTTATATTTTTGAAAAGGGCAAAAAAAGCATAAAAAATATTATTTTTTTAATCGTTTAAAACC
This sequence comes from Rhorus exstirpatorius, assembly GCA_963564615.1. Classification (NCBI taxonomy): domain Eukaryota; kingdom Metazoa; phylum Arthropoda; class Insecta; order Hymenoptera; family Ichneumonidae; genus Rhorus; species Rhorus exstirpatorius. The sequence continues at coordinate 63,982,815 of OY751313.1, read as the reverse complement.
GATCAGCAGTTACAGAGTTATGATTTTTACAAAATTGAGAATTTATTAATGTCATTCTTTCGAGAATCAACAATAGTGAGGGGGGGGGGGGGGGGATGAAATTTTGGTGAAATTTCATGGATATGTTGCCCTTCAAAATGCCCATACTGAATAATTTTTTTGAGGCAAAAAAAAATGGGTTGGCTGAACTGATATGGAGCGTACATATATTTTTACATGCCTGGATTCATTTACGAGGATCTCCCGGCAAAATTAACACGAACCTGACGCAACAAAATTATACATGATTTTTTTTTTCAAACACATTTCAGTAAATTTTAGGGTGACAAAAAAAAACACGTCGAACAAATTTTTATACTTTCTCCGAAATTTTATTCGTTCAATCTCAAAGCCTCAAGTTCACACCGTTGGGTGATCTCTCTTTTTTTATTTTTATTTTTTTCAAATAATTTTTACAGTTTATACCCGTTAGAAAAAAAAAATTAAATCTTCGAGACTCCGCTGAGCATGAGATGATTGATTTATTTACAATTTTTGTTTTTTCGATTTCACGATGACTTGTTGAAAAATAATTGAATGGCTTGAGGCTGCGATGAGTAGAAAGCATTATTGGAGTAAAAATATCAACGGGAAATTTATTTTCAACGCGATATTAATTTCGAAAGATTTCAATGATTTTTATCGATTGTCGTTTTTTTTTTGTAACTATTTTTCGTCCAAATAACGATCGCTATTCTTTTTCGTCTTCAGTTCTTATTCTGTCATAATTTTTTTTTTTAATGTGACGAAGAAGGAACATAAAAAAAAACAAAAAAAAAAACAAAAATTCATGTGCATTTTCTCGTAACGTCAGTACGAAAAATGCAACTTCGGGGTAAGTATGAAAATTTAAAAAAAAATTTCAACCAATACTTCATGGTCGAAGTGTTGGGAAAATTGATGACGCTCGAGCCGTCGTTGATTCGACTATATCGTCGATAACGACCAATTAAATTTTCGAACAAATCTGTCAGTTGCAACGTGCGATGTGTTTTATTTTTATTTTTCAAATTTTTTTTATTTCCTCTCGCCCGTACAACGTAGCAAAAAGAAAGAAAAGAAAAAAGTAAGTAAAATACTTTTGTCATTTCTCAACAACGAATTCAATATTACGTGAACTTGCGTCCTCGAAAATTCGACGGAATTGACAACGTCACATTTAAGCCGAAGAAAATTCAATCTATCCTGAGAATATTTCAATGCTATCGTATGATTTGCCTCGTCGTGTATACGCCCTGTACTTTGTTACTCGATCTCCATCGGACCCGAGCTTCTCGAGATACATTTCCTGAATAATTAACGACGACAGGGCAGCCAATGCAACGTGCAGAATTTTCGAGAGGAATGAGAGCAAAAAAAAAAATAGCGCCCCGGAAAAGATCGATCGGTGAAAAAGAAAAAGTATGTCAGACGCTAATTATAAGATTAAAAAAAACTCGTTATACTTCAATTGAGACTTGGACCATAAATTTTTCAGCAAAATATTCGCATCCATATGCGCGGATAGGTTTTGAAATTTGCGGAAAAACTCGTGAATTTTGAGATCATTTTTACTGCACCGCAATTTAAAAAAAATTGCAATCGCAAAAGAAAAGAAAATAAAAAAATGATCGGAATTCAATATTCTTACATAGAATCATCAATAAAGCTGAATGGTTTTCTGAGTTTTTATCTCATTGTCATTGAAGCTATGGTGATTCGCGTTACGTGTGATGTGGGTTACCTTAATAACACCGTAATTATCAAAGACACAACATCTCTGTAATTGTATCCGAGTGTTTAATTTTTTTCCCTTCTTTTTCGTCCAGCGTATTCGTATAAAAATTGCGCAATTTATAACCCCGACTGCATGTTGATTTGTGAAAAATCAGTATAGCGTGTACGGAAAGGTCGTCCTCGCGCGTATAACTTCGTATCCTCTGCCGCTCGAATTCTCACGAAACTTAAATTTTTGCCTCGTTCGAACGGATACAGCCGAAGGATATTCGGGCATGAAAACCGAATATAAAATCTTCCATTAACACGAGTTACTCGTGGAACGCTTGGAATCCCATTTATTTCGTAGTTGTTTTTTTTTTTGCGGATGAACGTATGTATCACGTGTCTCGTTACTTTTGTGTGTACATACGTCCTGGGTATGTGGAAAGCCATACAGCCGCGAATCTGCCACCTTGCCTATATTATATCTCGCGTAATCCCACGCTAGCCCCCGAGTCGTGTGTCTTCTCGTATACGTTTTCTGTATCCTCTTCTCGCTGTCTCTCTTTGTAGCCTCTCTTTTGTAATACAATTATGCTGCAGAGAGAGAGAAAGAGAGAGAGAGAGAGAGAGAGAGTGTGTGTGTGTGTGTGTCGTCGGGACTCGTGTCAATTCAAGCCGCGATGTAGTTACTATACTAATCCACTAGCCGAATTATGCAATGCATTGTTTACGAGCTGCCATTTCAATACAATCATGTGAACCCAAGTGCTGATGCCACGAGTCGAGTCCCTCGTTGATCCTCAGAGTACACACGACGACATATATATGAGACATTCCAGCACAAATAGTGGCATGGATGCGTTGGGCCTCAAAATTTTTGTTTAAAATTTTCGTTTATATTTTGTTAAACACATTGAAATGGACAAACTGTGAAAAATTCAGACCTTTTGCTACGTGAATAACAAAGCAACGCCTATTTTTGCGTTATCTCATTTTTTTTTTTCGTTTTTAAAGTTTTCATCTGACTGAAAAGCAAAAAAATATATCAGAGCTGGGCAGTACTTCAAGTACCCGGGTGCTTGCGATGCACTGGAAGTACAGAGTAGGGTGACTGAACCAGTGAATGAACACCTACCAGTGAATGAACAGGCTTAGTATTTTAATTAAACGGCAGAGATATGATTCTATTATTATGAAGAATTTTGTATTCATAATGAAGTGAAAATTCTGAGAAAACATCTAGTAGTGATATTATTTGACGCTGTGAAAGATTTGCGATGCTATGGATTTTTTTTCGTACTTGGGGCGCATATTCATAAGAGACAGCCATGTTGTTATAACCATCTGACTGTGCATCGAATACCAGAATATTCCATATCACCTCGATAAATCTTTTTAAAAGATATGCAATAATTTTTTCAACGTTATACATTGCTAAGCTTCAATTATATTAATGAATTTTTGGTCAAAAACCCAATATTGTTTGCGATATATGGCCGTTTATTCACTGGTCCAGCTTTTTAACATATTTCCAGTGATTGAACGAGCGTTGAAAAGGCTTTTCATAACCTCAAAACGCACGAGTATGCGTACGCATCTCTGGTTCCATTGTACGTTCATTCACTGGAAAGATAAGAGTTCATTCATTGGAATTTTTGTTCATTCACTGGGAAATTGGTAATTTCGTTCATTATAATTTTTTTTTTACAAAATCCTTGCGAACAGGGCACTTCGAATATTTTTTTTTATATTCTGTGAACATTGTTCTATAAGATCTAATTAGCTCATAAAAAAATTCGTAATAAGTTAAATTATACGGCTTTATCGAAATAGAAAAAAGACTTATGCGTTCATTCACTGGTTCAGTCACCCTACTTAAAAAGTATTTCAAGTATTGTACTTGAATTTACAAGTACTCGGCCGGTATTTCGAGTATTTGTACTTAAACTTTTGACTACTTTCCTGTACTTTAAGTACTTTTTCAAGTACCAAGTATGAAGTACTTTTGAATATGTCTTGCTAATGGTTGCATGTATAATGCCTTTGAATATATAATTGAGGAACGGTCTGCGCCATCTTTGGTTAAGATTGTAATGAATGACCGTTCAAAGGCTCAAGCTACGATAGTTACAGTGTCATTGTCAATGCATGGCTCGGTTTTTTAACAGTCCGTGTATTATATTCTTTATTTTTTCTTTTTCAAATCCGAAGCTAAATGAATCTGAATTGAAATCGTTAGTGCTATTGTTTAAAATTATTTCTCATTCTTCGTTTAAATATTTATATTCCAATCTGCTTAACCTGAGTGAATTGCACAATGTAAAAATATGTTTTTATACGAAAAGTACTCGAATCATAATCAAATGAGCTTTGAGAAGAGTATTTGAGAAATCAAATATAAGTACCAGAACTTACGAGATGGATACCCGAAAGTATTTTATACTTGATGTATTTCAATTACTTGGTTCCTCAAGTACTTCAAATATTGAGTAGTTCAAGAACTTGGTACTTCAAGTATTTAAGGTACTTTGGACTGCCTGAAGTACTACCTGAAAACTTGAAAAGTATTTGATACTTGATACTTGATGTACTTCAAGTATTTACAGTACTTGGTACTTGAAATACACGAGTACTTCAAGCACTTACAGTACTTTGTACTTTGTACCTAACGTACTTTTAGGTACTTTGCCTAGCTCTGAAATATATCGGTAATACTATTTTTTCCATCGGAAATTGTCTATATTTTTCAGAAAAAAATATTTTAAAAATTTTAAATTCGAATTTTTGCCATGAAAAATGAGTTCAAAAGTCAAAAAATGCAAAATAACCGTTCCCTAAAATTTTTTAAACTTTTTTTTCGAAAAGCTGTGACGATTTCACAAAATCCATGCATAAAAAAATTGCGGTCACTGCGGGTTTAACGACAAACAGCAAAAACCTCAATAACTGCTAAAGTATTATATGAAGTTTCAATAAAGCGCTTGTTTTGCATTTTTTTTTATCAAACCCACAGCGACCGCATTTTTCACGCATGGATTTTATGTGAAATCGTCTCAGCTTTTCAAAAAAAAAGTCTGAAAAATGTTGGGGAACGCAGTCAATTTTTATTTTTTTTACTTTTA